>JANVCQ010000004.1:33729808-33747384 GCA_025531925.1 Erythroxylum plowmanianum
TTAAATTCTCTATAAAAGAGAAGCAAATGAAGGAGGAGAAGAGAGAACGAGGAGAGCACAAAGAGAGCTTAAGGTTTCTGGTGTGAGAAGAGAGAAGGAATAGTTTAGAGAGAGAGCAGAAAATTTCCAAAAGAGAAGGAGAAGAGGGAATAGTGGGAGGAAGAGAGAAAAGAAAAAACCTATTTATATTTTTTTTTTGGTTTCTCTTTTCTAGTAGTAGTGTGTGAGCTTGGGTTATTTTGGGTCTTTTGAGAAATTGAGTGATAAACACTATTGTATGCTCTCATTGATTATAGTAAAATATTCAGTCGTCTCTAAACTGGACGTAGGCATTGGCGAACCAGTATAAAAATCTTGGTGTTCTTATTGTTATTTTATTTTTACTTCAAAATTTGTTAACGTTTCCGCACAACATCACTGACCTGAATATAAACTAAGGGGGAAATTTGAGGATCTTCTTCATCAATGTCATTCCAAAGAACAAGCTCAACTTCCAACTTCTCTGCGTCCTCTAAGTCAAACTCTTCTAAGATTATTGTAATCCTTGCCTCAATAAGCCTGGCACCTGGCACCACTATCATTAGACACGATCTCTAGCTCTCCATTACCTTGTTCACCTCTCCTTAGGCGTCTATAGACTATGGGTTGCTCCACCACAATTCTCATTAATGATTCCTTAAACCACCCTGCGATTACCCAACCAGAATTCTCCTTCGTGCCCCTGTTATAGTAAAAGGACTATGCTAAGGCTTCTCCGAAAAATGCCCGTGACGACAGTGTCTTCCATGAAGACTTGATGTGTCTGCCAAGGGTTGGTTACCCTGAGGGGTGGGACACTTGGAATGGCCTCATGGGCCCCGAGTTGTCGCTGCTAATCTCCACTATCTCACCTCTTCTTCCTCTGGTGATCCCTCTGTTATGCGAAAGTGTTAATAAATTTGAAGTAAAACAGCAACAAGAATATCAAGATTTTTATACTGGTTCGGCAATGCCTACGTCTAGTTTGGAGACGATTGAGTATTTCACTATAATCAATAAGAGCATACAATAGTATTTATCACTTAATTTCTCAAAAGACCCAAATTAACCCAAGCTCACGCACTCCCACTAGGAAGAGAAAACAAAAAAATATAAATGTTTTTTCTCTCTCATCTAGAAATTTCTACTCTCCCTTTCCTTTGGAAATATTTGGCTCTCTCTCACACTATAAAATTATGCTCTCTTCTCTCTTGAAAATTTCTACTCTCTTCTTTCACACCCTCTTCCGTTGTTGCTTCTTCTATTTTATAGAGAAGTCAATGGGTGAAGGTGAAGGCCAGCTGCACCGAAATCCATTGAAAAAATAAGCCACCATTTCTGACTCAACAATCACCGAAAGCAAGCTACCATTTTTGACTTTGAAAAGCTACCATTTCTGATTTTGAGACAATACTCAACAATTTTCACATTGGCTCAAATCTTCGAAGTGGAATCCCCAATGGTGTTCTCCCAATCCCCTACGGGACAATCAACAAATTTTACAAATGTCAATCAAGTCTAAGCAATGCTTAAACTTAAGTAACAAAACTGGTTTTGTCAACATATCAGGAGGATTGTCGACAGCCCCAATCTTCTGAAGAAGAATATCTCCATCAATAATCTCACGAACAAATTGGAACCTCACATTAATGTGTTTTGTACATGCGTGAAGAACTTGATTCTTTGCTAAATAAATAGCACTTTGACTATCGCAATGAACATCCACATGGTCCTGATGGACCCCTAAGTCATCAAGCAACCCTTGAAGTCAGATGGCTTCTTTAATAGCTTCTGTTACTGCTATGTATTCTACCTCAGTAGTTAATAAAGCAATTGTAGATTGCAAAGTTGATCTCCAACTCACTGGCCCTCCAGTAAGAGTGAATACAAAAATTGTAGTGAACCTATGCTTGTCCAAATTACCTACGTAATCAGAAGCTACATATCCAACAACACATTGACCATTAACTTCATCTTGCTGAAAAGATAAACCAACATCCACAATACCCAAAATATACTGTAGAATCCATTTTATAGCTTGCCAATGCCCTTTTCCTAAATTATGCATATATCTACTGACAATACTAACAGCTTGTAAAATATCAGGCCTAGTACACACCATAGCATGCATCAAACTACCAACAGCACTTACATATGAAATTTTAGCCATGTAATGACTCTCCTCATATGTGTTAGGAGACATAGAAACACTAAATTTGAAATGAGAAGCAAGAGATGTACTAATCAATTTTGAATTTTCATTCATCCCGAAACATTGTAGTACCTTCTTCAAATACTGCTTTTGACACAAACCAATCTTGTCTTTTGCTCTATCTCTTTCAATTTCCATACCTAATATCTTCCGAGCTTCTCCCAAGTCCTTCATCTCAAATTCATTACTCAGTTGAGTCATCAATCTTTCAATCTCCACTTTGCTTTTACATGCTATAAGCATATCATCAACATATAAAAGCAAATAAATAAAGGTTCCATCATGTAGCTTGTGAAAGTATACACAATGACCATAATGACTTCTTGTGTACTTTTGCTCGATCATAAATCTATCAAATTTCTTTTAACATTGTCTTGGAGACTGTTTCAAACCATACAATGATTTTCTCAATTTGCAAACCCAATTTTCTTTGCCAACAACCATAAACCCTTCTGGCTGAGACATAAAAATATCTTCCTCCAAATCACCATGTAAGAACGTCGTCTTGACATGAAGTTGAGCCAACTCAAGGTCAAACTACACAACTAAAGCTAACAAAATATGAATGGAAGAATGTTTTACTACAGGAGAAAATACCCCATTGTAGCCAATGCCTTCCTTCTGAGCATATCCTTTAGCTACCAATCTGGCTTTGAATCTTACATTGTCTTTTCCCAAAGATTCCATCTTCTTAGCATATATCAATTTACAACTAATTTCTTTCTTCCCTTTTGGTATCTAAACCAGCTTCCAAGTCTTATTTTTATGAAGAGATTTCATCTCCTCATCCATAGATTTCTTCCACTCCATACTCTCTAAACTCCTGACAGCTTCTTTAGAGGTGGATGGAATATCATCTTCAATAACTGGAAGTGCATATGCCACAATATCAGTAAACCGAGCAAGCTTTCAAATTTCCCTTCTTGATCTTCTAGTTGCAATAGAATCTTGTTATTGTGGTGGTTCGTGGGTAGGTACCTCCTCTTCATTATCCTCGTCCTCATCATCAAAATCAATTGTAGGACTAGTGTCTGTAACATCAGACCTTACTGGATCAACTAGGGTCTTCAATAACTCCACCTGCTTTGAACTACTCATAGTCTTGGTCGCTTCAATTTCCCCTTCATGCTTGTTCTGATTAACCATAGCAGTCTCATCAAAAGTCACATATTTGCTTACAACAAATTTCTTCTCATTTGGACACCAAAGTCGGTATCCCTTCATGCTAGTG
The DNA here is from genome assembly GCA_025531925.1 of Erythroxylum plowmanianum. Taxonomy (NCBI): domain Eukaryota; kingdom Viridiplantae; phylum Streptophyta; class Magnoliopsida; order Malpighiales; family Erythroxylaceae; genus Erythroxylum; species Erythroxylum plowmanianum. Next base: position 33,733,270 of record JANVCQ010000004.1, read on the forward strand.
CTAAAGCCCATAAATAAAGCTCTCTTTGCTCTTGGATCCAACTTGCTTTCCCTGACATGATAGTAAGCAAGACATCCAAATATGTGTAAATACTTGTAATCAGTATAAGGTTTACCAGACCATACCTCCATGGGTGTTTTACCCTTATTCGCAGTAGTAGGCAACTGATTAATAATATGACTTGCATAAGTAATTGCCTCAGCCCAAAACACCTTGCCTAAATCATCATTAGACAACATACACTGAACTTTCTCAAATAAAATACAGTTCATGCGCTCTGCCACCTCATTCTATTGTGGTGTCTCCCTAATCGTGAAATGCCTCACAATACCCTCACCTTGACAAACTTCTAAAAAAGGATCAGACTTATATTCACCACCATTATTTGATCTAAGAGTCTTGATCTTTCGATCGGTTTGCATTTCAATCATCTTTTTCCACTTCAGGAATATTTTTAAGACTTCATCTTTATGCTTCATGGTATACACCCATACTCTTCTAGAGAAGTCATCAATAAAGGAGACAAAATAATAGCTACCTCCCCAAGATGCATTCTTGGAAGGTTCCCAAACATCAACATGAACATAATCTAGAATGCCTTTAGTGTAGTGAATAGCAGTGCCAAATTTCACTCTAGTTTGCTTACCCAATACACAGTGTTCATAGAATTCCAATTTACATGCCTTTGCGCCTTTCAATAAGCCTTGCTTCACCAATCTTTGCAATATTTTTTCACTAGCATGTCCAAGACACATATGCCATAACCTTGTAGTGTCTGAGCTATCTATGTCAGCAGTTTCAGTGATAGCTGCTCCACCAGTAATTGTACTCCCCTGTAAAAAATACAAATTATTTCATCTTGTACCTTTCATCACTACTAGCGCCCCGTACACAACTTTAAGAACTCCACCCTCCATGGTGATCTTGATACCAGTGGATTCCAATGCTCCTAATGAGATAAGATTCTTCTTCATATCTGGTACGTACCGAACATTACTCAATTCTCTGACTGTTCCATCGTGCATCTTTAAATAGATTTTGCCTATTCCTTGTGTTTTGTAGGCATTATTATTTTCCATCAAAACAACTCCATCATCCAGCTCCTGAAAGCTAGAGAACCATTCCCGAATGGGACAAATGTGATAAGTGCAACCTGAATCCAAAATCCACTTCTTGGAGTGTCCATCAGCAGATGAATTAGTCAAAGCAAACTCGAAATCATCATCTCCAGATTTTGCAATATTTGCTACAGAACCCACTTTCTCCTTCTCTTTGTTCTTTAATTTGGACTAGTCTTTCTTCTAATGACCCTTTTGGCGACAAAAGACACATTCAACTTTAGCAGGAAACTTCCCTCGTGACTTTGAACGAGATTTTCCCCGCTTCCCATGTTTTCTTTCCTCTGTTCGTCTCCTTGCAATGAGTGCCTCAATTTGTGAATTGTGAGTCTTTAGTTCCTTCTTACGACACTCATGATTCACCAATACCTCAGAAACCTCATCAAGTTTCACCTAGAATTTTCCATACAACAAAGTAGTTGTCAAATAATCATCAGGCAATGAATTTAACAAACATAGTGCCTTATTCTCATCAGAAATTTTCACATCAAGGTTTGCTAAATCAGCAAGTATTTTATTATAATCATTTAAGTGTTCGGGCATAGAATACCTGGATGATACTGAAATCGGAAGAGTTGCTTCTTCAAGAAGAGTCGATTTTATGCGCTCTTGATTGCATTGTCGATTTTCTGCGCTCTTGGTCGCATACTTTTCCTCCAATTTTGTCCACAACTCCTTAGCATAAGTTTTCTTCATATAAGGATATTTCAGCTCCTTATCAAGGAATAATCGAATAGAGGCACAAGCATGGAGATTAATTCGCGTCTATTGCTTGTCATCCATATCTTCGGGTTTATCTTCCAGAACCATATCCAACTCTTGTTGATACAATACATCCATAACTTCACATTGCCACATATCAAAATTATTAGAGCCATTGAATTTATCAACCTCTAACCTTATAGTAGCGATTGGATGTCTATTGAATGTAGGTTTCAACGATGACGATATGGATTCCCTCTTAACGGGCTTGTCTTTATCTCTAGCCATCTACTCGTCACTATTAACAAATACGTACTGTTTGTAATCACTGTTCACACAACTGTAGCTTCGATACTATTCACAACACTGTAGCACGGGACTGTAGCAAAGGCACTGTTCAACGAGACTGTAGCACCAATACTGTTTAAGGGACTGTAACACCAGCACTATTCATGGAATTGTAGCATCGACACTGTTCATCAACACTATTCACTGACACTGTAGCTCCAATAGATTTTCATTCTTACAACATCTCAGTCAAAAAACCTGGAGCTCTAATACCACTTGTTGTGCGGAAACGTTAAATTTGGAGTGAAAAATAAAAGAGTAATAAGAACACCAAGATTTTTATATTGGTTCGGCAATGCCCACGTCCAATTTGGAGACGACTGAGTATTTTACTATAATCAATGAGAGCATATAATAGTGTTTATCACTCAATTTTTCAAAAGACCCAAATTAACCCAAACTCACACACTCCTACTAGGAAGAGAAAACAAAAAAATATAAATGTTTTTTTCTCTCCCTCTAGAAATTTCTACTCTCTCCTTCCTCTGGAAATATTTTGCTCTCTCTCACACTAGAAACTTATGCTTTCTTCTCTCTTGAAAATTTCTGCTCTCTTCTCTCACACCCTCTTCCATTGTTGCTGCTTCTCTTTTATAGAGAAGTTAAAGGGTGAAGGTGAAGGTGAAGATGAAGGCTAGCTGCACCGAAATTCACCAAAAAAACAAGCCACCATTTCTAACTCAACAATCACCGAAAGCAAGCTACCATTTCTGATTTTGAGACGCTACCATTTCTGACTTTGAAACAATACTCAACACCCTCCTCGATCGCTCCCCTCCTCTACCTCCATGCTCGCAGCGGCCATTGACGTCGGGGTTAGATTAACTCCATGGAATATTCTTACCTTCAATATCAGGAAACTAAACCAAACGTTTAGAAAGGAAAAACAAGCAGCCTGAGCCATATCAAAGTCCCTAAATGTGAATGATATGCATGGCAAGCACATACCAAATATCATCGATTACATGCATAAAGACTCCAGTTTTCGTAAGAAGAAAGTGAAATATTGGTGGTTTTCGAAGGTGCTAGCCAAAAGAAGCAGAAGTTGGAAACTTTAAAATGATCAAGTAGATAGATATGCATAAATAAAATACAGCTTATAACATAACAATAAAGATGAACATGCAAAACTAAAGACATAAACATATAAGATTTGATGAAGAAGAGAATAGCAAGGGAGATTACAAGACTGAGGGATAAAGCGGGAGAAGCAAAGAAGTCTTTGGTGTGAAAAATGAAATGAAAATTTAATATTTTTTTTAAAAAATGGGACGTGGCATTGGGGCTCAAAACAAAGAAAAATTATTAAAATTGTTGACTTGACACTTAACAGACAAGGGTTAAAATTTTTGTTATGGCAAGTCCAATTTTAACATTTTCTTAATGTTAAGGTTATAATTGTTCTTTCTGGAATGTTAGGGTTAAACTTGTCAATTGATGTAAAACTTATGGTTAAAAGTGACCTTTTGCAAAAGAAATATCATCACAAGTTCTCCTACAAACAATCTTAAAGATCCTCATTCTTTAATGAAGGCTATCAAAAACCTTTCAGAAGACATAATGACGTAGATTTGTTCGATTCTTTAAATGAAGAGCCCTTTATGCTAAAAAAGTAGATTGATGTTTCCTTTATGTCAAGCTAGAACATTTTGCTTGATAATGTCCTAACAAGATGAAAAAGGATTTAAAACTATCTTGATCATATAAAAGTGTTATAAAGCGCAATATCTTACCTCTCAAAACTTGAATATCTTATGACAAATATTTTACTGATGGTAGTTCATTCAAAATTGGGCTTATCACAAAAAGAAAAATTTGGATAAGGTTTTTCCCTAACTGTATTATGTGGACTAAAGTTTTCGGTGGTCATTTATCTGGCCCAAATATCCTAATTGGTATGGATGTATATTGTACAACATCTCCATTACAAATCCTACCTATTGATATCAAATGTAGAGCCAATTTTAGTGCTTATATTGATATATGCAATATGTTCGAGCTCACTTAACTATTTCCCTAATATGAAGTATTGAGAGATCAATTTTTATAACAGTGTCCTAAGATTATGAACAATTCTCTCATCTACATTCCCTTTGGAAGAATCCACAATTCTTCATTGATTCACCCTTCAAAAAGAACGAGGATATCAATCTTACCAAGATTACTCACCAAGAATCCACAATTCTTCATCGACTTTTTAAAAAGGTATGATGACATGTTTTGAATCAGTTGAGAAGCAGCTAACTAAGTTGACAGAGCAGCTCTCTCAACAAGCTGGTGTTCTACTAAAGATTGACTCTCTTTACAACACTATTCAGTAACATGTTGACACAGTAGATTGGCTACAGAAATCCATCTCATCTCAGCAAATAGTCAAGGCAGATATGATTTTTAAGTTAGCCAAGCTGGAGAAACTACCCTCACAGGTGCCTTTCTTACCATTACCCTCCATGCCACCTCTTGCCATTCCTTTTCTTGCTTCTACTCCAGCTCATCTTATATGGTCCTTATCTTCACACCACCATCATAGCCACAAACAAAACGCCAAAGGATCAAAAGTTGACCATCACTGCCTTTTACAAGACTGGGCTGGACCCTCCAATGGTACCACTGGATAAATACAACCTCATATCTCTACACTTGAGCATCATTTACTTGCCAGCTCAAACTTGGGTTTGGACCTTCTTCCTTTGACAACCATGAGGCGTTATTATACAAACTACACTAAACTCTTAATGTCAACGTATACTTGACTGAATTCAAGGCTCTATAAACTTGCGTCGAGGGGTTAAACACCACTAATATGTTGAATTGTCTCCTTTTTGGTTTGAAAGGATAAGGTGCAACATGATTGCTTCTCCTTAAATCTCAAAGTATTTCGGATGCCATGGGGATAGCCAAACTTGTTAAAGACAAAATTAACATAGCCCATTCTCAAACTTTTTATTATCTAGCTTCCAATTCCAACAAATCTAGCCCATATACTAGTAAGATCGTTCCTAATATTTTATAAGCCTGGGATAAAGTGAAAGAAAAAAAAGCCCTAAAAAATCGACAATATAAAAAATATGTAAACTTTAAAAGTATATTTGTATTTTTAAAATTTAATATAAATACGTAAGTGACTAAATTATAAGTCCTTATACTTAATAAAAATAATTATCATATCAACACTTAATAACATATTATAAATGTCAACAACAATGAAATCATAAAAAATGGTAGCAGCAACAATAAAATGACAGTGGTAACAATTGAATAGAAATATTAGAGTGCAAAACACCAAGATAATTGTACTAACAAGCACATAGGTAATTATGAAAAATAATTTTTCACACATTTTTATGTAAAATCATTAATAATAGTATCAAGATTAATATTGTCCAACTTATTTTTCTTATTACATAAAATAACTAAATTATTTAACATTTTTTGTGACATTGATGACCTCAAGTAGGTTTTCAATAATTTTAACTTTAAAAACTTCTCGCAATTGATGTTATAGTCACAAGTACAGTTAATAGAATTTGATAAGCAATTGAAATATTTGGATAACAATCTACAACTTTAATATATTTAATAATTTCAACAGATAACATTAACTTATTTGGCAAAGTCATTGGTAACACTTTTAATTTAAAAAAATCATCGAAATCCATATTCGACATATGATCATGAGAAAAATAATTGTAAAATCAGTGCAAATTCTTTTAGTTCATTATTATCCAAATACCTCAACTTCTTTGAATCAAATAAAAATCCAAAATACTATTAAATGTCGTTAATCGTTTAAATTTATTATTTAACAAAGCAATTGTCGTATCTATAATAACTAAAAGTGTTAAAAGAGAGGTGAGTCGTTATATACGGTGGATAAAGATATGATGTGGCAATGAATGTTTGCTTTCTTTTAAGAAAATATCAAATATTACGAAAATGTCACAATAATTATCTTTTTTTTTCAATTTTTTAACATATACTTTTAGATAAATGTTCATCCATTCTAGCTTAATTACTTGTGGGGCCCATTACAACTTAATTCATCCTAAATGAGATCTTATCTTATCTTACTTATTTACAAATTTAAAATTTTTAAAAAATCAACCACACACGAGGGGTCATCGAAAACTTTTTATTTAAAGTTAGAGTTTAATCGAAAAGTCAAAGATTGAAATTTCAATCATATATTAGGATCAAATATTATTATATTAGTAAAAATATATTTTTTTATAAAAATGTTAACATATATGTCAATTGATGATTGGAACCGAACTTCTCTTTAACTCTTTGCAATAAAGCTTGAAATTCAAATAAAAAATTCAACCATAAACTTTTTCTTTTCAGTTTCTACAAGGTAAAATGGCAAGAAACCTTTTGATATATATAAACATCTTGAAGTATATTTATTGACTTTTCAATTTTTATCCCTTTTAATCAATAGATAACTTTTAAATTTTCAACTCTTTTAATAAATTAATAAATAAATTTATTAATTTATAACTCTAACTTTTCTTTGTTCTTCCTGTGCCATGCCTTACAAATTTGTCCCTTTCGATTCTTATTTGATGATTCGTCTATCACCTTGTGGTTACAAGTTCAGATGACCTGCCATTATGGGGGTATGTTTTTGCCAATTTCTTATTCTTTCTGCATATGTGATCTATGATATGTACTTTGTGCTTGAAATTGCATTTTCAAGGGTTAGATAAACAATGCAATTTCAAATCCCGAAGTTGTGGAGGGAGTTTAAGTTACTAAAGATGTAAACACGTGAATTTATCAAAGAGTTTATAGACTTATGAATATCGTAAATTAATTAAGACTATTTGGAAAAGACTTGAAGATAAAAAGAGTTGTCGTTGAAGTCATCGTAAGTATGCGACACTTGAAACCAAAATCTCTTATTGAATTTGTTTTTGATTATTATATAAAGAAACACAAAGAGAATTGATAAAAAGATCTTTACAGCCATTTGACCAACTTGAGTATGTATACTAAAAATAGATGATTTTACTATAACTATATTGGACAAAATTAAGGTTAAACTTTTTTCCCTTTTTTTTAAAGATAAAAACAGGCCTAAACAGTGACCTTTGGAGTCAAAACCCTACACCTATCCTCAAAGAAGGTATGAAGACATCTCGAAGGAGGAGACTGTAAATAAATAATTCCGAAGCTAAAAGACGCTGTATTAACAGCTAACGAGTTAGCGCACCGATTTCTCTCACGAAACACATGGTAGATACGAACTGTCCAGGATTTAGTTAACAGAGCCTTAATAGTCTATACCAGAAAAATATTATAGGAGACCCTCAAACCTGAGAAGGAAAGAATATTAATAATTTTCAAAGAATCTACTTCGAGTTCAATTCTCTTGATAGCCTATATCCCAAGACATGATCAATTATTTGCGAGAACAAGATTTGAAACATTAGTCGCAATGATTGAAGGATCCCTTGTCGACAAGATACTAAATAGGTTGTTTTAAGCTCACTTGAGGATTACAAAATGACTTTCATTTGCAAGTGAGCGCGATTTTGATTCCTTTCCAAATAGAGAGGCCAAGCAAGTAATTCCAGTTTCGGATACAACCCACAAGCCAAGGCTACTTGTACAGAAAATGTACTAAGATCATATCAACTAATTACAATCAGATAGGGACCTACTACTCTTAACAAATTCCTACTTGCAATTCACTAATACCAACCGGCCAATACCAGGGTGAGTAAACAGTTAAAATAAGTTCATAAGCTCTCCTATCAAGGAATTGGCGTCAGCTCCAATTAAATCTAAAAACCGAAAAAACAAGTCAGCATCTGTCGTGTTATGAAGAACTTGTACATCAGTACCCTTACGTTCTAAAGTAGTTACAAGCTGACCAGCTTCAAGAGAGAAACAGAAGGGTATGGCTGAGTTGGGTTTTAAGAATGTGTTGAAAGGCTTCAGCTGGCAAGTACTTGCCAGCAGATGGTTCATGGTGTTTGCTTCACTCCTCATCACGTCTGTAAATGGCACAAGTTACATGTTCGGTCTATACTCTGGCGAAATCAAGTCATCGCTAGGGTACGATCAGACCACACTCGATACTCTAAGCTTCTTTAAAGACCTGGGTGGCAATCTTGGCTTCGTAGCAGGTCTTGTGTACGAAGTCCTACCACCTTGGCTAGTCATCTCCATTGGCTCAGTTTTGAACTTTTCTGCATATTTTCTAATTTGGGAAGCCGTATCAGGTCGAACGGCAAAACCTCACACGTGGCAAATGTGTCTTTACATGTGCCTTGCTACAAATGCTGCATCCTATCCTAATACTGGAGCTCTAGTCACATCTGTGAAGAATTTCCCTGAAAGCAGAGGCAGTGTTATAGGGCTCCTGAAGGGTCTTATTGGCTTGAGTGGAGCAATTTTGACACAAATCTATCATGCTTTTTATGGAAATGACTCCAAGGCTCTGATCTTGCTAATTGCTTGGCTTCCTACTGTTGTTCCTCTTATATTTCTTCCTGCAATTCGTATCATGAAAATTGCCCGCCATGAGAAGGAGCTGGATGTATTCTATAATTTCCTATATCTTGCACTTGGACTTGCTGGTTTTCTCATGGCCATCATTATCTTACAAAACAAGTACAAGTTCACAAGAACTGAATATATTGGAAGTTCAGTATTTGTTATTTTCTTGCTTTTTCTTCCACTTGCTATAGTTCTAAAAGAAGAGGTCAATATATGGAAGATCAAGAAACGGTCTCTTGGGGACAGTTCTCAAATTCATGTTGTAGCTGAAACTCCACCACTACGATCAGTAGTCGAGGCCACTCTGGCTTTAGAAACATTTTTAAACATCCAGAGAGAGGTGAGGACTATACTATATTGCAAGCCATTTTCAGCATTGACATGCTTATCATCTTCATTTCTACAACTTGCGGAGTTGGTGGTGCATTAGCAGCCATAGACAATCTGGGTCAGATTGCTGACTCTTTAGGCTACCAAAAACACAACATAGCTACCTTCATATCTCTAATGAGCATTTGGAATTTCCTAGGCCGAGTTCTCGCAGGTTTTGCGTCTGAAATAGTCTTGATAAAGTACAAGTTTTCTCGTCCACTTGTGCTTACTTTCGTGATCCTGTTCTCTTGCATTGGCCATATTCTAATAGCATTTGGAGTGCCTAATTCTCTTTACTTATCATCCATCATTATCGGATTCTGCCTTGGAGCACAACTACCGCTGGTATCTGCCATTATATCTGAAGTCTTCGGCCTTAAACACTTCTCTACTCTGTATAGTGTGGGGTCTGTTTCAAGCCCTGTTGGGTCATATATCTTCAATGTGAAAGTTGCTGGCCATTTGTATGATAAAGAGGCATTGAAACAAATGAAAGCTTCAGGTCTTACAAGACAAACTCGGAAGGAGCTTAGTTGCATCGGAGTTTATTGTTTTAGAAAGGCTTTTATCCTAATTACCGCTACTACGTTCTTGGGATTTCTTGTTTCAATCATCTTGGTACACAGGACAAGAAAATTTTACAAGAGTGACATTTACAAAAAGTTCAGAGATGAAGCAACAGCCAGAGGACAAAGATCACCGGACAAGGAAGATGTGAATGCTACGGTGGCCGTCTTTGTTTGCTCCGGAGCCGTCTCTTCCTCCACATACACCGCCGTGAACCGACCAACATAAATTATTAGAACATGTTGGATATAAAATGCTAAGCATTGTTGTTTTTTTGAAAAAAAATTTGCCCCTTCTTATTTGTTACGTTATTGTTTCCAGAAACATGATTTTTGGGCCTAGTACGTCTTCTTGTAATAAGGTTGTCTAGGAACAAATCAACCCACTTGTCAAGAGTGTCTGACAGTTGAACCACAAACAACCTGAGTGGCTTTACCAAATTTGTTTTTTTAAAAAGGAAAATGAGATTTATAGATAAATAACGGAAAGAATATAGGAAAGAAAAGGTTAAATGTGTGATGGTAATCACGATTACCCCAAAAATCCACACTCAAATGCAATAAACACAGAAAAAAAATTGAAGAACAAAAGGTGTGTGTGCATAAAGTGTCTAAAAGTCGAAGTGAGAAAGAGGAAGAAGCTCTCGAATGTTCTTGTCTGTCAGAAACAAAATGGGACTGAAGATTAAGACATACCCATGTGAGAAATACATGACAAAACTCAAGTCTAAAGCTTTACCACTCAAAGCACAGTCGTAGCACATCTGAAGAAAAACAAAACGCAACTACAATACTCAAAAGTACAGCAACGAATGGTTCTTTAAGGAGTTACGTGTGAGGCACAAGAAACTTGTCTGATTCATGCAGGATCATCCGAGAGACTACTCCATAGAACACCTATAAAAAAACAGTTTATAGGCGTCAGAGAAGAGACAATATAGAGACTTCATTATTCACATCACATTGTCTTCAATCATTCTGAGAGTGTAAGAATTAATAGTAAGGCTTGAGAGTTACCAGAGTACTGACCTGTGAGTACTAAGGAGAGTGTAAGACTCTTTGCAAGTGCTTAGAAGAATACTCATACTCTTGTAACCTCTCATTTTCTTTATACAACTAGTTGAAACCACAAGAGCTTGAATCTTGGATGTAGATAGCATTGAAGCTATCGAACCAAGTAAATTGGTGTGTCTTTAATTTTTTGCACTTCACAACATCTGCAAGATTTGACTTCTTTATCAATATTTAAGGTTTAAAGCAATAGTATAGCACAAATATCTTAACAGAAGTGATATCAGAGCATTTGGAAACCTCCTGGGGCATTTCTTGACTACTGGAAGCATAAAAGATCATCAAAAAATTTTTGTAAGTAAAAGTCTTTTTTTTTTAAACTACAGTCACAATGGTAGGAAAAGAAATGGATGTATTTACTGGAAAAGAAGACTTCACCATGTGGAAACTCCAGATGCAAGCTCTTCTTGAATCCTATGATTATTATGGGGTGATCGAAGATCAATATGATGTTAAGACTGATCCAGTAAAAAGATTCAAAATGTAAAGATTTGCACACTACAAGTTAATGCTTCACTTATAAAGAATCAAAATGTAAAGACTTACACACTGTAAGTTAATGCTTCACTTATCACAAACTGTGATAAAAAAAAATGCATAATTTTAACACTGCATAGAAGCTATGGCTCAAACTTGATGAAATTTATGCAAAGAGGTGTCTTCCTAACAAGATGACACTTCTCCACAATTTTGCTAACTACAAGATGAATACATCTGTCTCCCTAGATGATAACCTAGACTATTTCTTTAAGATAGTACAAGACTTATAAGCTACAGATGAAAAGATATCTAAGAAGCATCAAGCTGTAGTAATTCTAAAGGCTTTATCTTCTGAATTCAATGCATTCAAAAAGGTAATTAAGCATGCTAGTGGAGAATCTCTCACTGTCAAGAGAGTGTTAGACTCACTAACAGAAGAAATAGTGGACATTAATCCATTCAAGAAAGAGGTAGAAAGTAATGTTTGTAGAAAATAATCATGACAAGAAGTCTCATAAGAAGAATAGCAAGAAAGGAAAGTGGAAAAAGGGAAGTGGAAAGGATAAGCTCACTAAGGAAGGTGAGGAAAAGAAGAAAAAGGGAAAAGGAAGGAAGTGCTTTTACTGTGATAAAGAGGGACATTTTGCAAGGGACTGCAAAAAGACGAAAAGGGATAAAGTTATAGAAAATGGAGATGCAGAGAAACCAGAAGATTCAAGTGGTGATGAAATTCTAGCTGTCACTGAAGAAAGTGAAGACCTGAGTAGAGAATAGATCTTTGAATCAGGTTGTACCATGCATGTGACATCATATAGAAACTGGTTCACAACATTTGAACCAGTCATTGCTAAGGTCAAAATGGCAGATTTTGGGCGGCAAAGGATAGAAGGGATTAGAAGTGTCTCCATCAACATGTTTGATGGAAAGAAAATGATCCTTACTAATGTCAGATTTGTGCCTAGAATAAGGAGAAATTTGATTTCTAAAAGCTTGTTTGATAAGAAAGGTTTTCATATAAGATTAAAAGATGGACTCAGAGAAATCCTAAAGGATGGTAGAGTCATTTTTAGAGGAATTGAAAGGGGTAGGCTGTACTATGTTATAAGCTCAACTGAAGTTAATTAAGTTACTGAGAAGGGAAATCATGAGTCAACCAAGCAATGGCATGCTAGGTTAGGTTATGCACGGAACAAAAGTTTGTTCCACCTCTCTAAAAAAGGACTGATCCCTGAACAAAACCTACAGAAGCTGGAATTTTGTGAATCATATGTGCTAGAAAAACATCACTGATCCAGTTTTCAAAAGGGAGCACAGAGGGCCACAGAGATCATAGAATATGCTCATAGTGATCTCTAGGTGCCATCTCAAGTGCCTACTGTAGGAGGGAATCTATACTTTATGTATATTATTGATGATAAATCTAGGAAGTGCTAGGTATATCGGATAAAGAGAAAGGATGAAGCATTATAAAACTTCATAAAATGGCATACACTTATGGAAAATCAGACTGGGAAGAAGTTTATATGCTTAAGGACTGACAATGGAATGGAGTATTGCAATAAAGATTTTGAAGATTATTGCAGCAAGAAAGGCATCCTAAGACATATAACAGTGAGAGCTACACCTCAGTAGAATGGTGTAGCAAAGTAACTAATAGCTTCTTCTTGAATGTCTTAAGAGTTCGAGAGTAGTAAACTTACTGTGGATTTGATAGAGTGGATTTTGTTGAAATTTATCCTTGCTAGAATAGATTAAAGAAAAAACTAGGGCATTGATCACCATCTTTAAACTAGTTAACATTTACTCTTAATTGAAGCAAAGAATGGTGGTTGCTAACAACTTAAAGATAACTGCTAGTTGCAATCTTTTCCTTATCCATGAGATTCTGATCAGTGGGGTTCAAGGCAAGCTTTGATTGTATAGCTTTAAGATCTGATCTTCCCAAGTGGATAGTAGATAATGTGGAGCCTCATACAGACTTCAATCGTTTAAGCTCATGCTTGATGCATTTCAATTTCTGGACACAACAAAATTATTTAGTACCTACATAATGGAAGTCAACACCCATCTTGCAAGCCTCGGGAAAGCGAAGTTCATGCATATGATAATTGTTAATTATGAAGGGAAAATGAGCATGAATTTTTTGAAACAAACTATCGACTATAATGGGAGAATGATATGAAAATAACAGATCTTTGAAGTTAGCAAAACTAGGTGGAAATACATTTAACTAAGTACCATTCACCATTACACGATCAAGGTTTTTCCTTATGTGCCAAGATGATGTCTGTTTATTTGACCAAGTTTCACGCCAATGTCCTGAGCACAATCTTTGAAATCATCCGAATGGTTTTTAAGATTGCAATGGCTTTGAGCTTTTGAAGGGAAGAATAAGAAATTAAAATCAACACAAATCAACCTTGGTCAAATAAACAGACATCATTCTTCCAAAGGATTATTCTTCCAAACCAACAATTCTACCTTGAGTTAGTCCTTTTTATAACAAAGGATTATTCTTCCAAAAGTATGATGGTGGTGATTGGAAAGTAGACTTCATCAGGCACCAAGTATGTGTAGCTTGCATAGGTTCTATAATTTTATTTTGGTTTCAAGAAGAGTAATTAGCAGAGGTTTTTCATGAAAAACAAAGTCTCTTAAAGTCAAAAGCTTAAAGGGGCTATTTATTCCACACACATTCCATGTTATGATTGACATTAGAAGGAGGAACCTGTAGAGTTTTTACTTTTGCCTCGTTTTGCTTGTCTCCTCTCCACATTTGGGAAACTCTATCCATTCACTGCATCTTTAGTGTAACGATCCTCTGCTTGAGTATTCATAGTAGAGGTGGATTGTTGGATCCCAAACTTTTCTTGAATTTTAGAATTATTAAATGAAATTAAATGAGGAATTGGTAGTGATTTATTCTTGTGCAAAGAAAAAGAAAAATTCAT
>JANVCQ010000004.1:33778280-33792914 GCA_025531925.1 Erythroxylum plowmanianum
TCATACACTCCAATTTCATATTTCAAACTCCAAATTCTCAATTCTCACTCCAATTAAATTTCTCACAGCTCAATTGATCTAATTATCTCCAATTTACCAATTCACCCAATCAAACCGGGAATACGTCATACATGTATGTATGTTCATATGCTAGTGCAATAATTGACAAATCCTCCAAATTATACATAACTAAATAATGCATGGGCATGCCAAATATGAATGCACTCTCACTGTACTTATCCCATCGGTGACGGGATGTTACAGTAGCTATAATGGAAACTTGTAGCTCTTTAATTACCAACTAGATGCCCTCAAAGTTGAAAGATCCAAGGAGCTTTACAATACCCTGTGTAATTGGTAATTTAGAGATTTCGAAATGTTTATGTGACTTAGGCGCAAGTATAAATCTTATGGCCTTGTCGATTTTTAGGAAACTGGGGATAAAAGATGTGAAACCAACATCTATTGCCATTCATTTAGCGGACCAATCTATAAAGAAATCGTTATTAGGCTTGGTGGAGGATGTGCCTATAAAAGTGGACAAGTTTATAATTCCCATAGATTTTGTCGTGCTAGACTTTGAAGAGGATCAAAATTATCCATTAGTTCTTGGTAGACTATTTTCTAACACTAGAAAATATTTGGAAGATGCCCATAAAGACAACCTCATCCTTCGGATTGGAGATGAGCAAGTGAAATTCAACATGGATAAGGTATTAAATAATCTAAAGGAGGGTAGCTCGTTCATGAGAATTGATGAAGTCGAATCTTTAAAGGAGCGAGAGGAAGAATAATAGTTTACAGTGAAGATTGGATTTGAAGAATATAAGGAAGTCTCTATTCAAAACGTTGATGAAGAAGAGAATGATAAGCAGATGATAGTGAAGATAGAGGTTAAGAAGATACAGACGTCTCTGTTCATGAAACGGAAGAAGAAAAGGAGATAAAGGTGATTGAGGAAGAAAGAGAATAGTTAACCTTTTCAGAAGTTAAACTGTTAAATTCGATAGATAATTCAAGGAGTTTTATTATTTCCTATTTTATTAACAGTTTGTTACTTAAAAGAGCATTATTAAACTTACTTGGTTTTCTTGATTTGATTAATTATATCCTTTTGAGTATCTCACAACATGTACTTTATTTACAAGCTACTACAATGATATTGACTAAAATGGGTGGACGCAAGCCACTTATAATTGAACCCATCTAAGTTTTGAAGATTACAAGGTCCAGCTAATGACTATAACTTAACATGTTTGGTAGTTAATTTGTAATTATTGTGAACTTAGATTTGTTTAGAAGTCTAGTAATTAGGTTTTAATTTTCATATTTTTAGAATGGTTTGGATTTCTAATTTTCTTTTTTGAAGTGATTATAAGTTAGGGAAGCAAGCTTAAGAGTCAACTGAAGGAACAAAAGATGATGAAAAGGAAAGCTAGGGGAAGGTCTTCACTTTGGTCTTCGATAACAACACCATCACCACCTCAATCACTTTAACGGGTTTCATTCCCTAATCTTTTTCTTTTTGTTTCTATTTTTCTTGTCATTTTTGTTCCTTTATGTGTTGTGTGTTTTTTTTCACATTAAGGACAATGTGTTGTCCAAGTATAGGGAAGATTGTGCATTGACATGTCATGTGTGTGACTTTTGCATATCATATTATCTTGCGTTTTATTAGGTTGATATAGTGTAAACATTTTGATGCATATTTGTGAATTGTATCAATGTATCAATGGAAAGAACTGAATGGAATTAATTTTGCTCTGAATCATCATCATCATCATCATCATCACCCAATTCGAAATCCCGCAATGAAGCAGGGTCTGGGGAGGTCCGATAGTACGCAGCCTTACCCCTACATAATAGAGAGGCTATTTTTGGTAGACCCACATGCAAATGAGACAATATAAAAATGATACAGAGAGATAGAATTAAGAAAATAGAATAACAATACAAGAAAAAAGGTAATACGAAAATCAATAAAAGGATAAAAGTAGTAAATTGAATTAGTTAGCATTACTAGTACACTTTCATGAGAATGACTGACTAAAAATAAATGAGGTAGGTTAAAGTTATATATATTAAGAAAAGTGTGTTAAATAAATAACTATTTCGTTGACCCTTTTGAAACAAATATTGGGTTAAGAATAGAGCTGGAAGCTAGTTATGAGCTGTGATATAATTGCATAACTGGAGACATTCACAAAAAAATATTTGTCTTCACATCAAAAGGTTGATTCTCCAACGAAGCTAAATGAAAAAAAGGTGACCTAGTTGAGTAACCGAGGGGCATTCATAACAAGGTGTTTGCCTTCGCATCAAAAGATTAGGTTACCGTTCAAAAAAATGTGTTAAATTAAATAAACCTACTAATCTTTTAAAAATAGCAAGAATTTTCATGACAAGTTACTTAGTGATAGTTTGCCTTTTTAATTGATTAATAATATCAAGTGTATGCTTACAAGTGCCATAGGTATTGGAATAGGGTGTTAATGTTTTGATTGATATGTATATTCAATTCCAAGTACTTAAATAAGAAAGGAATAAGTTTATATGTTGACACATTTTGAATGATATGTTTTTAAGGTTAATTTGATTCCATAAGATTTAATGTCATTGTGCCATTATTGTAATATTGCATAAATGTGGTTTTATATGTTTATGTGTTTTGTTTGTTTATATGTTTAGTTTTACTTGAGGAAAAGCAAAGGTTTAAATGTATGGATATTATTAGGTGTAAATTATCTTATGTTTTTATAGATGTTTAAGCATGTTTTTAACTGTTTATTAGATAATTATCATGTGTATAGGCTTAGAATTATGTTATTGTTAATGTTTGTTTATATTATAAGTGTTTGAATAGTTTATAGCATAATTTTGACCTTAATTTTATGTTTCTTGAGGTGTTTGATGTGTTTGTGAGTGTTAAAAATCAGATAATTGAAGATTGAAGGAAGTTGGAACATTCTTGGACTAAAACACAGGGTCACCATCTTACTAAATTGAGATTAATTTAAGGAAGATCAAGAAGAGCATCAGTTTTCCAATATTTTCCAGATTTGCATATTCAACTCCAAATCAAGTTTTTCTTTCTTTGCTTTTGTTATTTTCATTAAACTTAATGTGTAAACTGAATTGGAAGATGTTATACACGTTGATTATGTTTTAATTTCATATTAGGATTTTGTTCTAGGCTTGTTTTATGACTAGATCATTTTTTATTTCAATGCAATGTTTTGGGTGTTGTGATATTCATGTTTGCTTATACTTCGACAATAAATTAAGAGAGTGAGTCGATAGTTATTTGATTAAGTTGGGTAATGAGAGTTAATAGCCTAATAAGTTATGAAAATATCAAATTGATAATCATATGAAGATAGATGTTGTGTGAGAACTCGATTATCCAATAGATTGCTTAAGAACTATTTGAAAATGTTAGGTTGTTTTTGTGAATCGAGGGATTGCAAATCTTGAATTTCAGAATCAATTAGGGATAATTAATTGGGTCTAAGTGAATTGGCCTTGAGAGAGAACAATCAAATGCTTCGAAAATCTAAGATTGACACCAAATTAAATAAAGAATGATTAAGGGAGCAAAATGACGATAAAGTAAATATTACACTTTCATACTTGATCACCCTTATTTGATTATTACAGCTCAATTGTTAAGAGGTTTGGTGCTTAATTTCAATTGATTGTTTTAATTTTTGATTTTTATTTTCTCTCAAATCATATTTCACAATCTTGGACAAAGCTAGGTTTATTTATTTTTAGCTAATTTCTCTTGGAATCGATACCTCAATTACTACAAGTTTATGATTTGTATACATGCAGATTTTGAGGGTTTTATATTCAGTAAATATCAATCACAGTCCAAGGTTGGGGTCATGAAAATCAGCAACCTCATTCTTTTGTTTGAGAAAATCCACCAACTTATTGAGTAAAATCATTAATGAAGAGTATAAAATACTTGCTACCATTTAAAGAAGCAACTCCCATGCCTCCACAAATATCAATATAGATAATTTAAAGCTTCTTAGTTCCTCTCCATGCTTTTCCTTGTAAGAAATGGCAATCTAGTTTACTTCCCTAACTGACATATCTTACATACAACTACAATTGCTCCTTTAAATGACATTCCGTGAATAATCTCCTTTTTTTTGTATATAATCTAAGGTGGAATAATGGAAATGTCCTAGCCTTTTATGCTATAATTCAACTTGGTTCACAACACATGAATATGCATTAAAGTTTGGCTTATTCCAATCAAGACAATAACTCTTAACTTTCATTTTTACATAAAATAAATAATCACCAAGTGGCTTAGTAATGACACATAAGTTATCCTTAAATGTAACAGAACAATCTTTCTTAAGTAGTTGTCTTACACTCAACAAGTTTTAATTAATCTCAGAAACAAACAACTCATTAGATATTAATTTTATACCTGTTGGGCCTTCAATTAAAACAATCCCTTTACCTTCAACTTTAATAAATTATCTACTACTAATTCTAACTCCTGATGTCACCAATTTATCTAGTTCTTTGACAAGTGACTTATCAAAGGTCATATGGTTAATGCATACCAGGTATTAGTTAAATTGCTACTTGCAAAGTAAGTTGCTACAAAAATTTGCTCCTCCTTTTATTGTTGATCAACTGCTTTTTTTTCTAGCCTTTTCCATGTGACCCATTTGATTACAAGACCTATATTTAACATTAGGCCTAAACCAATAATATTGTTCTAAAAATGAAGCTTTCTTATAGTGCTAACATTAAGAAAATTTTCCACTGCTTCGACCTTCCTTCTCATTTTTTTTCCACTGCCTTTTCTTACCTTTGCCTTTATATTGACCTTGACCCTTCTCATTTACCTTAAATGCTCCCTCAATAACTATTTCATTCATGTATACCCTCATATTCATTTGGGCTTAAAATGTATGAATAAGTTTTTCCAGAAATATTATTGAAAAATCTCTAAATTCCTTAAAAGAAGAGATTTTGGATTCAAGTCTCTGTGGTAAGATCACCAATATTTTTCAATAATTAAGGTCCCCTAATAATTTGATCTTGTTAACTACATTCAATAATCCATATGTGTAGTCCCTTAATGACTCTATTTCCTTCATCTTTTGAATCTTAAATTTCCTTTTCAAGTTTAAAATTACATTCGCTTCATCATGACATTTCCCTCGAATTCTTGTTTGAAAATATCCCAAGCCTGTTTTGCATTTTCATAGGTCATGATCTTTATGAATATGTCATTTGATACTGGAGAGTGAATATAGGTCTTGGACTAATGCCTCTTCTTCCTATTCTCCATACATTCTCTCATTTGAGAAATTATTGGATCCTCAGGAAGTGACAAATTTTCATCAATTTCCTCTAATTCCCATAATCCATTTGCTTAAAAATAAGACGCCATGTTCACATCCTAAACATGATCATTCTCTCCTAAGAAAACTAAAGGAGTAGATAAGAAATTCCTTCTTATCCTAGAAGAATAGTTATTTTAGCGTTTAGGTAAAATGGTTCCTCACTGGTTCACTCTCATGTGTCCTTTAAGAAAAATGGCTCTAACACTAATTTTTATGTCAGAAAACAATAAACATTAAAATTTTTACTTTTTATTTTTAAGATAGATTCAATTTTATTTCAATTTATCAATGACTAATTTTACAGATGAATTACAATACAACTAATAACAAAAAATAATTCTTAAGATATCTTCAAAAATCACAAAGATTTCTCTAATAAAATAAAATTTTAAATCTAAATATAAACTAATTGACTAAAAAAATCAAATAAAATTCAACCAATATAGATCTTGTGGATAAAAAAATTTGACAAGATTTTTTTACTAACACACTTTACAGTAATCTTTGTACAAACATAGCATTTGCTATCAAATGCTAAGAATAAAATGTGAGAAAATTTTGATCCTTATCTTATATTCTTATTTTGTTATTTTTATCCCTACTTAAGGCCCTTAATTTAAAATTTTAGTATCAGAGCTATTCTTTCTAGGGCCATAAAAGCTTGAAGGCATATCAAACTTAAAATCAATCTAAATTTGTTTTCAAAAACTTTTCAATCCATTATGGATTTTTAAACACATTTCATAGTTGTTGCTCCTCTAAAGTTTGCAGGTAAAAATATTGAGTATAGATACTCAAAATGACAATTTGTCTTGATATATGTGATATTTGGGAAGCTATGAAGGAGGACCACAAAATTCCTCCTTTATCAAACAACTCTAACTCTTTATTAAATCAAGAATCACAAAGAAAGAAACTAACATAAATTAAAGGCGAATGTTGCATTTTTGCTGCTATTTTACTAGAAATTAAGACACAGGAGACTTTCTCAAGCAAGATTATGAAGGAATTGAGAGAGTTAAAATGATACAAGAATTGAATCTGATCAAGGAGTTTAAAATGCAGAAGATGAAGGAATTTGAAATTGTGAACAATATTTTAACAAACTTCTTAACATTGCCAATTAGGTAACATTTCTTATATGTAAATTTTTTTATTTTAAATTTGTTCAAAATTTCTTGTGTCCATTTAAGAAAGGTTAGACAATAATTCCATCTTTGGAGATTTCTAAAGGATTTTTAATGCTTTATAGGTTCGGGAACAGAGAAGGCCCATGAGGTAATAAGGCTCACTTGAGCGTGCTAAACAAGCTAAATTGCAAATCAATGAAGGTGGAAAAGGAAAGAAAAAGAAATGGAGGAAGAGCAATATTGAGCAAGACACTATAAATAATAATATCACTAATGAAGAAAGTAACAAACCTAGTTACTCCACGCTAACATTATGAAAAGAGATTTATCCATGTTTTAAATGTTGAAAAAATACATAATTTTGGGTGCAACAAATGCAAATAGATAGGACACATTTTAAAGATATAAAAGAACAAAAATCATCTATAACAATTAAAAAAGCAAATTTTAAATCAACAACAAGAAGAAAACTATTTTTAGAAACCTACTTTGCCACCAATAACTTACATAAAAATTGACAAATTAGAAGTTGTTGTACTAATTATATGACATATATAGCTAGGAGGTTTTCAAAGAGCTTAACATGTATATATCTTTCAAGCTAGAATTAGTAATAAGGGATGCATAGTTGTCAATGAAAAGGGAACATTGATAATTAAAAGTTGTTCAGATGCTAAAATAATCATTGATATTTTGTAGGAACTTGAAATTAATAAAAATTTATTAAGTGTTGGTTAAGTTCTTGAAAGGGATTCAAAATTTTGCTTGAGGATAAAATATACCTTATGAAAGATGCAAAAGGATAAAAATTATCTAAGGTAAAATAAAAAGCAAAACTTTCTTATTGGACATAATGGAGGATGAGTAGGTGTTGTGTGTTTTACCACAAGTGTATGATGTAATTATAGCTATTACTAGTAAGTATAAGTTGATCCCACAAGGATAAGAGTTAACTACCAATTATTCATAAACTTAATTATCTAGACTACCACTTATGATTGGATGAAAAGAAAAACAAAAGAAACAATCAAAATACTAAAACAAAGAAATAATCAAGAATAAAATAATATATGAATAAACTATACTTAGATAAGATATCCTCTAGGACTACTATGCTCGAATTCACCATGATTTAATGAACAATTTTAGTTTCTTTGACTAATTCCTAAGTTATAATTATGTTCTCTCTTGAGATATGTAACTACTACCTTTAGATTTAATCAATTGAAATCTCTTTATAATCAAGACAACCTAAGAATACATTAATTTTTTTTATGAATTCTCATTATACGTTTTACCCTAACTTAGGAATACCTTATAGTTATCTCTCGAGTAATTTACAACTAACTCTCTTTATCTACTTGTGAGCTAATCATATATTTTATCTCTCAATTTCAATGCACAAATTAAATAATTAAATCTTCAACTCTCTTTCCCTTAATTCAGTTAATTGTAAGAACAAGGATAAATCCCGAGAAAACTAGAAATTTATTAAATCAAATGATTCATCAATTCAACATATAAAATCCTAAGCACTATCTACTTAAATCTATATCTCAATTAGTTCATAACTAAATAAGAAATAACCATATCAAATAAGAAAGAAAATAATAAGAAATCATTGCCATGAATCTTGAATTTTTGGTTTGGCCTTGGTTAACTTTTTCTTGAATAATAATTGTAAAAAAAAATAGCTTATAAGTTACACTTTTCTACTTTTAAGCTCTCTTCTGGCCAAAAATCTCCCTCCTTTTGCTTCCTCATCTTTTGTTAATTTAAAATCTTAATTTTTAATAAGTAGTACATTCCTAATACGGGTCCATGTATTTGTCGTATTATTTTTTCACATTTTGTAAATTTTCTTGTAAAACATTATTGCCAATATAAGACCAACATATGGACATATATGGTTTATGTTGCCTGATCAAAGGTGGAACATGAAGGTGTGTATGATGGCAAAAGAGAAATAGAATTATCCATCTTTGAACACGCCCTAACATAATGGCTTATAGGTGTTATGCTTTATGGGTCATTCTTCACTTCTTTTAAAATTACTACAAATTGATATGATTCTTCTCTAAATTTACTTATGTTTCTTGAAGATGCATAATTAAAGACTTAGAAAAAAATATTTTTCATCTTAAGTATCAAATCCTCCAAAGTTGTCTAAAACACAAGTATAATGCTATGATCATATTAAAAGTAATGTATATTTAGAATACATGCGTAGGTTGCATTTTCTAACTCAAATAACATAATTGAGCTTTGGTAAGAGAGGTTAGGAAAATTTGATCATACAAATATGAACATTTTAGTATGTTTTATAAAGAAGTTGGAATTGATATTGACATATTGGCTCTCATACTCTATAGCAAAATATGGTCAGCAAGAGGAACAACAAACTTCCTAAGAAATTATGGCCATAAGCAGCCAACAAAGTTGTTTTTCATTGAATAGGCTCCCTATAAAGGCTATAAAAGGAAACATTCAGTTTTAAGCATGGTATGACTATAAACTTTATCTATAAAACCTCAAAGTATTTGGTTTCATCTATTTCTCATATGTACCTCAAGTGAAAAGAGATAAGCTTGATAAAAGAGTAGATCATGGCATTTTCATTGGCTACAATAGTATCTATAAAAATTTTCAGCCACAAATTGAGAAGATTCTAATAAATAAAGATATTCATTTTGTGGAAGAGCAATAATGGTATTGAGGAGAAGAAGATATGAATCATATTAATGAATTTCTACTAGTATAAGATGAAGTTGATGATCCTAATCTTAGAGGTTTTTGATTGCTCTCATATATATATATTCAAAGAATCAATGCTTTAGTGTTTGAAGCAATAGGACTAATGAAGTTAAAAAGGAACCAAAATGAATGCGTATAATAAGGAAGAGCAAATATGATTGAGAAAAATCAGACTGAACAACTAATTAAAAAGTCACAGCTTAAAAAGGTTACAAGAGTTAAATGTGTATTTAGAGCCAATTTCAATATAAATGAATCCATCAATAAACACAAGGCTAGACTTGCGAGGAAAGAGTTTGCTCAAGTGTTTGGTATCAATTTTACAAGTACATTTGCTCCTATTACACGACATACATTATCAAAATACTTATTGCATTAGGTGCACAAAAAGGGTGGAATTTATCTGAAGCTGATATAAAATCTTTCTTTCTCAATAGATACTTGCAGGAGGAAATATAGAGTAAGTAGATTAATAGATTTGTAGTAAAAAGGTATGGATACAAGGTGACTTTGCATAGTAAGCAAGTTTCGAGGCCTTGATATAACAAAAGTGATAAGCATTTATTAAGTTTTCGTTTTACAAAAAATTGAAGTATTCAACTCTATACGTTAGACATTATGATATTTTATTATTATTATATTTATATATGAATAATCTCTCGGTAACAAAAAAGCAATGCCATTTTTATTAAGCAAATCCAATTGGAGATGATGCATGTTTCTGAAATGTTTGATTTAGGAACAATGGCATACTACCCTAGAATGAAGATCAGATAAAATCAACAAGGTGTTTTTCATATATATAAAAAAAAGTATGCTAAAAAATTTTCAGATAAAAGAACACAAGTCAATTAGTATTCCAATAAATCAAAAGAGGAAATTTGTAAAGAGAACTTTTCTAGCATTTCAAAGTAGTAAAACGTGTTCTCAAATATATCAAAAGAACCATTAATTATAGAACATGAAGAGTATCTTAAAGTACTTCACACTTGGTTCTGAAGTGTTTTTGTAGAGCTCTAAGAAGTAGAGATAATTGCTCAATCGACTATTGGAACAACATTTGTAGTTCAGCAACTGTAGATAAGTATTATGGTTGAGGAATGCATTATTATGGTTGAGGAAAGCATTAACTTACTTGGGATGTGAATCAAGAAAATAGCACTAAATTGTTTATGGATAATCAGGTAAACGCTACCATCTCCAATAATTCAGGCTTCCATAACTAATTTAAGAAAGTACTAATTATGAGAATAAGATATCCGAAAAATTATAACCTTACATATTTTCTTATTTTATTGCATTCGAACCTTATTGCATTGGACTTGGAACAAAAGCTCTTATGAAATAGAAATATTAATCTACCTCTACATTATTACCTCAAAGTACCTCTGAGAACAACTTTGAAAAGCCCTAGTTTGTGTGATTTAGAGGGCATAAGCCCATGAAGTTAGTGCCTTAAAATAGCAAAGATCAAGTTGCGAACAACATAGTGTAAATGGCTCCTTCAGCATTAAAATAATAAAGATCAAGTAACCCATCAGTACAGCTATTACATTGGCTATTAATGGCGGGGCTACCACTACCACAGATACCACAGAGTCCCCAAAAAACAGCAGTCGGTTGATAACAAGGTCCTTTAACAAGAAGCCTTCACAAACATGTAAACATTATTCCACTCGACTGAGCAAGATTCTTGCTAGGATAAGGCATCTCAAGAAGGGATGATCAGATTTTTGCCCGAAACATTTGTGGATGACTCCATTATCTTACAACACTAGCTGAGTAATGCCCCAGATGCAAGCCACTACTGCTAATTGCCTGAAGTTGAAAAATCCAGGTACCTCAAATGGCAAATTGAGATGCACAGATAGAGATGAAGATCAAGACCAGTCCTCCCAATTGTGTCTCAGTTTACCTTCTCTTTTCCTATCAACTAACTATATGGTAATTGTAAGTACTGACAGGAAAGGAATATGAAGTTAGGGTAGAGGAAACATTGAATTGTGTACAATGGTTATTCATCCTCGAGAATATGATACTTCTACCCATTAAATAGTACAAGAATGGCTATGGATTCACGAGAAGCACAACACCAAGAAACAACGAAGTGCTCCATCGTGATCACAGGTTATAAATCATACTTGTTACAAGAACCAATTAACCAATTGTTGAAGGCAACTCCAAGTAGTAAGTGTTAACCAGAAGCTATTCAGCTCATAGTCTCTTCAATCCTTGATGAGCATGACGTTGGCCCTCCCCTTGTCTGCTTTGTATTGTAAGATTTGCATTTCAAACACTTGTGTGCTAAAATATGGAAATTCACTTCAGAAGTTTCCCCACAGTCATTACAAAGGATCCAAACCTACAGTAAACCAAATTATTGGTCGGTTACCATCTTATTTTGACCCATAGGAAAGAACTGACATTTGAAAATCTCAATTATCTATTACTTACCATCTTATTCTGATAAATATCAGGCATGGGTGTTGAAGCAATCTGTTAATCAAAAGCATATTCAATCAAGAAACTCAGAATGAACATAAGATGGAAATATCCATCACACTACTATATTAACTTACCTCCTGATCAAGTTTTTTCCACACACGAGACATATCGCGATATGATTTTGAGCAAACAGGGCATGTATACCTACAGAAGAATACTTGGGGTAAATAAAAGGTGTCAAAGTTGATTATTGAGGTTTCAAAATGACAAACATTACTAGACTTACTGGGAATGCTGCTCCATCTCTTTAAGACATTCCGAATGAATGGTATGTCCACACCGCAACACAGTAATATCTTTTGTTGTATCAAATAAAAACTGTACCAAGGTGACAAGTTTAAGTCACTGAAGCATTTCATAAAACAAAATCAGCATTCATATTTGTTGTTTCAACCTGAGATTTACCTCAAAGCAAACGGGGCAATTATGATGCATGGCTTTTTCAACACAATTGTGTGAATCCTTCATCACAGTTGAATAGCAGCATCCTACAATTAGAAATACTTATCTCAGCTAACTATGATTCAGTATCAAGCTAGAAGACAATATAACCAAAAAACTTTTAAAAAAATCATGACAACAATGTAAAAACCAAAAAAGAAATTTCTCAAGTATTAGGTGTGCTAAGAATCTTACCACATCTATTACAGTGGAAGAAATTTTCCTCTCCTCCAGTTCTGCAATACCAAACATAAACATAAGTTACAGGGCAGTGTATAAAATGATACGAGAAGTAAGCAAAAAATGTCAAAGGAAAAAGGCTAGTTCAAATACTGACCTGCAGATACCACATTCATTGCAATGATATTGCCGCTTTGAAACCTGAAGAACGTTTTGACCCATTAATTAAGTGAAAAAAATAGCAGAATAAGCAATCGGAAAGATTTCAAGCAAAGGAGCTCACATCATCATCAAAAAACTTGCATTTGGAGCAAAAATATTTGCCCATGCAAACCCCACACTGGACGCAGAACTGTTGAACCTGGTGAGACAACAAGAAGTTATTAAAACCATTCAAAAGACTTCCAGAGATTATTTTGCGCTTGTGGAAACTTACATCTTGTTCTGTGTGACACAAGGAACAGATGACCTGAAAGACATTAGTAGCAAAAGCAACCGTATTAGTTTCCTTTTCATTTTCTGAATGTTATGCTGAACCAATTATGTAAGGAGGAAAACGATTTTAGGATAGACGAATAAGGAAGACAGTAGAAACTCAGGAAAAACTGATATCTTTAGGACTCCGAGAAAGTGAAAGAGATAAGACGTTGAGCCAGATGTCTGAATCATTCAATCAACTTCAACTTATTTCTGACGCCAAACATCCAAACACACAAGATCTTCCCAAAGCAAAAACAAACAATGAGATGACCCCCACGCCAAAGAAGATAGTCCCCCGTCAGAAACACGGTATACAGAGAATGATAGGAACGCAAAAAGCTAAAAATCTTTTGTGAACTAAGTAAAAGCTCAATTGGTTTATTTTTGACAAATTATAAAATAGAACATGAGAGATAAAATTGCTAGCAACTAACCCTTTTCAATTCCTGGCGAGGAATGTCATGACGATCACGAGGATCAACTTCCATCCCATTCTGCAAAAGGGGAAAACAAATTCAAGTCAAATTTCATGTTCAGGCACAGTTAGCCGAAGTTGGAGAAACTATGAAAAACCATAAGGAAGGAATTAACAAAGACAGAACAAAAAGAGAACCTTGGATTCGTTATGACAATGCCTGCAATCGAATATCTCATCACAACAGGGCGCTCTGATCTTGCATCTCCTTCTGTAGTGTGAGCACCTTCACAAAAAAAAAAAAAAAAAATCTCAAGAATCGAAATAAAAAATTTTAACTCAATAATTGAAACATAGAGAAACGAGGCATCTTTAGAGAGAAACACGGATATACGAAGTATAAACACTTAGTCCGGAGCAAAATGAAAAAATTGAACCATACCCGTAATGCCCAACTCCCAGATCCTTTGATGAAATGGCCCCAATAGCCAAATATGCCATCCCAGGCTCCAACCCTCTCTCCATCTCTTCCTTTACCTGAAAAACACAGGAAAACCAAACTCACCTCAATATTTATTCCTATTCCTGGTAGTCTAAGTATACAAATAAGCTGAAATAGATTGAAGAAACGAAAAAAAGAAAAAGAAAAAAAATTGAATAACTGACCCCCAATTAACAGATAAAAGGGAGGAAAATTTCCCTTCTTTTCCAGGGAATTACAGAGTGGTGATCAAGAGCCAGGAGGCTTGAACCACTCAAGCAATCAAAGGAACCTTGCACATTGGGGAAGGAGGGAGGAGAGATGAAAAGAAAAACCGTACACAGAAGAAGCCTTGAATTTATATACAATTGCGTGTCAGCTCTCGTAAACTTTTGGGTTTGTCTCAAAAGTCAGAATTAACTCCCCCATTTTCAAAGAATAGAGTGATGACGAGGAGACACGATACGGTTTTTGACAACCGACCATAATTATTACATGACAGAACTAAGAAGATATTTTTCTCCATGTGTGTAGTTTCCAAAAGAGTAGGTGTCGAAATTAAAAAAAAGGAAAAATTTTCTACGAAATACAATGTGCAAGAAACGACGCCGTATAACACATACCAGCATTTTCGAAGTTGCTTCTGCAGGCTGAGTTGCTCCCAGTTAATGATTTGATTGAACAGTGGATATGTTAATGGGTATTTATACTTGTCAGATTTAAGGCCAGCAAAAGCGGAAGCAGATCACCTGTCCAAGTTACCCTGTCTAATCCTGTCCAAGCTACAAAACGACGTCGGTTTGAGATGAAAAATGGAGAGCAGCCCGCTTTTTAACAAGAGCCTGTGGGTCCCACGGCTCTCGCCGTTTT
>JANVCQ010000004.1:33793014-33820187 GCA_025531925.1 Erythroxylum plowmanianum
GCGACGCTGCGTTAAAGGCAGTGATCGCTAGGGCGACGCATCATCGCCCTAGCGATCCTGCCAATAAGGCTGTTGTCGCTAGGGCTACGCATCATCGCCCTAGCGATCCAGCCTAAAAGGCTCCTGTCGCTAGGGCGACTCTCTGTCGCCCTAGCGATCCAGCCTAAATGGCTCCTGTCGCTAGGGCGACGCGCTGTCGCCCTAGCGATCCAGCCTAAACGGCTCCTGTCGCTAGGGCGACGCGCTGTCGCCCTAGCGATCCAGCCTTTTAGGCTGTACACGCTCAGGCGACGACTTATACTAATACTAATGTTGACAAAAATTTGATTAAATAATTAACAAGATTTTTAATAATAAGTACAGAAACTAAAGTCGGAAAATAATAACAATAACAATTAAATTTTATAAGCAATATAAAATTAATCAGAATAACAAAATTATTAATAAAAATGAAAATATGAATTATAACGTATATCATTATAATTATAGAAATTAAAATAATTACCAAATTTTATAATCATAATGAATATTCTAATAGTAATAATAAATAAAAATTATCAAAAATAATAAGAAGAAATTATGAATTATAACAAATGTCATTATAATCATAGAACTTTATATTAATTAATAAAATTAAATATCATAAAGAATATAATAATAATAATAATAATAATAATAATATTTATAATATTAATATTCATAATATGTCCTTAATAATAATAAGAAAAAATGATAATAATAAGCATCAGATCATAATAATGATAATAATAATAATGAAAATATGAATTATTACGTATATCATTATAATAATAGAAATTAAATTAATTACCAAATTTTATAATCATAATGAATATTCTAATAGTAATAATAAATAACAATTATCAATAATAATAAGAAGAAAATATGAATAATAATAATATTAAGAATAATAATAATAATCACCATAATAATAATAATAATAATAATAATGATATTATTATTATTATTATTATGGTTCTTTTCAAAAAAATGTTTGTTATTATTTATAACATATTGTTAAAATGTTATGATATTATTATTATTATTATCATCAAAATTTTGCTACGAAACAAATTAAAAAAAATCAGAAATGTAATGATATTTTTTAATATCATTAAGGAATAAATAATTTAATAATAAAAAAATTCCGTTTATTAACAAAAACGTTAAAACAGTTTTGCAATCGTATTCATATAAGGAAGGAGCAAAGTGAAAAACGGCTGGCTCCTCTTCCAGCTAAAAAACGGCGAGAGCCGTGGGACCCACAGGCTCTTGTTAAAAAGCGGGCTGCTCTCCATTTTTCATCTCAAACCGACGCCGTTTTGTAGCTTGGACAGGGTTAGACAGGGTAACTTGGACAGGTGATCTGCTCTCAGCAAAAGCCAAGCCAAGGTCTGCCAACAGCTGGGAATTACAAATTAACCCTCGGTTCAGATCCTGAGTCGATGCTGCATAAGATGCTATTATGGGGACAGAGCAACTGCGAATCTTCCTGTCGAGGAGTAGATAGGCTTGTAGGATTCGATGACGAGGAACTGGTCCCAAACCGAGTCAGTAGCGTGTATTCCGACCACAAAGTTGACAACTAAGACATAGGACTTCTCTACTTTTCTCACTACTTGTATGCATACATGTCCTATTCCCGACCTTTTCAGGCATTGTTCTCTGTTTTCAGGCATTGGATTGGACTATCAGATTAAAAGTGGTTCGAAAAAGATCAACAGGGTTTGGTTTTGGATGACAGAAATAAAGTTCACTTTGGTAATAACGAATCTTGATGCAAAAAAGGAAAGAAAATCACATGTGCAGCTAGTGCCAGTAAGGAAAAGAATCACTTTCGACTGGTGAAGATAACAAATAAATGTTTACAGATTGAGTACGGAATTCTGATCGTTCTTTTCACAAGAGAACATTGGATTGTTGGATAAAAGTAAAGCAAAAGATAACTTGAAGAAGAGGTAACTGGAACTGCAAGGAAGCCATTGTCAGTGGCTGGATTGTTGCTAACCCTTTTTCCTATATCGCAAGGAATTTAGACAGAAAGTCGCAATTGGATATTCCTGGTTTCCATGAATGATGAGTACACGGTTAGAATCTGCTTTCATCCATAAGATGTTAGACTAATGTGACGCCTCCTGACAGCAACTGGAACGGTAAGTAACTTATTAAGAACCTAAAATTGTAAAGATAATTCTCGTCATGGCCAATCTCATTTATCTTTTTTCATTGAGAAATCGTATTTCTTCAAACTGCGCAGTAGATTAAAGACGATAGACTAGAAGATAATAAATAACAGCCTTCTTAGATTGCAAGTCGTATTAGGTTTGGGCCTTGTGATCTTTTAACTCATCTTTTTAATATTTAAATTTTGGTTAGTGGTGATCAGATAAAAGTTCGTAAGAAAGGGAGAGAGAGAGAAGAAAAATAGGAAAGCAAAATTTTCAAAAATCAATTGTGATTTTTTAACTTGTGAATAATAATTCAACTTTTGGTGGTATCTCTCGTGAGCTTTCAGCAAATACAAAAGCGTAATTATAAATATAATTATTGTTCTATTTTTATTAAGGCAATATAATTCATACTATTAAATAAAGTAGCATTGCTATTAATATAAGTAAACAAAATTTTTTGATTAAGCAACAAAATAAATAATCTTGTTTCAAGTTTTGACTAAGACAACATGATAGTTTCAAATTATAGCAATAATGTTAAATAGATGTTACAATAATTTAACTCTTTGTAAGGCAATAAAGTGATTTTTTTAGACAACAATTTGTAACAACAAAAGCAAACTCTTGTCATTAAGTAAGCAACATCCATATATACATTAAAAGCAATATACATACATTAACGTATATCTTCATTGTGTACGTACTGTTAAATGTAAACTATAAAAGAAAATTATATTTATATATGCTATATAATCCATTAGGACTTGTACAATTCAACCTTTAACACATTCAAAATACAGAAGCAAAAAATCACTAGCTAAAATATTCACCTAAATTATCTTCCTCCATTTTATATAGAATATAAGTCAATTAATTTAAATACTAAACAAAAGAAATATGTATAGGCACTCCAAAATCTTCACCAAGTTTCTTCTTATGTACTCCTAATCATCACCTTCCTACTAAAAAAAGAAAAAGAAAGAAACAAAGGGTACCTTAGAATTGTAAAACTACTACGCTCATAAACATGTTGATATAATTCTCTATCAACTTTATCTTGTTCTAATTGCCTTTTCATTTCCAAACGTTCAACTTTCTCTTATTATAATTCCTTTCTCATTCTTTCCTTTTCAATTCCTACTTTGTGGTTCATCTCTTCTTCCAATCCATCCTTCATGGATTACAAATACTTATTAAGAGCTTTATATAAGGTTTCACTTACCATATTATTTTTTTCATGCTAGATGCTTTCACACCCCTTCTAAAAATTTTATTACGTCCAGGCCTTATCACTCCCATATCAGTCATAACTTCATCAAGCTTTTGACTATCATTTTCCTTTTGTACTTGTTTAATGTGAACCTACAAAAGAAAATTTGTAGTCATACTAATGTATGCAAGCATCATATATGATTACAAAAAATCTACTATAATTTAAGTTATGCTATAAATAACTCATTTTGACAAGAATAACAAATCAACAATGTAAAAAAATAAAATGAAATTAGAAACACATGTAATAAGCAATAAATTTGGTCATCTCACGAAAAGTAGCAACAATAAAGAAAATTATTACAAGACAAACATTACTCACAATTTTCTTCCTTATAGCTTCAGTAGATTACTTATACACTTTTCTAGACTTTCTTTTATAAGTTGCAAGATACTTTTCAACATTAGAGAGTGAAGTTTTATCCTCTCTTTCATTTTTCTATTTGTGGAAATAATGGTTAATTATAATTTAGGAAATTTAAGCAGTTTCTTAATAGATTATAACTTATTGAAGAACTTATCAACTTAGCGTAAATACTTGCAAAGCTCTTAGGACCAGTTGTATGCATTTCAGTTTGTTGTTTTCTATTTTGAATATCTATTTCAGCAATTTGCTACACATTAAAGCATTATATTAAATAGATATAATGTAATTAATTTGCAAAAGTACTAATAATTAGCATATCTTCACATCTTGGTGGTTCCAATTAAAAAAAGCTCCTTAAAGACTTTTTTTTGCTTATATAGTTAGGATGATTAGCCATTTTTTTCTGTATCTGTCATATATTATTTGAAATGTTTTCACTTTACTATAGACTTATAACTTCTCCATGCATCTCCAACAATATCTCTTCTGCAATGTAATAAATTTTCATTTAATTTAATAAATTAAAACTAAAAGGAGCATTAAGATATTGAATTTTTTACATAAACATATTCCTAAACAGGTTCTTTGGGAATCTTACGTCAATTAACATAGTTTAGAGATGCGAGATTTCATTTACAAGCCACAATATCCAAGAAAAGTGTGAATTCAATTAGCGCCTTCTCATCAGGATTAGCTGCCTGATTAAGAGCATTGAAAAATTTTGGTTTGCAACCTCCTTAAGCAAAGTTGTACATCTCCCCTTCTTCTTCATAAATTCTATATTGAAAATAATTATTAATGTTAGTATATAGAAGAGAAATTATTTAAATACTAGTATAATATATGATTACCTTTACAATGATTAATGGCAATTTCTACCATATACATGCTTATATCATGTCCATTTCTTCTACTTGATCTCAAGTGGTTCAAATTGTTGTTCCATAATTTTAGTTTTTAGTTCTTGTCACCTTAGAAAAGCAGACTCTTTTTGAACAATCACTTCTTCTGATTCGGTTTCTATTACATTTTCAAGTATTTCATCCCCTCCACTTATGGTTGTTCCTTAACAAGTTTCTTTTGTTTTTTTCACCTTAAAAAGTCAGTAACACTACTTGAAGGATATAAAGGTTGTGGTATGTCACTTTTTTTAGAGGATTAATCTTTCCCTTTCTATTAAAATTTGTGACAATTAAAACTAATGGAAAGAAAAAATAAATTAAAGGTTTTTTTTAAATCTATATCAATATCAAAAAATGTTCATTCACATTACATTATTATAGCAATTATATTGAAACAATATATATATATATATATATAACTAAAGCAAATGAAAAAATATGTACTTCTTCTTTAATGAATTGGCATTGCTCTTCAGCATCCTCCAAATGCTCTTCCTCTCTACGTGACCATTTAGATGAATCGTTTAGTTCATGAATGAGTCTTCTTCTGCTGCTTTCTCAAAAAGTTATTTATAGACCTTAGTGCAACAAATTTGGTCATACATGTTTGCTTCTTCCCTTTTTTCATTGTGAAGACCTATAACAATAAAGAATATTGTTGCTAATAACCATATATAAATAATTAGATTAGTAAAGTATATTTAAACATATAGTAACAAAAGTTATCTTTTTAATAGAGAAAGAAAATAAATAAGGACATTTTATAACAAATTATTGATCAATATCCATTCAATCCCAGTTAGTGTCATCAAAGTCTGAATCATTTTCGTCATCGTCGTCTTCTGTTTCTATATCTAAGATATTTAGAGGTCTGTCAAATGTGTCTTCAGAGAAATCTTCTTTAGAACAATTAGGGTCCACGTCACCATTATTTCTAAAAAAATATTTGACATAATCATTTGGTTCTCCCCAATATATTTCTTCAACATTTTCATTATCACCCAAAGGTACATTAAATAGATACTTAGGTACCTTCTTCTCCACATAACGACAACCTTCCTCAAAACAATCAGTTACATAAAACACTTGTTGAACTTTACTTCTCAATATAAAAGGATCCTCTATATTACATAACTTTTTGAATTTTACTCGAGTAAACCTATAATCATCTTTCTCCTCTTGATACCAAAAACACTACATTAAACTGTCCCTAGTAATTCACTTCAATAATTTCCTCTATTGCTCTATAGTAATTCACATTTTCAAGTGTTGGATTTCAGTCTCTAGGACTTGCAAAACTTGGAGTTAATGTTGTCAAATGAACTCCACTATTTTGACTCTTACACCCATCCCATTTTTTGGTCATAAATTTGTATCTATTAAAAACTTAACTTGAATGTTTCTTTGACACATTGTTAAGGCCTTTGGACAACCAACGAGTATAACTTAGAGTGTCGTTACAAGATATCATCTTATTTCAAATCCATTGAGGAAGCATATTGTAATGATCTTGTGCCTTTGCCCATCGACTTCTTTTACTGCTTGTCTATTTCAATTTGTGATGCTCCATAAAAAGAATGATATAAGTTAATTATTATGATGGGAATAAAAAATTGATCTTAAGGTGGATAAATAATGTATGTGTACCTTACCTAATGTACTTCTTAACATCTTTGTCATTTGAATTAAATAAAATGTACTGATGAGCTTGATGTAGTGTATATAAGTCTAAATTGACAGTTTTGCCTTTCCATTGCCCTTTCCCTCCAATAGGATGCCCAACTTTTTTAAAAATGAAGATGATAGATCAACAAGATTTGTATTGCAATTGTCTTCCATATGCCTATTATACTTTTTTTTCTCACTTCATGATGCATATAAATACAACAAAATTTTGCACATTCGTCAGCTAAGTATCTTTTGGCTATAGACCCTTCTAGTTATCTTTTGTTACAAAAAAAAAGTCTGTTTAACCTACCCAAATGCCACATAGATTGGCAATACACTGCTCTAACATATTTGATTTGTTTGGGAAAATGAATAGGGAAATGAATCATGATGTCAAAGATACAAGGTAAAAAGATTATTTTAAGTTGACATAGTACTTCCATAATTTCCCTCTCTAGATGCTTAAGATCTTATAACTTAATGATTTTACTATATACCCTTTTGGGAAAAAGCACCTAACCTAACCAAAACAACTGCAAATATTTTGGTAGTGTTTTCCTGACAACAAATTGGAGTAAGTGTTGCATAATAATGTAATCATCATGACTCTTGATATTATTCTCCTACTAACATCAACACATCGTATAATATTTGATGCCCAATCTTGTGGTAGTTTTACATTCTTCAAAACTATATAGAAGTTTTCTTTCTCCTCTAGGGTCATGTAGAAGCAAGTTTGAGCTAGTAACACATGAGAGTCATCTACTTTGATAGACTTTAGATCTTTTCTAATCCCTGTTTCTTTCAAATAAAACCTTGTACTAAGATGATTTTTCGACTTGCCCAAAATGTCAAACAAAGTTCCCAGAATATTATCACATTGATTTTTCTCAATGCGTATCACATCATGATTATGTCAGCACCCATTATACTTTAGGTAAGGTAATTTGAAAAATATGGACCTCTTCCTCCAAGGATTATCACTTGGTGTTTTTTTTGTCTTCCCAAACACATTATGATACCATTAATAAACTCTAACACATGATCCTGACAGAGGAATTGGTGATTCTCCCAACTCTATATCACTATTAAATGATCTTCTATTTCATCCCCAAGGATGATTTCTATCCAAAAATCTCTTATGGTTAAGATAACATGTCTTTCTACTATGCTTTAAATATTGAGAGCAAGTTTCATAATGAAAATTAGGGCATGTTAACTTTCCCTTCGTACTCCATCCAAGCAACATTGCATATGTTAGAAAGTCACTAATTGTATGTAACAAAGCTGCATGCATCTTAAATGATTGATTAGTTATAGCATCATATGTCTTTACCCCAAACTCCCACAACTCTGTAAGCTTTTTAATCAACGACTACAAAAAAAACATTAATATCTTGTCCAGGAGAAGTCAAGCCATGTATAATTGAAGACAATATCAAAATTTCTTATTTCAAACATCTCCATGGTGCTAAGTTGTAGTTTACTAAGATTATGGGCCATATACTATGTGAAACATTCATTGTGCAAAAGTGATTAAATCCATCATTGGAAAGAGCTAATCTAACATTACAAGGATCTCGAGCAAAATCATGATACAATGAGTTAAAGACTTTTCAAGCTTAGTCATTTTATGAATTCAGCTAATTTTAGACATATGTAAAGACGTTGCAACCTCGATTTTAATGGAAAATATTTGAACACCACGAATAGAATTTGCCTCACATTTGAGGTTGTATAACGATCGTTGTTATCTTCACTATTATAACTTTGTTTCCACCTAGACACACCATACACTCTGCAATTAGTTTCTTTCTCATCATTTCCCCAATATAAAACACAATCATTGAGAGATGCATGTATCTTTTCATAGTGAAGTCCCAAATCCTTCACAAATTTCTTTTTAGCATTAAAGGATTTAGGAATCCTTGCATTAAGAAAGGCCTCTTTAATTATCCCTATGACATCAGTATAAGTTGCATTACTAATTCTATAGGTACATTTAAAAAGATATAGTCAAATGATGAAAGAAAGTTTAGAAATTGTTTTCCTTCCTCTACCAACTTGAAAAACTTCTTAGCATCAACATTTAGATGTTGGGACCTTCATCTACTTCTCCATGTGTGTCAAGTAATAATCCATCTATATTATCATGCATAGACCTTCCATCAAATTCATTATCATCATCCATATTCATATTTGCACTAATTGATGATTCCTCATTAAATTCCCAACCATTATGTCCTTGAGAAAATCCATCAACAATTAAATGATCATATATAATATTTCTTTTCTAGCAATAATAATTGCAACACTTCTTGCATGGACAAGAAATTTCATTCCCCGTTAGCCACCTTAAAAAAGCCTTTTCAAGAAAATGATTAGCTATACATATATATATTCATCACTATATCTGAGAAAAGTCATCCAATGTCTATCTCTTTTATCCATGGACAACTCATTATTCATCAAAGTAACAAATACAATGTGGAAAATGTTAACAAACAAGAAAAATTACAATTTATTAAAAATATATAATTAAAAATTGATAATCTCATGATGTTTTATGATGCCTAATACATAGTTATAAAAATTTCATTATGACACCATAAACCAATTTGAATTGCTAGTAAATTGTCTAAAAACATATACCTAAAGTATCTCAGTAATAGTAAGCTTCTCAATTATGGTTTTTTACTTCATTTAGATGTTTCCAAATGCTTTATTAGTTATTCTAAAATCTAAAAAAAGGACACATGGACAATGAAACTTATATATTAATGTTATCATGAAACTAATAACTTGTACAATTAAAATTTAGAAAATAACATACAGCAAGAGCAATTCAATAATTCATATAATATATATGAAAAGAAATAATTAAAGATTTTCTTAGAGTTTGTCATAGCCTGACGATGCAGGGAAAATGTATACAACTAATGTTCTTTCCTAAAACATGTCTGATTTGAGAAAGCAATACTGAAAAATGTATGTAATTGTATGCATAAAGCTAGAGCTTTTACAAAATGTAAATATGTTTTGTACAACCCTTTAGTTAATTTGTACTAAGTACAAAAAAGTTTAATTAATTTGTACTAAGTACAAAAAGTGAGATTATAGTGGTCCACTTCTAGCTTGTGGATGCCCACCCAATTGTATTTACACTTTTAAGTTGTAAATTCATGATCACATACTGTTAAGTTCATGGTGGACTTTTTTATTTTATTGGCCACCTAATCAATCATAACAAACAATTTTCATGCATCCAAATTGTTACTACATGAACACCATTGTTATGAGTAGTACCTATACCCTTCCAATCTTTTATATCAACATGGAAATTTTTTTTCCAGCAACGTATAACTTACAAGGTAGAGCATACAAATTTTTTTTACAAATTATAAATATTTTAACTGGTTTTCCAAAAGTAATAGTTCTCAATCTTATTTTTAACTAGTGGAAAGTAGAGTTCTATTCTACTTGGTAATATTTATTTTCAAATTCTATGGCCTAGAAGTTGACAAAAATGGGAAGGGAGATGAGATGCAGTAGCTACAACCTCAAAATATGCTTTACAAAATATGTTATTACAAGCTACAGCCACCATATAGAAGATGAAGAGGTAATGTGGATCATATTTTAAATATACAAGAATTATAGGCCAGGATTTAGTTTCTCAATTATATGGTAAATTCCCATCGACCCAAATGCCCTAATATCCAGGTAAGCCCTACGTCATTTATAATATGAACATTGCACCAACATTCATAAGCTTTTTGTAATTATCAGCTGAAATCTTAAGTTCCAATAAGGGAAGAGACGGGTGGAAAAAGAAAATGAAAAAATGACCCCTAACAAATTAATCAAAGAAATCGCACATATATGATTGATTACTTTGCCTATGATTGGTCTATATGAGGAAGTGCTTGGTAAGGGCTCAACTTCACCTGTTCATATCCTCCATCGTCAAATAGTTTCATCTAAAAAAGTAGAGACAAAGTTGTAAGTCTAAAATGTTTTGGCACCTATGTATAGGCCTCTCATAAGTCTCATTATATGTCACTTTTTTTCTCCCTAAAATATTGTAAAAGTTATGATATATAATTTAAAATAATAATATTTTAATTGTTGTTACTTATGACAAAGCTTGCCCATTTTGATCTAATTTAGCCTGACTGGACTCAAGTTGACAGTTTTTAGGTCATATTTAGTTTTTAAATATTTTTCAGTTTCAGGTCAAGTTCGAACTATCTGGTCCAACCTAATCCAAAGTTTAAAATGTTAAAAGAAAATGATGTTATTTTTTATTTTAAATATTAAATAATATTTAATCGAGTTTGGTTTGGGTCGAATGTGCTTGAGCTTTGAATAGAAGTCATAGGTGGGGCATGAGCTCAAACAGAAAATTTCAAGACTTTGGCCTACGTGACTTTGAGTTTGACGCGACCTATTTTTACCCTTAATTATTGTTTAAAATCACAATGGATTTAATTGTTGCTTATATAAAATTTTATGGCAATGACATTTTCATTTTGTTACCTTTTTAAATGCCTATTATCTGTTGCCTATTAATATTATTATAGGCCATGCTCTAAAAATTGTTGCATTATATTTGTTTTGAACAACACATTTTAAA
The DNA here is from genome assembly GCA_025531925.1 of Erythroxylum plowmanianum. NCBI lineage: Eukaryota > Viridiplantae > Streptophyta > Magnoliopsida > Malpighiales > Erythroxylaceae > Erythroxylum > Erythroxylum plowmanianum. The sequence continues at coordinate 33,804,049 of JANVCQ010000004.1, forward strand.
ATGTTACAAATTTAATGTTGCCTAAAACACTTTTTGTTGTAGTGTTTTTTCCTTTGTTTGTTATTATTGCATTTATCCTTTGCTTGTCCTTATTTAACACTTATTTTGTAATAATTTTGGAGATAATTTTTAAAACTCGTTTAATATAGTAGATTTCTTTTGATGGATCAGAGGTATCATAATTTTTACCATTCATTAGAAAGGATTTTCACATGAAAATCTTGATGTCTCTTGACCTTGTAATTTATTGATGAGATGTTATTTGATTATGTTAATTAGGTTTATCTCTTTTGCTTTGACTATATTTTGGTAGTTAAATAGGAAATTAATATTTGTTTTATTTTAGGAGATAGCAAGTGGAGATTACATAAAATTGGAACATTATTGGACAAAAACATGAATTTTGAAAAACAGTGAACAAATTACTATAGTAAATAAGGCAAGATCACATCTAATGTCAAATTTACTAAAGAGTTTGTTTTACAAAATAATCTTTGCAAGATAGAAGGAGGCTAGGTTTTGCGTAGGAAAAGAAGAGAAAAACACATCTAACAACTTCTACACATCATTCTCTTTCATTTCTTTGTAGTTTTCTCTCAATCTTTCATCGTTTCTTTTATTTTTGGTGTTGGAACTAAAGCCACGTGTGGCTAATTCCAAATCTTTTGATTCAAGAAGATTCAAAACTCTAGTTTATAATCTTGTGAGGTTTTGTCATAAATTTATATTCATGTTTTAATTAAATTATTTCTTATTTTATGTTCTTATATCTCATGAATAGTTAATATTTATTGATCTAATAAATTAATTTAATTTTAATTATTCTATAGTTATCCATGAATTCAATGATCTGTAATTATCTTGAAGGATTAGTAAAAGTAGCAAATATATTATTTATGAATTTGCATATTTAACTTATGAGAAACAAGAAAAACTAAGTTGAATAATTGCAATTATCTCAATTATTTAATTTAAGGTTTAGTATTTTTCACTAAGTTTATTACTATCATTTAATTGATATATAATGTTATCATTCCCAATCAATTAGTAAGTTTTGGTTTGAATATTGAGTTTAAACCAATTAATTTAGAAAATTTTGAAACATAACATGATCATCATAATATGTTTCGGACTAACTACTTGAATTGTAAAAATTATTATTTTTAGGCTAATGATCAATGTCACAATTAGATCAGATATTTTCCTTGAATCGAAGTTAAGTATGAATGAATTTCTAAGTTTTTTATTTCAATTCTTTGTTAATTTACTTTATTAATTAATTGATCATAAAATCCCTATTTTGTTTTATCAATTAAAATTAAGAAACTAGCTTTTAATTCTCTTAGAATTCAACCTTGTTCCGTGACTATTACAAGAGTTTAAAGAATAAAAATTAATTTTGAGGGCTTTGACAACTCAAACATTTACCTTAACCATATTTATTTTCGACATATTATACTTGTTGCAACATCATTGTTGTGCTAGAGTTTATGTTTGCTCCTTACAAATTCAAGTGAGAAGGAAAATTATAAGGGGACATTTCATTCTAATGTCTATTTCATTTGTATATATTAATACTTTCTTCCAAACATAATTATATGTAAGCTTGTGGTTAAATATGTATGATAACTCTATTTAAATGATGGAAACAAATATTAGCTAAATCATGCGTTTAGTGGTATACTCAAAAACCCTAGTATATTTCAAATAACAATGAACATCAACATGTGGCTATATTAGGCAATAAGTAGAAGACAATTTTCTTAATTATATTGAATATGAAACATATGTTAAAACTTTATAGGAAAAGCTCGAAATACTTTATGCTTCAGAAACAGGCAATCAAAAGATGCTCTTACTTAAACAATTGATGAATTTGACACATAAAAAGGCAATCCTACTTTGAATCATTTAAATGATTTTTAGGGTATCTATGATCAATTGTTTGGAATGGGTCTAAAGTTTGATGATGAGATATATAAACTTTGGTTGCTTAATGCTCTAGTAAATTCTTGGAAATTTTTCGTACTTTTTAATCAATTTTCCTCCTGGTGTTTTGTTACTATCAAATATATTAAAATCGGTGTTATAAATGAATAAGTAAGAAAAAATTTTCATAATACATTTTTATCCTCATTACAGTTGAATGTTTTGATTACTGAAGAAAAGGGATAAATATTTAAAGGTTAAAAGGGTAAAGAGAAAAGTATAAGCAAGTTAAGATTCAGGTATAAAAACTTTGTCTGTGATTAATATAATGGAGAAGGGCATATTAAAAAGTACTATTTCAAGCTAAAAGAAGAGATGAGATAAGAAAAGAATAACAGTAACAATAAGATTTAAGTTGCTACAAATGTTGATGGTGATCTTCTGGTTATTTGTGATAAAAATGTCATAAATTTAGTATGTCACAAAACTAGTTAGGTTGTAGATACCAGTAATTCCTATCATGTCATGCAAGGGAAGGATTTCTTCATTTCATTTACTTCCTATAATTTTAGAGTATTGAAGATGGGCAATTATGGTAAGATTAGCATGATTAGCATAGGAAAAATTTTCTTGGAAGTTAGTGATGATTCAAAGTTAGTTCTTAATCTTTTCAAGCATACATTTATCATCAACTTAAATTTGATATCTGCAAAAAAAGCTTAATAATTATTATTACAATATCTTTAGTTATGAACATTAGAAATTTACTAGATGTTCATTAGTTTTGATTTGAGGTAACAAGTCCTCTAAATTATATATGATGTAACATTTTATTTATGACAACTTAGTGAACATAGTAGAGATTATATTCATCTGAATTTTAATATAGAAGGCTGAATCATATAAGTGTGAATGGAATTCATTATTTAACCAAGAAAATTTTGTTTTCTTAGATTAAAGAAGCTAGATTGGACAGTTGTATTCATTGGTTAGCTGAGAAACAGAGACATTACTCTTTAATATACATACATATATAAATATTGTTTATAAGACTTTAGCTATATCTTTTAACTTATGAATAGTTATTCAACTTTTAGTGATTTCACTCATTTTCTTATTTGCTTGTTATTGTTGCATTTATCTTTCATTTCTCCTTGTTTGACACTTATTTTATAGCCACTTAAAAGAGAATTTTATAAGACACTTTTAGCATAGCGGATTTCTTTTGATGGAATAAAGGTATCATAGTTTTTACCCTAAATTCAAAGGATTTTTCACATAAAAATTTTGGAGTCTCTTAAGTTTATGATTTATTTTATCCATATTTATTTTTAACATATTATGTTTGCTACAACATCATTATTATACTAAAATGTTCCTTGCTCCTTATAGGTTCAAGTAAGAAGGAAAGTTATAAGTGAGAATTTCATTCTAATTTATATTCATTCTTGTATATATTAGTATTTTCTTCCCACTATTGAGGTATCTAAACTTGTGGTTGAATATTTATGATAATTTTATTTGAATGATAAAGGCATTAGCTAAATCATGTGTTTAATGGTATTAATTACCATTAATGGAAAACAATATGAAAGATCTTTTATTTATGAAAAAGATGATTTGTCATGTTTGGTACTAAGAAACCCTAGTCTATGTTGGATAAGGATTGGGAATTTAAATATCAATATGTGGCTATATTAGGCAAATGAGTATAATGCAATAATCCTAATCATATTGTTTATGAGATGCATAGTAAAATGTTATAGGATAAGTTCAAGATACTTTATGCTTCAGAAACATCCAATAACAAGATGTTCTTACTTAAGCAATAGATAAATTTGAAATACAAAAAGAACAATCCCATTTTCAATCATTTAAATGATTTTTTGGGTGTCTTTGATCAATTGTTTAAAGTAGGTATAAATTGATGACGAGATATATGAACTTTAATTGCTTAGTACTATGCTAGATTCTTGGAAAACATTTTCATGTTTCTTTGAACAATTTTCCTCTCAGTGGTATGATGTCTATCAAGTATGTTAAAAGTGGTGTTTATAATGAAGAAATGAGAAGAATAAATCATAGTTCGTCTTCATCCTCATCATAGTCAAATGTTCTAAATATAGAAGAAAAGGGATAAATAAATTAAAAGGTCAAAAGGGTAAAGAGAAAAGTATAAGCAAGTTAAAATCCATGTATAAGCACTTTATTTGTGATTACTGTAATGAAGCAGAGCATATTAAAAAGTACTATTTTAACCTAAAAAATGAGATGAGATAAATAATAATAATGAAAATTGTGTTACTGCTACTATTGATAGTGATCTTTTGGTTGCATGTGATGAAAATATCATAAATTTAGTATGTGATGAGACTAGTTGGGTTGTAGATATTGGTACTTCCTATCATGTCATGCCAAAGAAGGAGTTCTCCATTTCTTATACTCCTTATGATTTTAAAGTACTAAAAATGGGTAATGATGGCAATATCAGGGTAATTGGCATAGGAACAATTTGCTTGGAGATCAGCAATGGTTCAAAGTTAGTTCCTGAGCATGTAAAGCATACATTTGACATGCACTTAAATTTGGTTAATGGTGATTATTATCACAATATCTTTAGTGAAGGACATTGGAAACTTACTATATACATAATTATTGTATAAGATGTAAAGTTCTATTTTTGACAACTCAATGAATATGGTAAAGATGATACTTCATCAAAATTATGGCACAGAAGACCAAGTCATATTAGTGCGAAGGGAATTGTTTGGTTTGCTAAAAAAATTTGCTTTCTTAGATTAAGGAAGCTAGGTTAGACAAGTGTATTCATTAATTGGTTGAGATACTACGAAGAGTTCCTTTTCAAAGCCATTCTCCTTTTAAAATGTTGGGTTTGCTAGAGCTTGTACACTTTAAAGCTTGTGGTTTTATTAAAGTGAGATCATATGGTGATGCACTTTATTTGTCACATATATTGATGATAATTCTAGAAAATTTTAGGTCTATGCTTTAAAGACTAAAGTCATGTTCTTAAGAAACGTAAATACCTTCAAGCCTTAGTTAAAAGATAAACAAGCAAGAAGTTGAAATACATTTATAATAAAAAAATTGGTGAATATTGTCGACCTTTTAATAACTATTTCAGATAGTAGAGTATTAGACATCAGAAAACTCCTCCCAAGACTCCCTAGTTAAATGATTTTATTAAGAGGATGCATATAACTTCGATGAAGAGATTTAGATGCTTACTTGTTAAAAAACTATCAAATTTATTTCAAGCATAAGTGCTCTAAATAGATGCTCAATTATCAATTTGCTTACATTATTGCTTTGAATGGTGATATCCCTGATAGAGCTCAGTATCCTATATTCACTTTTGAGTCTTTGGATGTAAAGCATTTGTGCATATTCTTAAAGATGAGAGTTTAAAGTTAAATCTTAAGACTAAGGAGTGTATCTTTATCGGTTGTAGTCAAGATAAGTTTAGCTACTAGTTATATAATCTAGTAGAGAACAAAATTATTAGAAGTTATGATGATGTGTCTTTGAAGACAAGATTAGTAAAAGTACTAAGAAGGCTAAGAGGAATGATTATCAAAGAAATGAGATCTTGGTTAATATCAAGCTAGTTTCTTTAAATAATGCACCAAATGCAGTTGACTATGTCTCCAAGATGTTGAGATCTAATATGATAATAAAAATGGTGATCAAGTATAGAATGATCAACATGTATAAACACTTCAGAACTTTAGTACATAATTTTGTGGTTGGTTAGCAATCAATAAATATAGAGACAGCAACTATAGAGAATTTAGAAAACCTTTCCTAAGAGACCTATTAGAGAGAGAATGTTATCATCACATTAGCCCTTAGTGAGTATATACTTATCACTAATGGGAAAGAACATGGAAGCTTTAAAAAAGTCGTTGGTAATGAATAGAAGAAGAAATGGTTTAAAGCTATCAAGGATGAGAAGAAATCCTTACATGATAATCACACTTTTGATTTGATTATGCTACCTAAAGACTGAAAAGGTTTAAAAAAACAAATGGGTTTCTAAAGTGAAGGATAATGATTGCACTTCAGTTCTATGGTATAAAGGTAGACAGGTTGTCAAAGGCTATAGCCAGAAGAAGGGAGTTAATCTTAATGAAATCTTCTCCCTAATTGTGAAGATGTCATCCATTGAGTTTAGCATTATGCCTTAACTTAGATTTTGAGTGAATAGATGTGAAAATTGCTTTTCTCCATGGTACCTTTGATGAGGAGATTTATATGAAGCATCTAGAAGGCTTTAAAGTCAAAGAAAAAGAGGATTATATATGTTGATTGAGGATGAGTTTGTACGATTTGATGTAAGCATTATGGTAACAATACTAGAAGGTTGATTCTATTATAAAAAAACAAGTCTTTAAGAAGACTTCAGCTAAACATTGTATTTTTGTGATAAAAATTATCTGATTATGACTTAATTATTTTGTTACTTTATGTTAATGATATGCTTGTTACTGATCAAAATATTTCTAACAAATTTAAAACAAGATTTTAATAAGCCTTTTGTTATGAAAGACTTAGAGTCAACAAAATAAATTCTTGATATAAAGATCATCCAAGATAGGAAGACTAAAAGCCTGTGACTATCGTACTAAAGTATGTCAAATAAATGCTTTGAAAGTTCAATATGAACAAAGTTAATGTGGTGAATATACCTCTTTTATATCCTTTAAATTGAGCAAAACTCAATATCATTCCAGCGAGAAAGAGAAGGAAGATATGAAAAGAGTTCGTTATACATCATCTTTTAGTAGTTTGATGTATGTAATACTTTATATAAGACCTGATATTGATCACTTTATTAGTGTGGTTACTCGTTTCTTTCTAATTTAAAAAGAAAGCAATAGAAATGCAGTGAACCGAACTTTTTAGACTGAAGAAACCTATTCTTTCTATATATAAATATTCATATATGGAAGGAGATGTTGATACAGGAAAAACTACCTTAGCCTATTTGATTACCTTTGCAAGAGGAGTTATATCTTGACAATCTAAGTTGTAGAAATGCATTACTTTGCCAACTATAAAAATAGAACTTATTTTTATCATTATATCTTAGAAAGAATTGCTATAGATTATAAGATTTATGAGGGAGCTTGTCTTTATATAAGGAAGGCATATGCTACATTATGAAAATCAAAGAGAGTGCAACTTACTAAGAATTCCAAATTCCATGGTAGATCGAAACATATTGATATTAGATACTACTAGATTTGAGATATTTTGAATTCTATGTTGCTTAAGCTATAGAAGGTTCATACGAATAATAACAACTCCAATATGATGACCAAGTCATCGTTGAGATGATAGTTTCCTCTATATAATTAAGAGGGGGGAATTTTTAGATTAAGAACTTTTCTCTCCTATGCATAGAAATTTCTAAATTTGTTGCCCTTAACTTGTTATTTTTAGGAACTAATTATGATCTTTTAAATTCTTTTTTAATGCCTAAAATTTAAACTAGCAATAAGTAAGTGAGAGTTGACATAATAGGGAGAGAGAAAAGAAGAAAGAGTGTAACAAAATTTCTATAACCAATTCTAGTTTTGCCATTTGATTTGGAGTTATTCACCATTAGATTGATCTTGAATTTAGTCTAGGAGTTCCTATAATTTTTATATAGCCTAAATTGTAGAGATCTTGTTTGGAGAAATGTAGCTGCAGTTTTTACCCATAAATTATAGTTCAACTTTAAGTAATTTTTCTCCTTTCTTCCTTATTTTTATCATTGCCTTTATCCTTAGTTTCTTCTTATTTGGTTTTCTTTTATGACCACTTTAAAGAGCATTTTATAAGATTGATATAGTATGGTAGATTTCTTTCAATAGAACATAAGTCTTGTAATTTTTTACCCTCGATTTGAATGAATTTTCTATATAAAAATCTTGATATATCTTGGGTTTGTTATTTACCTTAACTATATTTATTTCTCAACATATTATACTTACTAAAATATTAATATTATGCTAGAATTTGCTTGCTACTTGTACATTTAGATAAATATTTTGACTAAACATTTTATTATGTTATGTGTACGATCTTATTTATATTGGTGTTTTCTTTCAAATAATATGTTTGCCTTATTAACAACCTTATAAGGTAATTAAGCTAAAATAGGATGACATTGGAAAAAAAGAGCTAAATAATTGACCACCAATGATTAGGGACGGTAGTGGGTCGGGTTTTTATGAACAATTGTCGACAAGCCTTGGATGAGGGGTGCTCCTTGAAGCTATCGATAGACTGTGCAAAGGGCATTCTACACTTAAAAGCATAATCTTTCGTTTAGGGTAGTCGAAACAAGCATTTATGACCACAGGCAGCCTTGACGAGTCACGGGTGGGTTGATCTAACTACACTTTTTAAATTTTTTTTGACAAAATGACATCATTATGTACTTTACCCTTTGATCTATGAGTCTGCTCGTGACATATGGCCAGGTCAAGTCAGGTTAAAATAAGGTTGGGTGAGGCCAAGCCAAAAAGTGTCATCCCTACTAATAATTAGATGAAAGAAAGGAAACTTTCAATTGTTTTTAGGAAATTACAAAGTGGTGATCAAGAGCCACGAGGCTTGAACCCCTCCACTAACCAAAGGAACCTTAGACATTAGGGAAAGAGGGAGGAGCATGAAAAGAAAAATCATACACACAAGAAGCCTTGAATTTACACAAGTCAGAATTAACTCCCCCATTTTCAAAGAATAGAGTGATGACGAGGAGATACGATACGGTTTGAGAACCGACCATAATTATTACACGACAGAACTAAGAAGATATTTTTCTTCTTGTATGTAGTTTCCAAAAGAATAGGCGTGGAAATTGAAAAAAAAAGGAAAAAGTTTCTACGAAAATATAATGTGCAAGAACCGATGCCGTACAGCACATACCAGCATTTTCGACGTTGCTTGTGCAGGCTGAGTTGCTCCCAGTCAATGATTTGATTGAACAGCGGATATTGTAATGGGCATTTATACTTGTCCAATTTAAGCCCAGCAAAAGCCGAACCAAGGTCTGCCAGCAGCTTGGAATTACAAATTAACCCTCGTTTCAGATCTTGAGTCGACGCTGCATAAAATGGTAATATGAGGATGCAACTGCGAATCTTCCTGTCGAGGAGTAGATAGGCTTGTAGCAGGGATGGATCCAGGAGGGTTAACAAGGATTATAACCCCTACAAAATTTAAAAAAAATTTAGAATATATATATATATAGTAAATAGTTCCTACAAAATTAAAAAAATTTTTAAAATATAAGACACGAAGTTCCTTGCCCCCAAGACTAAAATCTTGGATTCGTCGCTGGCTTGTAGGATTCGATGACGAGGAACTGGTCCCAAACTGAGTCAGTAGCGTGTAATCCGACCACAAAGTTGACAACTAAGACATGGGACTTCTCTACTTTTGTCACTTGTTGTATGCATACATGTTCTATTCCCGACCTTTTTCCTTAGCTGGTCTCTTTTTGGAAGTTACAGCGCAAGCATACATTCTGTTCCTGGAAACTTCTCGATAAGGGTAACCTCCACTCTATCCACACATTGTTCTCTGTTTTCAGGCATTGGATTGGACTATCAGATTAAAAGTGGTTCGAAAAAGATCAACAGGATTTGGTTTTGGATGACAGAAATAAAGTTCACTTTGGTAATAACGAATCTTGATGCAAAAAACGAAAGAAAATTACATGAGCAGCTAGTACCAGTACGGAAAAGAATCACTTTCGACCGGCGATCGTTCTTTTCACAAGAGAACATGGGATTGTTGGATAAAAGTAAAGCAAAAGATAACTTGAAGAAGAGGTAACTGGAACTGGAAGGAAGCCATTGTCAGTGGCTGGATTGTTGCTAACAAACCCTTTTTTCATATATCGCAAGGAATTTAGACAGAAAGATGCAATTGGATATTCCTGGTTTCCATGGAAGATGAACACACGGTTCGAATCTGCTTTCATCCATAAGATTGCGGACTAATGTGACGCATGCTGACTGCAAACGAAACGGTAAGCAACTTATTAAGAACCTGAAATTCTGAGATAATTCTCGTTATGGCTAATCTCATTTACTTCTGTTCATTGAGAAATCATACTTTTCCAAACTGCACAACAGATTAAAGACGATAGACTGGAAGATAATAAATAACAGCCTTCTTAGATTGCAATTCGTATTAGGTTTGGGCCTTGTGATCTTTTTGCTCATCTCTTTAATATTTAAATTTTGATTAGTGGTGATCAGGTAAAAGTCCGTAAGAATGGGAGAGAGAGAGAAGAAAAAATAAGAAACCAAAATTTTAAAAATCAAATTTGATCTTTTATTTTATTTAAAATCGTTCGTTATTAAATCAAGTTCAAATTTAGCTTAGAAATTCCAAAGACATTGCTCTATAATATGAATGATATAGACATTAGTTAGAGGACTTTCCCTACATATTTTAACTCGTGAATAGTAATCCAACTTTTGGTGATCTCTCTTTTTTTTTTTTTTCTTTTTTGCTATTATTGCATTTACCCTTTGTTTCTCCTTATTTAACACTTATTTTGTACTCACTTTGGAGCGAACTTTTTAGACTCTTTTAATATAGTATATTTCTTGTGATCAATCAAAGTTATTGTAATTTTTAACATTAATTTAAAAGGAATTTTCACATGAAAATCTTAACGCCTCCTGACCTTGTGATTTATTCATGAGATATTAGTTAATTATGTTAATTAGAATGATCTCTTTCGTTTTTACTATATTTTGGTGTTTAATAGGAAAATTAATGTTTATTTTGATTTACGGGTGACAAGTAGAGATTGCATTAAATTAAAGCACTATTAGTCAAAAATTACAAATTTTGGAAAAAGTGGACGGATTATTGTTATGAATAAGGCGAGATCATGTCTAATGTTAAATTCATTCAAAAAGTTTGAATTCAACTAAGAAGCTTATTTCCATCTTTATTATGAAGGGGTTTGGATTTGTTTTAGAGAAGAATCTTTGCAAGACAAAAAGGGGAGGTTTTGGGTAGGAAAAGAAGGGGAAAAAAAACACGTCCAAGGGAAAAAAAAAACACGCCCAACAACTTCTACACATCATTCTCTTTCATTTCTTTGTAGTTTTCTTTCAATTTTTCATCTTTTCTTCCATTTTTCGTGTTGGAACTAAAGTTGTGTGGCAAATTTCAAATATCCTGAGTCATGGAGATTTAAAACTCGAGTTGTAACATTGTGAGGTTTTTTTTTTCTAAACAAAAATTAATGGTTTAATTCAAGTATTTTTATTTTATGTTCTTATAATTTATGAATAATTAATATTGATCGATTTGATAAATTAATTTAATATTAATTATTTATAACTATCCATAAATTCAATGATCTGTAATTATCATGAATGATTCGTACAAGTAGCAAACATATTATTTATGAATTTGCATATAACTTATAAAAAACAAGAAAACTAAGTTGAATAGTTGTAGTTATCTCAATTATTTAATTTAAGATTTAGTCTTTTTCATTAAGCTTATTGATATTATACTCAATGACGGTAAGTTTTGGTTTGAATGTTGGGCTTGAACTAATCAATTTAGGAAATTTTGAGATTTATTATAACTATCCTAATATGTTTCAAACTAGTTGTTTGAATTGTGAAAATTATTCTTTTTAAACCAATGATTAATATTACAATTAGATAAAATATTTCCCTTAAATCAGAGATAAGCACCATTGATTTTTTACTTTTTATTTTTAATAGATTATTTCAATTCTTTTTAAATTTAGTTTATTAGCTAGTTAATCATAAATTGTAACGTCGGACTCTTTTAGCTCTTTTGTATTGGTTTGTATTTGAAGATACTACTATATAGTGATATATACATGTTGTATATGAGTTCAAAAATGTATTTGAATCCTTTCGGTATATAGGCTAGTGATATATAATGTTATATGCCCTTACATGAACTTAGAGTTCATTGATATTCGAAATCTTGGAGATTTCTGACATATAAGCTTCTAAGTGTGTAAAACTGAGTCTATTGGATGGATATAGCCATGGTGGCTGAGTTAAATGTGTTCTAATTTCTTAGAGGTGATTAGACATGATTTATAAACTTATTGGACACTTAGGAAGCTTAATTGGAAAAGTTGACGTACATAAAGGTTATTTGCCAATTGTTAAAAGTTAAGGGACTTAAATGAAAATTTTCAATTCTTGGAAGACCAATATGTAAGTTTATAAATTTAAGGGGCTTGATTATAATTTTCAAAAGTTTGGGGACCAGAATGAAAATAAAAGTTTTGGTCATTCTTAAAATTTGGGCTTAATTGCAAATTTAGGAAAAGTTTGGAGAGTATAATGGTAATTTCCCAGAAGCTAAGGGCAAAAAGGTAATTTCACCATGTGTCAAAACATAGTCAACATTCTATACCCTCCTTTCTCGTGTGGCCGTGCACCCTACCATTAAATATTTAAAAACTTTGTTTTAATTGAAAGAAAGGAGAAGAACACCATTTGACCGTCACCAAATTTCCACCATTTTTTTTAATTCTCTAACCCAAACCAAGGTGTTCTAAGTTAATTTAGGATCAAAGAACTCAAATCTATCATTAGATTTGAGAAATTCTCAAAGGATTTTAAGATATCACTAAAGAAAAGTTTAGGTAAATTTTATCTCATCTCTCTCTACGTTATGATTTTGAGTTTGATGTTAAGATATATTGTTCTCCATGCTTGAATATGCATGAAACATGATTTAGATTAATGAAATGACTCATCAAAAGTCTCCTTAAGCCAAAATCAAGAAGCCCACTTTTTGGTATAAGTTTGTGAAATTTTGAATATCTTTTGAAATTGATGGTTTAAATGAATTCTATGGTGTTAATTGTGTATGTATAATGCAAATTGATGATAAAAAATGAAGAAGATGTATATTGGATAAGGCTTGGCTAAAAATGTAATATCTCGTTCCCATATTAAGAGTTAGAATCCTAAAATACAGTACATAAAAGATCGAAGAGATATTTTAAAAAAATGAATTTCATGCTCATACATATTATTAGCATACACACACATGAATTTGAATTTTTGTACATATTAAAATGACTGTATATGCATTCATTGACAATTGCCGGGTGTAATTGATTATATATGTGATTATATGAGAATTGTGAATTAATTGTATTGAAAATCAATGTGGAGAATTTGCATATTGATTTAAAATTTTTGGTGAATTTTGGAAAAAAATTTCAAAAATATCGAGTATTATTAGACTAGGAAAATGCCAAGAGGCAAGTAAATTGATAAATAGAAATAGAAATAGAAATAGGAATAGGAATAAATGATATTGGAGAATTGTTAAAAATGACATTGAAAATTTGACATGACTTTAGAATTTGTGAGTAAGTGATATTGAAAATTTTAGATGATTGGAATGAAAAGATGAAAGTTATGGGACTAGTTTAATAAGAACTTAGTTAAAGCCTTAGATGTTAGATAAGCGACAAGTGTCACTTGTCTAGTTCAAGTTTTAGCATACAATTACTTTAAAAGACCAAGTGCAGTGCTCTTAGCTTCATCTTTATCATAGCTTCTTCTTTAAGTTCTCTATTAACATAGAGTTTTTCATCAAACCTCCACCAAGTTAAACCTTGTTTTCATCTATCTTTTTCTACTCCCAACTTCGATTTTCTTCCATTTGCCTTAAGAAAAACTGAAACTTGCCGACCCCTATAATGGTATACGCTAGTTGCAAGAAAATTAGGGCTTCTTGAGTTTTTAAATATTTTGGAGTTTTATCAAGTAAGTATCTTGTAAATCCTTTAGAGTTGTTGGTTTATGAAACAAAAATGGTGATTTATTGTCATGACATGAACAAGGGAAAAATGAACATTTTCATGTATACCGTGAGTATAGGATGAATATATTGATATTTTTGTTTGTGGGTTTTGATAATCAAAATGTTATAAGATAGTGTAGAAATGATTTTTGGAGTTGAAAGAACAACAAAAATGTGTATGAAATTAGTGCAGAAATTCACTAAAGATGATATTCATATATGCTCTATTTACTGTGGATACGTAGGCGACTGTGTATAATTGAATATTTTGGGTGTTTTAGAGATGAACAAAAAAAATGAATTTAGAGTTAAAAAATAGGTACATGATGATGTCTAGGAATGAGAATGAATGATTTAAAATGAAAGTTTGAGGTAGAAAGGAAGAGAATGTAGAAATCGAATGTGCAGAAAAATGGGAAAAAAATGAAAGTGAAATAGTACAGTAAAATGAAGAACATGCATGAGAATTTCTGATTTTTGATATTGGTGTTAAATCTAGATTTTTGATTGATTTTTGAATGTTTGGAGCTAAATGGGAGTCCAAATGGTGAAATAGAAATGGAGATGTAAGCTAGAGATGGAGGAACTAAGAAATGAAAATGAAGAAGGGAAGAAAATGGAGGCTGCAGTTTGGAAGGAAGAAGAGGAAGCACGATCATGACTTCGAGAAAAATTTGAAGAAGCATGATCGTTCCTCTATACGATCGTGACTTCAGGAAAAATTTGAAGAAGCACGATCGTGACTTCTATGGCTACCGAAGGGAGACTATTTTCGAACATCCTTCAGTATTTTGGTTATAACTTCTTATCCTGAACTCAAAATGACATGAGCCTTAAACCATTAGATTCAAAACATGTTGTTCTACATCTCTACCAAAAATTATAACAATTTGAAATCATTTAGGAGACATGGAGTGATAAAATTTGGATAGAAATTGGTTCTGGAGATTGAGTGTGCACGACCGTGTGTTAAGGTTGCACAACCATGACTTGTTTGTTGTTGTGTGCACGGGCATGCATTATGGTTGCACGCTTGTGACTTAGATGTTTTGGAATGCATGGTCGTGCACTAATGCTGCACAGCTGTGACTTAATTTTAATTGGGTTAATGAATTTAAAATGAAAATGTTAACTGTGTTGGAATATGATAACTAAAATGATTTCATTAAGCAGGCTTTGTTATTTTGACTTCTGTAATCATCCAAATAAGATAATTTTTAATTTAGAGTAAACTAGAGACATAGGGCTACAATTTGTTTGAAGAAATCGAATTTTAATTTTGTCTCTAGAATTCCATATTTCTGAATTAAAGTTTAGTACAGGATACTGTTTTAGTTTATGAATAGTCCGAATTAATTGGAGTATAACTTTTGGAGTACTGAACCAAATTGAATGATCTTGGTGTCATTAGAAACTTCATACAATGGGGAACAACTTTCTAGAAGGAAGTGTTACAAAATTACTCTATTTTCTTTGTCAAAATGTTCATGAAAATATGACCCCAAGGTTTGGAATTTTGGAGATATTATAAGAAGAAATGAGAGTTTGGATCTTGTATCATATAATGTTAGAATAACATTATTGAATGAATTGTTGATCTCAAAGTACCAAAGGCATGAAAATAATGGGAATGAAAGATGTTGGCCCCCAAATTTTTTTTCTTGATGAATAAGTATGATTTATATTAATTATGAGATCTTTATGAAAGTTTGTGGGGTTAACTATTATGTTGATGTTAGAAAGATTTTATGATATAGGATTGATTGAATTAAAGTATTAAGGTTATAAGAATGTTCAAGGGTGTTTTTGGCAAGACACTTAAGGTTAAAAGAACCTAAGCTTATAAGTAAGGGTAAGGAGGACTTTTCTCAATCATTAAGGGTAAAATGGGAAGAAAGAAGTGTTGTCTTCTTCTTAAAGAAGGGAAAAACAAGAATAAGAGAGAAAGAAGAGAAATAACAAATCAAAGAGAGAAAGAAGAGAGATTTCGGTGCTTGAGAGAAAAGAAGAGAGTTGAGCTAGGATTTCTTCATTTCTTAGCTTTTGAGAGAGATTTTAAAGTGGTTTAAGAAGAGAAAAAGGTAGAGGAAGACAAGAACTTCCATTTGAGCCAAAAATCTCATCATTTGGTGAAGAATTAAGGTAAGATCATTTTGAATCATTTGAATTTTTGGAAGGATTTTAGTTAATGAAGTTTAGAAAATGCATAGGTTTAAGTATTCTAGCACCAATTTTAGTTATTGTGCTTTGTGAGATTTTCAATTTAAAACCTTATTGAGTGGGATTTTTATTATTGTAGAAGGAAATCAAGAAAGGTAAGAGAAGCAAGAGTAGAGACATTTTGAGCAAGT
>JANVCQ010000004.1:33839734-33850750 GCA_025531925.1 Erythroxylum plowmanianum
TATTCGGTTAAGAATAACTTCGTCTAATGTCAAAACATCGAATTCCTCATGTAGGGAACCATGATGACTTCAGGTCAGATTTCTAAAGTCAAACCATATTGAGAATCACTAATGACATGAAACTATGTAGTGTTCTCTTTATTGGTCGATCCAATATATGTTCTCTAACATATATCTATGTTTCTAATTTGATAATTCATATCCATGATCAGTAAAACGTGATCATCAATCAGAACACATACTAGCCTTAATTCATTATTGTTCGACCAATAACGATCGACCAGGGACAGTTTAGAATAGTGTTATAATGCTTATGGTTTTACTATCAAGTCACATACTTGATGACATAAGTCTAATACTATTCATGGAACGTAAATCACATTACATAAATAACATACATGTATATATAAAGGGAATACCTCATAATATATTATTAACAAGTCATAATGTTAATACATGAATCACAAATATCCATTGACCTAAGGCACACTACTAACACATACATCAGAAGAACTGTCCAGTCGGTTGGAGCAAGTGAAACATGTTGTGAAATCCTAACAGTCACCCAAAAAAAAACACATGTTCTCGATTGTTTTGTAAATAAGATGAGATGAGGAGGACCTAAAAAAAAGAGAAAGCATTTGTGTACTCGTATTTTTGGGTCTAATGAGATTTTTTGTGCTGTCGTAACTATTTCTTTCGTCTAATTGTGAAGTGAAAATGATAATTCTTTTAGAAAATCCGAAATAGATCTATCATAACATGTACAATGAAGAATGTAAAACGGTTAATATAATTATGTTGATATAAACATTTAGCCTCCCTAGCGATCAAACATAAAACTTGTATATGTTAATAACCGGAAATTTGCACAAAAAAACGTAAACAAGTATCCATTTATTACTTAAAAGCTACAGTGTAAGATAAACGCAAAATGAGAGTAGGACTTGGTTGGTAATATAGTTCTTAAATCCAACCCGGACATGGATTGGACCATTAAGGTTGGACAAGAAAAAATAGATACTCTTGGGCATGTTAATGTAGGCTCAACTGCTCTCTCATGTTGTTTGGCATTGCACAAGGCCGGGCCATGATAAAGAGTTCAGGATACGTTGTCCTGAATAAAATTGCAATTGCAAGCTAGTACTGAATGTTACAGACTAGGAAGAAACCTAAATTTACTGTCACTTAGAGCATGTGGTTAGGCCAAACATTGTGCAATTTCTCGTTAAACTTAATTCCCTTCCTATCGCTTTATAAATAATCCTGCAGATCACGTTCATATTAATAATAGAGGCGGTATGGAAATAGTGAGAATTGGGAAGACGGAGACGTTGTTTGGAAGGCATAAAGAGGGGAATAATACAGGTGACATGGAGACACACAGGGAAGCAGGTAGGATGACGAAAGTCTACCTTGTGTCGGATGCAATCTCGGGACTCAGGATCAGGAAGCATCCACCCAGTTCCGTAAGAACGAGCAATTCAAGTCGTAGTTAATTTGGACTCACCCTCGCAAAAAAGGACTTGTCGCCTTCTGCCCTCGGTGAACTAATTAAATATGTAATGGTTCATTGTCATTATGTAATAAACGACATTTTTTTGAAACCGCCAACCCATCATGGTGGGTCCCAAAATCCACTTCCAGATACGCGTTGATGCTGACCATCCAATGCATGGACATGCATATGCCACATTGCACTTTCCTATTGGTCCTCATAAAGCGGGGTCCAGGGAATAATAAGCTTCCTGTTTTACATGTGCTCTAGTTTTATCTAATCATTCCATTGGGAAGCTTTTCATTTAACAGTTTTCTCTTGGATCCCATATTTATGAATTATCGTGTTATCTATTTCACTCTAGTTCTCTTTACATAAAGGAGGATAAGAATTACTGTGACTTTTGTGCTTTGGACAAGTCTCTCGTGTCAAAGTGTAACTGATATAATTACTGCGAACTTGAAGGTGGAGTATATGTTACTCCTTTCAGCTTTGCTTTTGGACAACTAATACTTCCCAAAATTAGCGACAAAAGGAAAAGATGGGACAAAAATTTTGGCCCACTGAAACTGCAAAAAGTCTTTTGAAAGTTGATCGCTACTCACGCGCTCTGTCATGTCAGCACAGCATCATTCAAGCAGAAGCATGCCTAAGTTCGCAGAAAAGCTTATTACAAGTGATGACTATCATCATAATTACTGATTGATTGGGTACAAGTATCACAGAGAGAGTGATCTTATTGTTCATAACCTCGGTGTTTTCAGAAATATCTCACTTTAACAATAGCCATAAGCTAGCTACTTTTAGATGATAATGCCGGAATATAACTCCATGTCGGGAAGACTCGTCTCTACGGGGAATATTAAATTCGCCTGCCTTTCCAATTACAGCAAAGATGATAAGGTGGGTTATATACTATTGAGTATGAGAACTGAAAATTTGGAAAAAACTGAACACATTTGGATTTTGAACGATACAACCGAGAGAGAATACACAAATCATACCCTCCAAAGATGAAGAGATCACAAGCTGCTAAAGGAGGACAAATAGTTAACCCTCAAATCGGAATAGGTACAAGAACAAAAGATGAGTGAAAAAAGCCGGACCATTACAGAACCACCCATTTACATCCACTTCCTTAGTAATCAGCAGCGGTTGGGAGCTGCTCGTGAGTGCTGTGGCCAATGAAGAAGAACTCGTAGACTAGACCAGCGATTCCACCTCCTATCAGAGGCCCGACCCAGTAGACCCAGTGGTTGTCCCAGCTCCAGCTCACCAAAGCGGGCCCAAACGACACTGCAGGGTTCATTGATGCTCCATCGAAGGCACCTCCCGCCAAAATGTTGGCACCAACTATGAAACCAATAGCAATGGGTGCAATAGTTCCCAAGCTTCCCTTCTTTGGATCAAGAGCGGTGGCGTACACGGTGTAAACCAACCCGAAGGTCATCACGATCTCGAACACCAATGCGTTCCCTACTCCAACACCACTTGACAAAGAAAAGCCTGCCGTTGCCTGTACATAAACATGTTCGAACCAGTTATGACTATTACCGAAATAACGCAACTTTAGTGGGATTTTGTTGTAATACTGTTACGTGCAAGTGTATGAGTCTTACCAAACCACCAGTGGAAAACTTCAGAAGCAAGCAAGCGACGGTGGAGCCGAGAAGCTGAGCAATCCAGTAAAGGATGCCACGGAGGAGAGTGATGTTACCGCCAACGAAAGCGCCAAAGGTGACAGCGGGGTTGACATGGCCTCCGGAGATGTTCGCGCTGACTGATACAGCGACGAAGAGACCGAAGCCATGCGCAATAGATGCGGAGATGAGGCCGGCAGGTGTAGAGGCGCCGTTGTCAGTGAGCTTGTTGTACGCCATGCCGGAGCCTTCTCCGGCGAATACGAAGATAAGGGTAGAGATGAACTCTGCCAGGGCAGCCTTCAAGGCATCTGGGTGAGTGGCCTCTTGTGGGTGGCCGATGGCAATATTTCTAATCGGCATCTTTCGAGTACCCTGCTACTGTAAATACAGCTACACTTAGTGGAGCTCAATCAGAGAGTGCTCTCTTTGTGACATGTACCGGTTTCCACGTCTAAACTTATATAGGGAGTGTGGTCCTTCAAAACCTGCAATAGCTCTGGTCACTGATTGAATAACGACGCATGAAAAATAAGTAAATGAATAACTACGGAGAAGATGATTGGCGGAGAGGTAGTGAAATTCGTAGTTTAATCCATTTTTTGAAAAATAAAATGTAATAATTTTGCGTTTGAGCTTGCCGCGGTTCACGTCCTATCTCTATCCACCAATTGGTTACAGCGAAGCAGTGGGGACAATGGGGCCGAAGTGGGCTTTGTCTTCTACTTTCTTTCGTTCTCTCGAAACATCCGTCGGCTTTAATAGGTAATTAATCATATACTTAAGTTTAAACTAATCAGATAACTAGCACTTAATCCTAGACAAGTGCGGGTCTATTAATTTGAACATTATCCTTAGGAAGACATTAGGACAACCCGGTGATGAGTAATCCAAAGCGTAGTGTTTCCTTTGTTAGGAGTGTAGTTGGTTGTTTTGGCAAAAGGAATCTTCTGGAGGATAAACCGCAATAATTTGGTATTTTAAATTAAGCAACATTATCATTTTGAGGGCTTATACGGCCAGCAATGGACGTCACTACTTATCCTAAGTTTCATTGATTTCAAATCTCTCTGAGTGAAGGAAAAATCATTAACAAGTACCTGCTATAAATTGCCAACTGACCGATTACTTTCTGATAGAAAAAGAGGTAACAAGAACGTGCTTGCATGCATATACTGTATTCACTCAATTTCTAATAGTATTTTTTAATCAACTTTCTGGGCCATTTATATACCAATTTCAGGCGTATGTTAGGAAGTGGTGATTAAGAAAGCTGATCTATTTGTGAAAGAATCTCCCGGTAAATGAAAGATTGGGAAAGTAATAATATTATACAGCAATAATAACACTCAGTAAAAATTCTACTAAAATATGGGGTCTAAAAATGTTCAGTAACTCGCAATCTTACCTTTAATTAGTAAAAAGATTCTAATAATTTAAATTCAAAATTATTTCGTGAAAAAAATATCGGTTTTCCTTGTTTCATTGCATAGGTAGAATGCAACGGAGCCACGTGGGGCCCAGTGGTGTACTGGTCCCCCAAAGTTTTAAAAAATATTAAATATTTTTTATTTTGAATATATATATATATATATATATATATATATATATTGATGGCGTTATTTGAAACCCTATGATACATTGGGCCCCCCAAAATTTAAAAAAATTAAAATTTTGGACCCTCCTATCTTAAATTTTTAGCTCCGTCACTGACAGAATGTATGTCAAAGTATCCAATTACATACCTCGGCCTTTTAATTTCTAACTTTCTCAAAGAGGGAATGGTCCCGTATGATTGATTTCGCTTGCTTTGTCTATGAATATTTAACCGCAGGAAAAAAAATAGTTTAAAGACAATCAGACAAAAGATAAAGCCCCTTTTGTCTTTTATCTATGAATATGTTAAACCATAAATGTTGACAATAATTCTATTCAGCATTGCCGTTGATGTTTTTAGTAGTTGGTAATGTTATTGCTTGATAAATGTTGCTTGTGTCTTCATATATATGGCATGATCATATAACTTCAGCTACCAAGCTATGGTTCCGCAACTGACTATATAATTGAATACTCAATAGTTAGCACACTCACATATATGTAATTCCATAGCAAGTGACTTAAGCAACCATTTAAATCTTGAAAATTATTAGCTGTAAGCTATTAAGAAACCAACCCCTCTTGATTTTTTTTGAACCTTTTGTTTTCTTGCTCACGAGTTTCTTCTGAGGAGTTACCGACATCATATTCACGGAGTTTCGGATTAGATCTTTGCGACTCTATAATTGAAATGCATCGAAAAAGGCTACATCAAACACGTTCCGAATTAAATCTTAAGATTGTCTGTACGACAAAGTTAAATCACATAAAACTATGGCATGTTTATGCGGTGCGGATTTGATTTCAATTGAATCAAACAATTGCACCTCCGCCGCATGCTTGCTTTTAGCCTGCTCTGACTGTCGAAATCGCCGGTTTAACTTTGGCCGATCATGTGTACGCAACTATATGAAAATGATAGCGATTGGTCATCTTGAATAAGATACTGTACATGTTTTGATTTCTTTCTTTTCGAGTGATTATTGCTAATCATGCACTTGCATTATCCTTTTTTTTCTTCTTTTCTCTTCTTTGTGGTTGATTGTATTAATTAACTTACATAAGTTAGGTTTTAGATTGAAACAAGCAGTTCTTAGATAGTTAAGTACTAGCAAACCATATTCTAATTTCTAAGACCAAATTGGATCATTTTCTGCTATGTCAAAGAATACAGAAACTTAGGGTTATGATAGCGACAATATGAAAGTCAACGACCGAGACAATGTTAAGCATTAATACTATTCATTTCAATTAGGCGTCATCTCTCCTGTATGTCATTATAATCACCCATGATCATGACTATTTAACGCCCAAGCATAAAGCATAGGAAAATTCTTTTGCATGTGATAGTAAAATTATGCATTTCACTTCATTTCACTTCTATCATTGCATAAGTTTTCTTGATTATTATATGGTTGTGCTCCCGTGAGATAGTTTATCTATGACCGTACTTTCAAATTAAAAAAAATGAAAACCCTTGTTCATGATAAGAAATTTAAACTTATATGGTAATATGTTTCAACATCAAACTCATCCTTAAAATAATAACTTGTTATAATTATTTGTATCATAGTGATCATCCCAACCACATTCAATTATTATTCAAATTAGTTGGTTGTACTTCTTCTTATATCAACGATAATTTCTAATCGAGCACTTGGCCGGCTCACGCCTGAAGAGCAAATGCTAAAAAGAAAGTGAACAAAAAATGGACGGCAACCTAATCGGATATATGATTGAAAAGGGCTTAGAACAGAATTTAATTAGGTCCCCAGAGACGGCTCGCATGACATGGAATCGCATGCGAGGAAGGACCATATACGGTGTTTGAACGGGTAGTCTTATGTTCTATTAATTTTATTTACAAAAATGAGCAAACAGATTGATGGCTGCGTTTAACAAACAATTCTATCTTCTCCCAGTTTCTGCATGTCAACCCAAGTGAAGCAATGGACATATCAATTCTCTTACCACAAAAGAGATAGTGAGATGCATCAATACGCTCACTGTCGAGTAACTCGTATAAGAACAAGGAGCATGTCTATGCTCTCTCTTACCCTAACTTATGGGCCATGAAAGTGACTCGGCGAGGAAGCAATTATGTTTTTAGGGTTTGTTAGATGATTAGATGTGGGAATTTAAATTCTAATTATGAGAAAAAGAGTGAATGTAAGACACGAAACTTTATAAATTGACTAATAAGGCACAGTGACTCAGAGAGTGGGACCAATTAAAGCATGAGGGCATGTTACAATGCCACACTGGGCGTGGGCGGTGTGATTGGTCTAGGCTTAATCAGTAACAAACCAGTACATGACAGCTGTACTCATTCAATTTTCGAGCAATTGCCGGACCCAAGTCATGTGATACACCTACCGTTGCCGATTACTTTTCTCTAATAATGAGTAATTATTAATTATTAAATTAATTAATAATTATAATTATTAAATTATAAAATATTTTTAAATAAAGAAACTACACTACACTATGTTATCTTGTCATTTGAGTCACAATCATCTTTGTTTGTAAACATCCTAAGTCGATAGGGACTTGGTGCAGTTTGGCAAATTTAATAGATATTATAAAAGATAATAGATTGTGAAAGGTGACGTTTGACAGGATTGAATCAATGACTAAAACGACAAGAAAGAAAAAATACATACAGATAAACCGAACTTGTCGCCGACCATAATTTTGAGTGGACCGACCATCTGCGTTACTCCTGTAAGAGGCCTACTTCCAACAGAAAATGGGCCCAGGGAGCGTATTGTCCTTTACCTTAATCTTGTCTTTCATTCTTTATTGTTTTATTTTGTCAGCTTGTATCTAAGAGATAACCACTAAGTAACGTTAATCATTAAAATTTTTTTATTTAATATGTTAAATTTTAAAATTTTTAAAATGTCTAATTTTTAACTTACTTTATTTTAATAATTCGTATTATTAAAATTTTATTAAATTTTAATTAATCGATCAATTTTTATAAATTAATAAAATTTTATAAAATAAAATAATTAATTTTTATTTAATAATATTTATAAATTAAATTTTAATTTTTTTACAATCTCTTTTAATTATATTTTAAAATTTTAATCTTTTAACTTATTTTATAATAAGTTAACGCTTTTACTTTAACTCTAATTTTTAAAACATCTGATAACATTTACATTAGACACTATATGTTCACATGTCAATATCATAGTCACTATGACTCAGTGCGGGTGCTTTTGTTTTAGTCAACTAGTAGTAACATTAAAATCTAATTACTTCTTGCTAGAGACAAAAATAAGCAGATGCGAAATGTGGTAATTAATTTATTAATATGTATTTAACTTTTTCAATAATCATCCATCCAATGATCACAATCTCAGAAAGCCACGAACTATTGAATCATCCGCATTCATGGTGGTAAATATGAATTGCTTTCGTTGCTCTTATCTGTCTCATATTAACATATCAATATATGACAGCGAAACAGGTAGGCAACACACAAAACCATTAAGCTGAGCTCACCCCAAAAAAAAAAAGAAAAGAATTTGCATTAATGAGCCACCAACAATTATACGACGTCAAGGTTCAGTTATGCGTTTTTATCAAATTTTCAGTCATAATTAAATGTTCCAATGTATCAAATGACAATGTCTTCATGGTGATGAGTCCAAAAAGAATAAATTAAACTCTAATCAACAACAACTACTCCCTTGATGAGTTCAGGTGAAGTTACATATCAGTGGAAAAAATGTCAGCGAAAAGTAAAGGAGGACAATGACCTGTGGCCCTCTTCTTTTTTGTAGCCACACAAGCTTCCATCAATACCCCATCATTTGTGGCTCCCAATATCTTATCACAAAAGACAGATTCCTTGTGGTTATTTATTTACAAGTTATGGTTTGAAATGATCGCAGAAAGGATGGAGGGTAAAATTAATATATAACTCGACAAATTACCATGAACGGAGGACCAAATTCTGAAATTTGCTTGTACATTGGAACTGTTTTTGTTCTCAAAATGACTTCACTAATGTTAAATCATCTAGTGTTGACTAGCAGGCATGATATCATTTTGATTGAAATGGATATTTTAAAACGTGCAAATCCCTAAAAGGCCAAATAAACGAAAAGCCTAAATTGTCTATAGCATCTGACTCTTATGCTCAATGGGCTGTTGTGAATGGAAAGCGAAAATGGCCCGTGTCTGGAGTTGGCTGCATGTCACAAATGAAGCTTCTGACCCTTCTAGTCCATAGGCCTTATCTCCTTATGGGGTCTTGAGGATAAAACTTGTAAGGTTTATAATGGCAACTTGGCAAGTTTGACTAATATGAATCGACCGGTTATTACCACCTGTTTTGTTTGTTATGTTCTTCTTGTACATTATAATTTCTTCACGATGCGTATAGTTGTTGTCTCCCGTATGTAGAGACAGAACGGAACAGAAATTTAAAGACGGAACGGAATAAAAATTGGAGACAGTGAAGTGTTTGATTGTGGTGGACAAAATAGATAAAAATAATAAATAATAATAATAAGTATAAAATTTATAATAATAATAACAATAATAATAATAATAATCAATACAAAATTTATAATAATAAATAAATAAATAATAATAATAATCAATACAAAATTTATATTAATAATAATAATAATAATAATAATAATAATAATAATCACAACAACAACAAATTAATAATAATAATAATCAATAAAAAAATTTATATTAATACTAATAAATTAATAATAATAATAATCAATACAAAATTTATAATAATAATAATAAATAATAATAATAATCAAAACAAAATTTATAATTAATAATAATAAAAAATAAAAATAAAATAATAATAATAATAATCAATACAAAATTTATAATAATAATATTAATATTAATAACAAAAGGTTGTGTACACAAAATGGGAAGGACAATAACTTTTGTCCAGTGCAACGTGCTCGCAACACTGGAGGCAAGGGACAAAAGTTTTTGTCCTTCCTTTTCTAAAGGAACAAAAATTTTTGTTCCTGTCATCCGGGGATGGAGGACAAAAGTTCGGAGACAGTAACCAAACATGAGAGAGGAACAGGATAACGTTTGGGGACAGTAACCAAACATGAGAGAAGGATAGGATTTTTTTGTTTTGTCTTCTATCTCCACTAACAGAAACAACAACCATACACTACCTTAGGGAACATAATCTGCGTTACTAACCGCAGATTCTGTGCACAAATTGTAAATCTTGTTGTTTATTCTACAAGAATCAATACTGTGATGTTTCAGTGATGTAAAACCAATTAAACTCATCAAAGAAAGATATGTTTGACATCATCAAAGCTCTCGCTAAATAAGTAGTACAATTGAATGCATTCTATTCTTCATGCAAGGTAAGGTATAAGACAAGGAAGTAGAGAAGTATTAGCAGTTGTAATAAAGTGTACGAATATATCTAAAAATATTGAAAGTATCGTTGATTATGTTGAATTCTAGGTGCATTGGCAAATGAAGATGAAATAAAAGAACTCTTTTCGCAAGCAAGATGATTAACTGCATGCATGTAAGACTTCATAAAAATAGTTTGAAATTGTTTATGTCAAATGTTGAAAATGCTTTACATTGCTCTAGTTGCCATGTTATACCCCATTATGATCAAGAAATATGCAACTTATTCTTCCATTATTAAATGAGCAGTTAACCTTAAGCCTTACAAATTTTATAACTCATATCATAATCTCAAAAAGATTGTCTTTGCTCATCCTTAAGTTCCTATAAATTTTTGTAGGATTCTCATTTGAAAGTTTCAATATTCAAGCCTGACTTGATATAGTAGAATTTCTATACGATTATTGTGCACCATCCCATCTAATATAGAAATCAAAAGTTCGCACTATTTACAAAGAATAAACCACCATCGTTGAAACCTTGACTATACTCCATCGCATTTATGGGCCTCTAACTAGACACTTAAAAAATTACTTAGAGGCTGTTTGGAAGAGGATGAATTGAATTCAATCTTGAAATTGAATTCAATTCATCTGATTGGAAACTAAAAAAGGATATGAATTGAATTCTTCCATGGGTTTAAAACCCACTCTTTTAACAAATTCAATTCACCTTATATAGGATTCATGAATTGAATCCTAAAAGCTCCTCTCTTCTTTCTTTTTTCACTCACAATCTTAACAATACCCACTATTCCAACCCTACACCAAACGATAATTATTATATATTATGTCTATTTATATAATAGTGTAAAAACTTTAAAATAATTTTATTGTTAAATTAAACTTT
>JANVCQ010000004.1:33866914-33885640 GCA_025531925.1 Erythroxylum plowmanianum
TATTATTATTATTATTATTATTATTATTATTATTATTATTATTATTATTATTATTATGTTCTTTTCTTAAATTCTAATTTTTACCTTATTATTTATGTGCTTGATTTTCTTTTTGTTTTAGACTTGTCCAACCTATCAATATGGAGGAAGAGCATAGAATTAGGTGAAAATATGCAAAAGTGTAAAATGTTATGTCTTTTTGTTTGTAAAATGAAAAATGTACACTTCATGAGACTTGAGAGAGATCAAAGGATCTATTAAGGAGGTCTCCATACCATATGGTTCTCATTTTGTTGCAAGTTTAAACATTCTACAATAGTTTGGACTACACAATATAACGGTGTTTGATGCATTAGCTGGCCGAATCATAAACTTTAATGTTCTAGAAGTCAACCTAGAGTTGATTAAGCAGATTGCAAGGACGAATATTAATGGCCATCAAGTAGAGTAAGGGAAATCAACCTAACATATGTACATAATGATATGTGTCGTCAAGCATATACAAATTAATATCTTATTTCTGCCATTAATTAATTAACAAATTTAGTATAGGGTGAAATAAGGATCGATACCACAAGGAGAGTTTTGTTTATTAAAATTTCATTTTAAATGCAAATGAGAGTATTAACCAAGTAAATGTATTTAATTATAATTCCAAACAAAGTTAAATTCGTTTAGAAAAATTCAGCCCATAAAAACAAGGTGAAACACCTATAATTTGATGTTTAATCTAGCTCAAACTCATGCACAACTTGTACCCACATTATTTGCCAAATCTTAGCCCTTTAAATCAGAAAAATTATGATCATGAAATGTTTCAAATCAGATATGGAAATTACATACTAAAACAACATGTAATTCACTAGTTTCCCCTCATTAAACTTTAAAGATTGTATTATACTTCAATCCCTTTAATAACCTAACACGTGATCTGTCACTTATCATGTTTTTGGCATTTAAAACAAGCTAAAATCACGGTAAAACTTTAGAAAATCAGAACAGAATGTATAGCGTAAAAACAAAGAGCAAACAACGCAAGCTCAGCTTTTTCTGACTTTCAAGATTGCTTCTTTCAAGTTCATTTAATTTCATGAATCTCATCATCTTTCACTAGAATTTCCAGGCATATTAAACTAAAACGTATGTCAAAATCATATTAAGAAATCAAGAAAATAGTATTAAATAGTCAGCTCTCAAATGTGATTGGATAAATTGTCCAAGAATAACACTTTTATATTGAAGTTGAATATTTCTAAAACTTCTAGCTTTAGGTAACTAATTTTGGCAGGTTTTCTAATTGCATTATAGCAGTTAAATAATTTTCTAAACATACCCAAACATAAACCAAGTATAGGTAATTAGTTCCTAGTAGGGATAGCAGTAGGTGAAAACCCGATTAATATATGTACTACTAACCTGAAAAATAGAAATGAAGGCTAAAAAATAGATTTTAAATGTATACTGAAATATGGATGTAGATGTGAGTCCAGTGATAACCCAAACAAATGGATATCCATATCCTACCCTTTTTATTAATTTTATTTTTCTATTTTTTAATATTTAGGGTTAAATATAATAAAATATTAATATTTTCTTAGAAGAAACAGCTTTAAAGTCTCCACTTTCCTCCTCAGTCTTCACCTTTTTCATCATATTTTATTTTCTTATAGGATAATAATAATGCAAATGATATGGAGATGAAGTTTTAAATGTTGTGAAGTTCACGCAAAGACATTTTGAAATTTTGGATATTTCAGTCTTTATTCTAATTCTTGATTTTGAAAAATATATGATGTCTTTGCACTAGACATTATGATTTTATTATTCCAATTTTATGATTTTTTAAAGACATACAAATCAAAATCTTGATTTATTATTATTAAAGTAATTTTGATTTGGAGTGTTCGCAAAAATATGTTCTTTATATTTTCTATTTAGAAGTTATATTTTTATGTGCTATACAACCCGATGGATATCCAAAAACCTGAACAATCCAATAGATTTGTATATGGGTAGTAATTCGTAAAAACCGATAAATATGGATATGGATATGGGTTGAGTTATAAAAAGTGGATATAGATATGAGTAGAGTAATACCTGAACTGAACCATACTCACTGCCATCCCTAGTTCCTAGGCATAAATTAATCATTATAAAGCAATTTACATAAAATATATGGGCTGGACAACCATCTGTGTAATAAATTAGATTAAATAGTTTTGATATTTCTTCTTTGAAAGATGTTTTAAGCCTTCAACTTTTAACCCTTGAGACTTATAAAATCAACAAATATATAATGAGATGTGGAAAAATTACATGTAAATGTTTAAATACAGTAGCAAAGGAATAGGTAGGGCTGGAAGTTTTCTCGTTAATCATTTTACTATATATCCTCCAAAATTCCATATTCAATTACTGATTTCAATCAAGATGTTCTCCAATTAATTTTGCAAAACTTAGTCATCAAAATCCTTCAACTTATGGCCTCATCTAATAGGAAAGCATAGTAGACCACAAACCTTACCACACACACGTAAAGATGAGAAGGGGGTTCAATTGGAAACTAGAACTAATTAATTAGAATAGAAACTTTTAACATTAAAAACATAATATAAACTGCTAACAAGTGATCAAGCATACATTAAGCCCATAAATTTAGTTATCTAAGTTCAAATTCTTATCACCAACATCCCGAGCTATAAAATAGGCTAATTGTAGAGATGCTCACCAACTGAGTTCTTCTTATCTCCTTTTACTAATTTAAAACCGAACCAGCACGTCTCTAAATTGATTAATGCAATTCTTTCCAAAAAAATATCATTAGCCCTAAGAATTTAAACGAACCAGCTAGCAATATTCCTAGATCATGCAACACTCTAATTAAATCTCAGCTATTTGACTGACTAACGATTTAATAGTTGCTACTCGACTCACTAAAATCAATAGCAATTACGGATTAAAGAGAAAGTCATAGCAATTAATTCACATTTAAATATGTCAAAATATCTCTCAATTTTATAAGAACATTAATCGTAAATAAATTGGCTCAAGCATCGCACAAATACTAAAATACTGGTAATGTAAGAACTAAATTGAAGATAATTGTCTCAAATTATCCAAGCAAAGAACAAAATTGAAATTCTAAAAACTTTTAAACAAATTAAAATTTAAAGAACTAAATACAAAGAGAGTAAGAGTGAGAGAGACTCATTCGACTGATAGCCCGGACTGTATAGATCGATGATCATGGGCTAACTCCAGTGCTTTTGTCACGATCGTGGTTTATTATGCCACGATCGTGGGTCGCTGTTTCGGCCTGAATGTCTCCAAAACTTCTCCGTTCTTTAATATTGACCCTAAAATACTAACAAACACATCAAGATGCCTTAAAAACAAAATATTTAAGCTCAAAGACTTTTACTAACCCATAAAAACACTTAAACACCAATAATTAACAAACTAACACAATTCTAACCTAAACACATATTAAACGATCGAATTAAAAATTAAATACATATTAAAACAAGACCTAAAACATGATGCAATTTATAGTTATCAACATCTCCACACTTAAACATTTGCTTGTCCTTAAGCAAACAAAACAACAAACACCCAAAATCATAAAGCACATAATGCAATAATGAGACAGTGACTTCAACTTCATGAAATAAATTTAACTTAAACACAATCATTCAAGTTATGTCAAATCATTAAAATGCAAAATCTGCATCTAGGGGCTTTGGACTAAATATACATATTAATCAAAACTCAAATGTCAAGTTACTCACCTTTTTCAATTGTATACACACATTAATAATTCTTTGGTCATTCAAACTCTGTAACTACTCCTAAGTACGTGTATTTACAAGTTCGGTAGGTTTTATTAGAAAATATTTATTATTATTATACTTTTATTAAACATGGACCTAGTCTTTTACTTGGAGGCAAACATTAGCGATGAATGTAAATCTGGTTACTCAACTAAGTCATTTTTTATTAAATTGTTTGGTTGAAACATCATTATAGCCTTTTGACATAGAGGCACATATTTTTGATGTATGTTGATCCGGTTACTCAGCTACATCATGTTCTCAACTGGCTACTAGCTCTATTCATAACCCAAAGGCCAGCGTAATAGTTATTTATAAAATTAATCAACATATTATTTATTTATTGCCTACCTTATTGCTTAAACTACTAATTTTCATGAAAAATACTAGCAGAGCTACTAAAGTCGAAAGACCTAAAATTATAAATGAGTGTGACAATTTAGAGGGTGACAAACCCACACTAAATCCTAATTAACTTGCATATTTAGCCAAAGAACCAATTCACTAATTTTGTGAGCTAATGAATCTTCACAATCTAATAGACTATATTCAAAATTAAATCAATTTCAATCTATCTAACCCATTGCCATATTTAAACAATACGCAAAATGCAACCTAATCAACTATCATAAAATATGCAAAATTCACTTTCAAAGCAAAACTCATAACTCTCCCCACACTTAAACAACACATTATCCTCAATGTGAGAGGGAGGTAAACAAACACATATGGAAAGGAAAAACATAAATTAAAATAAAACAAAAAGTAAATAAAGACTAAAGTTAAAAAGAAAAGGGCTAGAACAAAGCCTCATAGTGATGGAGGCAGGGATGGTGTTGAAGGTGGCAGTTGGACGCCTTGAACCTCAAAGTAACGATGGATACGATGTATATTCCTGCTCTGACGTCGTTCTGTTCGAGCCATCTCTTTCATTTTTCTATAGTTCTCCACAAGTGTATCTGTAATTACTTTAATGTTCATGGAGATCATATCAAGCACTTTCTTCCAGCTTGGTTTGTCGATATCTTCTTCCTCCTCGGGTTCCTCATTGGTTGAATCCTCTTCTTGTTGTTATTGAGCATTTGAACTCGCTTGACTAGTCCTAACCTTGACGAGTTTCTTGGCAATAATATCCTAAAGTTCCATATTATGGGACTTAAGGATTTCAGCTTGCCACAGATGATGATGGTTCATGAATTTAGGATAGTAAACCGTGAGTTTGTTACACTCAACTCCATAGTAATAAGCTATGGTCGAAACTAAGTAACACATTCCTAAGTTATTGCTCCTCATATGTCGAGTAGTGATAATTGTGTTAAAGATGTGGGTGGTTGTGCAAACTGGGATGTTTTCATCGAACACTTGTTGGTTTCCGTTTTGTCAAAAACAGTTTGACACATAAATTTATGTAGCAACAAGTGTTTGTGGTTCTTGATGATGTTATTGTGTGCATTCTTAGCATCGAAACTCTTTAATTTATTTATTTTAGTCCTATAAGGGGTGAACACAAAAATCATTGTGTTGATCCACTATAGATGATTTAGGGAAATCACAAATTTCATACAAAGTCTCATAATTAAGCTCGTAAGGTTATCCCCACAACCTAAATCATAATTCCCTGGGTTTATTTGATTCATACTGAAGGGATGTAAAGAATTCTAAGGTAAGTTCCTCGTAAACTGGGTATTGAAATTGAATAAACTGCCCCCAGTGAATTCTCTATACTAAATTTTCAACCTTGACTCACAATTCTAGTCTATTTAAAGTCTCAAAATGAAAATACTTTGGAACCATAATTTGCTTATTGTGAAGAGAATGGAAGCAGGTACCTTCTTCATCTGAGAAGATCGGGAAAGGTGCTCTGTAATTAGCTAGCTTGTTCCTTCTCCCTCATCCCAAGACTTGGTTTGGCCCCAATGATTGATCACACTTTGTTGGCTGCTTAATGCGCGGCATATTGGCTTACAAGTGAGTGGAGTTGGAATAAAGTGGAGGTTGGAATTTGGTTAAAGAGAAGTGAGTGTTTGGAGATTCTAAACTTATAGAGATAAAGTTAAAATGAAAGTGAGTGAAAAAGTGAAGTAAGAAATGAATATAGGTGAATGGAGGGTAAAATGGTAAAAAATGAAACTGAAGTTTGTTTGTCCCCATTTTACCTGTTGCAGGTCGTGATCATGGCCTGCAATTTTTCCACCAATTTCTTATTTTTTTCTTCTTTTATTCTTTCACACTTTCCTGAAATCACTTCTTAACTCTTTATGACTCTTTCACCTCTCTTTTTCATACTTCCTCGATCATCAAATTCGTGTTGAAGTCCTCTGCCTTCCCGATTTTATTGGAACGAAACAACCAAACTACGAAATTTAATCTATCTAAAAAAATAAAAGGAAATAACATCACATTAACAATACACGAGTTGCCTCCTATGTAGCGCTTCTTTTAACGTTGGTAGCTCGACGCTCTTCTTATATTCAAGGTGGTTCAAATGAATCGTGCAATGGTAGCGCAATTATCGATCTTACAATTTTCATATGAGCTACCATGCCCTGGATACCACTCTCCCTCTGATTGTCCTCCCTACGCCTTCTTCTTCTCAATCGTTTCTTTCTAAATCCATTCCTATGGTCCTCAATATCTTCCCATTGTCCTTGAAGTTCGGCTTCCTTGATATTAGTTAGAGGTAAGGGAGAATTGTTGTATTTCTTCGACACTATAAAGGTTATTTGTTGCTTGCCGACCTTTAGAGTTAGTTCACTCCCATCAACGTCAATTATTGGGCGAGCAGTGGCCAAGAATGATCATCCAAGGACCATAGAGATTTCCACTTCTTCTCCAATATCCAATATATAGAAGTCCGTGGGGAAGCTAAATGTATTGGTCTGCACTTAAACATCCTCAATAATTGCCTTCGGCCGATTAACTATTATGTCTACCTTCTTCACTAGCATCTTTGTGGGTTCTAACTCTCCTAACCCTAATTTTTAACTAAAAGTATAGGGCATCATATTGATACTCGCTCCTAAATTTGCAAATGCCCTATCTATGTTGACTCCATTGATGCTGCAAGGAATGTAAAAATTCCCTGGTCCTCTTTCTTCTGTGCTATATCATGGTTTTCTTCCGCTATGCACTCTTTATCCTTCTTCTTTGATTGTAGATGTTTCATTATATCTTCAACCTTGTTAATTCAACCTCCTTAGAATTCCTCATTGCCCTACCTAAAATTGACTTCCGCTAAGCTAAAATAGGGTATGAAAATTCAAGTCGAGGTTCCTCTATCAGCTCAATTATGAGCTCACTTGGAAGGAATTCCATAATTATTTTTCCTTCTCCCTTAGCTCCGTCTTCCTTCACGTGTTTGAGTTTTTTTTCCTAGGTCTGAGTAATGGCCATGATCCGTTCCTTTAAGTTAGACTCGGTATTCTTTAGAAGGATCATTTCGAGTGAAAATTGCCTCCGCTAGTTGACCTACTTGGACCTCTAAATTGTGTATTGAAGAGGCGTGGTTCTTAGTGACTTGCTCGAATTTGCTTTTAAGCCTTTTATATGTATCCTCCATGCCTCCAATTTCATCTAAAATCCTATCCAACTTGGATTCCATTGAGCTCAATTTGTCTTATCAAAATCTTGGTTGTCCTTGAGGTATGAGCAGTTTTCCAGCATTGTTCGTCTAAAAGAAGTTAGGGTGATTCTTCCACCTAGGGTTATAAGTGTTAGAGTAAGGATTATTTCCCTCCCTCTTCGTCCATATTGAGCTCCCATATAATTCACTTGCTTTGGATCACTTTCCTTCATCAAGAAACATTCCACCGTATCATGGTCCATTTATCTATAGAGTTCACGCTTAAATTGCATGGATTTTACCAAAGATGAGGACAAAGCCTTCATATTGTTGAGCTATCGAGTTAAGTTGTCAATTTTAGCTTGCATCTCTGTCATTTGATCGACAACCACAATTCTTTTTTTTTTTTTAAAAGTAGTGGTTTGTTTCCTCCGCTCATTTGTCCGTGGGCAGATATTACTTAGCATCTCCTTTATCACTTCTTCCACTTCATCTACCATCATTTTCATCATTGTCCTCCTAAAGTTGCATCAATCTTGCCTCTTGTATATGGGGTTACTCCATTATAGAATGTTTGTAATAAGAATTCCTTGGGTAAGTTATGGTGTGGCCATTTCCATTACAAATCCTTGTATCTTTCCAACACTTCATAAATTGATTCCCCATCACTTGTTAGAAGTTAATAATTTTCGTGAAGGGAAAATACTTATCTAAAAACGGCATGAACTAGCTGATCCCAAGTTGTGACATTGACTGGGTTGAGGGAATGATACCAAGCCTTTGCTCTATCTCTAAGGATAAAAGAAAAGAGCCTAATTCTAAGCACATCTTCCAACATCTGATGGTATTGAAAGTTATCACATATTTCAAGGAAGTTCACTATATATGCGTTAGGATCTTCATTTGTTAGTCCATAGAATTGCACGCTCTGTTAAAGCATGTTTAGGAGGGTTGGTTTTATTTCAAAAGATACTGCTTATACGGGTGGCCTAGCTATTCCTTGGTTAGCTGCATTAAACCCTGGCCTCATGAAGTCCATAAAGGTCCATTTTTGACATCCTTGATTCGCTCCATGATCCAAATCTTACTAAAATTCCTCAGCCATTGTTGCTTTCGTGATTTCTTTTTCTTCTTCATGCTAAGCTTTCCTAATAAATTGTTTTAATCGAGTGATGTCTAAATCTAAAGTTTTGACTATATGACTCGAACTTCTCGTGACTTTTGTGTTTATGCAAGAGCAAGATTTCAGAAATAGAAAGAAAGAATAGAAAGAACAGAAAACAAAAACTAACTAAATGCCTTAAATTAAAGAATTGAACTAATCGTCTCCTTGATAATGGCGCCAAAAACTTGATCGGGTTGTTTGAAGTGTGTATGTTTTAATTAATTAACCTTGATAATATGAAAGCGCATGGTTCGTTGCATAGTACCTAAGGTGTCAATCCTACGAGGAGGGCTAATCTAATCCTAAAATCTAATGGCAGAACAAATCACAGAAATTCAAAATATAACGAAACTAAAATGAGAATTCAATTTAATCACGTAAATCAATTCAAGAATCAATCATGAAAATATTAATAATTTAGCAGTTGCAACACACTCTCAAGAATCAACCTAAAGGAACTATTAATTGAGAGAAAGGAAATTTTACTTATCTTTAACGCTAACCTAATTGATTATAAATTACCAGATTATTGGTTTTAGACGATCCTAGGGTTGATTACTCTCTCTTGAGTTATAACCATTAACCTTAAATTATAAACCCTAATAAGATTATGGAAGTTGCAATTTCTCAATTAACAACCAATCCAAAATTAGATTTGAAGTTGTTTAATAAGCTATCAAAAACTTATGCAAGATCTCTCTTTGCACAATTTATCGATTTGATTTAATTCTTGTTCTATTAAATTACTTAACTCTTATTAGCCCAATTTAATTATTTTTCATTCGATTCACCCTCTCAGTTTATTATCGAATTATCCGTGCCTAGAATTAAATCGCAGTAAATTCAAATAACACAAAAACAATCAGATTTCATTAAATCAAAGATAAAACCCTGAATGTGAGTTTAGAACATCATCACCATCCAGAAATCCTATCATCGACTATTATTCTAATTCTATATAATAATAAAACTAAAATAGCAGGAAATACAAATTTAACAGACGACGGGAGGCAGCGACGTCGGGAAACTCTTTATCCGGAAAGTATGTTGAGTTGACTTTTTCTCCTCTTCTCTCTTCCTTCTTCTCTTTCTTTATCTCTTGATAACTCTCTCTAGAGTTTCTCTAAAGGTGGTTAATGCAAAAGCTTCTATCTGCCTCTTTGTCTTGTTCTTTAAATATCCTTTATGTTCTAAGCAATCCTAGGATTTTTTGGGGTCCAAAAGGTCTAAAAATTTCTCGAAACTTAATGTTTTTGAGTGTCTACGTGTCAGCTCGATGCAGGCCTTAACCGTGACCCTGCAAGCCACGATCGTGGGCCACATCTGAGCCTTTTGTCACTATCGTAGGCCATGTCTTAGGCTTATATAAGAAAGGGCCATAATCGTGGGCCAACTCAGTGCTTCTATCATGATCGTGGCCTATTGTGCCACAATTGTGGGTCATTGTTTCGACCTGAATATCTCCTAAACTTCTTCGTTCTTTGATGTTGACCCTGAAATACTAACAAACACATCAAGGTACCTTAAAAACAAAATATTTAAGCTCAAAGACTTGTATTAACCCATAAAAACACTTAAACAATAACAATTAACAAACTAATACAATTCTAAACTAAATACATACTAAACAACTGAATTAACAATTAAATACATATCAAAACAAGCCCTAAAACATGATACAATCTACACTTATCAACAACACATGTTCACTCTGGAACAAAATGTTGTGTTACGAATAAAATTTTCTCCATATTGTGCATCGAAGATTACGACATATCTTTATAAAAAGGATTAAAAGATTGGTGAATGACGAAGTACTTTAGATTTTACTGATTTTGAAACTTGTATGGACTGCATAAACGAAAAGCAGATCAACAAATCAGAGAAAGGTGCTAAGATAAGTTCAAACATATTAGAGATCATACATATGGATATTTGTAGTCTAGATATGGACTAGATGATTATTCATGATATATGTATCTCCACTTGCTTCATAACAAGAATGAACCACTATATGCTTTCAAATATTCAAAGTTGAAGTAGAGAAACAATGCGGTAAGCAAATTAAGATTTTGAGGTTTGGTAGAGGTGAGAAACATTATGGTATATATACTGAAGGTGGATAAGCAGTTGGTCTATTTGCAAGGTATCTTCAAGAAAATTAGATAGTAGCCTAATACACTATGCCTGGGTTTTCATATTAGAATGGTGTAACAGAAAGAAGAAACTAAACATTATTAGACATGGTAAGGCAATTCCAAAGACACAATTTCAGTTATTTAAAGATTAGAAACTGAGTTTGTGACAAATACACGTATGGGGATTTCCATCTAAAATAAGAATTTATAATCCAAAAGAAAAAAATTTAGACCTAAGGACCATAAATGGGTATTTCATTACATATGCCAAAAGGTGTAAAAGATATATGTTTTATTATCCATCACATCACACTAAAATTGTGTAATTAAGAAATAAAAAATTTCTTGAGAATGACTTGATTAGTATGAGGGATCAATTTCAAGATATAGTTTCTGATTATTATAATTTGGAAACTTAGCCTCTTACATCAAACAATAAGGTGATTGTCATTCCCAATGCTCCTCAGGTTCAAATAGATGTAATACAACTAATGGTTGAAATTCAACAACCTATGGTCAATATAAATGACAATAAAAAAAATTCATAACTTGAAAAAATTTCATAACTTGTTGATATTTCAATAAATCCAGTTATTTAGGAATTATCTAAAAGCATTCAACAACCAGTTGAATAACAGACTCCGTAGGAGGATATTGGCATAATGCCATGAAGGAAGAAATGAATTCCACAAAAAATAACAATATTTTGGCATATTGTTGAGTTGCCTAAAGGAACAAAATCCATAGGCTACAAATGGGTATTTAAAACAAAGAGACATAATAGGCAACATTGAGAGATATAATGCAAGATTTGTTGCTAAATGATTCATTAAAAAAGAAGGAATCAATTACACAAGGATTCATTTTGTATAATTTTAGCATTGGTTGCTTATTTTGACATGGAATTGCATCAAATGGATGTGAAAATGACATTTTTAAATGGTGACCTAAAGGAGGAGGTTTACATGAAATAACCAGAAGGATTCTCCTTTAGTAATGGTGAACATTTGTTTTGCAAGCTTAAAAGATCCATATATAGATTAAAACAACCATCATGCCAGTGGTATTTGAAATTCCATGATGTTTTCTCATCATTTAGTTTTGAAGAAAATATCATGGATTAATGTATATAACAGAAGGTTAGTGGAGTAAATTTTGTCTTCTCGTATTATAAGTGGATGACATATTACTTGCAACCAAGTATAGGGGTTTGCTAAATAACGTGAAACAATTTCTCTCTGAAAATTTTGAAATAAAATATACAAGTGATGCATCTTATATAATTAACATTAAGATCCATCGAGACAGATTCCATGATATTTTGGGTTTGTCTCAAGAAACATATATTAATAAAATTTTAGAGAGATTTTAGATGAAAGATTGTTCACCAAGTGTAGCTCCTATTATGAAAGGTGATAGTTTCAATTTAAACTAATGCTCAAAACTTGATTTTTAAATAGAACAAATGAAAAATATTTCATATGCTTCTATAGTCAAAAGCTTGATGTATGCTCAGGTTTGTACAAGACCTGAAATTGCATTTGTCGTTGGAATGTTAGATAAATATCATAGTGACCAAGATTAGATTATTAGAGAGCTGCAAAGAAAGTACTGAGGTACCTTTAAAGGATAAAAAATTACATGCTTATGTACAGATAAACTAACAATCTGGAGGTAATATGGTACTCAAATTCAGATTTTATTGTGTGTGTTTATTCAAGAAAATCAACATTATATTATACCTTCATTTTTTTTTCCCACAGAGCTATATCTTAGAGGGGTGCAAAGCAATCTTTGACTGCTACTTCAACCATGGAGGCTAAGTTTTCTTTTTGTTTTGAGGCTACATCATATAGTGTATGGCTAAAGAGGTTCATATATAAGCTTAGACTTGTGGATTCCATTTCTAGGCCATTAAGAATTTATTGTAACAATTTAGTTGCTATTTTTTGGGTAAAAATAACAAAAGCGGTAGTCGGAGTATACACATTGACATAAAGTTTTTATCTATAAAGGAACATATTAAGAAAAAGAAAGTGATCTTTGAACACGTTAGCACTGAGTTGATGATAGTTGATCTTTTAACAAAAGACATGTCACCAACAAAATTCAAGGATCATGTTGTTAGAATGGGATTAGATTCTATGATATATTTTTCATTATATGGACAATGTTGTTCTCGTGAAACTGTTATAATATTTTCTCATATTATGGTACTCATTTTTTGATTTTGGAAAACTTGATTATTTTAGACCTAGAATAAACATAGGGTTTATTTATTAAGTAATGCTACCACATTCAGGTTGATACATAATATAGTACATTGTAATACATGGAAAAATATACTCAACAACTAGAAGATCTATCATGCACCATGATTTATATATTATATTTGGATCAGATTAGGATTTGACATTAAGTTAAACTGACGGACGAAGTGGGAGAATATGAGATGTTTTCCGTATTAAATGGTCCAACTTTTATGTTATTAATGGATATGAATGTCAGGTTTTTGTGGTAACTATTAATGGGCTTGATGAGAGCACATTGATATATTTTTCTTGCAGATTTTTAGGGTCCCCTAAGATCCTTTCCTCTTCTGAAAATATACACTATCAATTTTTTTGGATTGAGAGCTTTGAAGAATCCTAAAACGTAGACTTTTCAAGTAAAAACAACAATGATATGTTGGAAGTATTTTGATTTCTTCCGAATTTAGTTTATTTATTATTCTAACATGTATTACTATTGAATATATGTTGAATTGACTTATAAAATATCCAAGTAACAATAGAAGGGTATTAGTCTACTCATGATTTGCTTAATCTACACCTAAAGATCATGGTTATAATCTTTTACTAAAGAAAGAAAGAAAGTATAGCAAACCAGCCTCTCTCAGCAAGTGCATATAAAGTTCCATCACCAATTGAAATTCAAGAGAATGTAGTATTAGAAATTGGAGCTCTTCTTACGACTTGATGATAATGATGTGCCTTACTTTAAGAAAATGGATGTCTAAGGTTAATAAAATATGGAAAAATTCGAGTTCTTAATGGATATGGATAGATTAAGTTTTTAATTTTGTTCCTAGTGGAGACGGATAGCCTAAGTTATTTATTTTGTTCTTAATTTGATCAAATCATATATAAATTGGAACAAGTCAATTCACCTCTTGGAGCAAGTCAATTGATTGATAATGAAAATACAAATCCTTATAACTCCATCTCTTGGAACAAGTATCGATTGACAATGACGAAACAAATCCTTGTAACTAGGTCGAAAAAGCAAAGGTTCACGTTTAAAATGAAAATGTCTGTTACTTTAATTAGTCTCCCTTCAGATTACGAATTCATTATCTAGGGAGGAAGATGTTGGTTGGAAGTTCCAACTTGTACTTGAATGACAAGGAATACTCTCCAAGAAGTGAATTAACAATTAAGGAAGCAAGTAGGTTGAACTTGTACTTGAATGACAAAGAATACTCTCCAAGAAGGGAATTAACAATTCAGGAAGCAATTAGGTTCAAAGGATTACAAGTAGAAGCAGTGCACGTAGCGGATAAAATTATGTGTGGTGGGCAAAAGACTAGTTAGGCTTAGTCGAGGCAGGCTGGCAAGTATTTTCTTGGATGTAGTCATATGATTAATTAATGCAATTACTTGTTTAGGTGCGTTCAGTGGAAGGCCAAGTTTGCGGTTTTGTTGCAATTACAAAAATCCTCGTGGTTCATGTGAAGGACTATAGCTGGCATGGGTTTAATATGCAATGCCAGTGGGGTGTGCCCATTATGTATTGAAATCACAATCCATTTATACTAGGTGGGACTTAGTTTTATCTAAAAGAGTAGGAGTGATGAGATTAATTTATATGCTAATCGTCAAATCTTTAGGATATAATTACTTTTGAGTAAGTGAAGAACATAATGACACTGTAGTACCCTTGACTTCTAGCCCAATGTGATGATACTGTGAAAGTGAAATCCTAACATTTAAAGCATCACTGCGACTTTGAAGCTGTTACAGCTTTATTTTGTCTTTACTAAAAAAAGAGAGATGGAAATTATGTTTTTCAAAATAACAAAAATGAAATTGTCCCCCTTACTTTTAAATTATTTATGTATTCTTACTAAAAGTTAACATACAAGACTTCCTATTTTGCGAAAGTTTGGCACTTTGCGCGAGTACGAGAATAATAAGGCTATTTTTACGATTCAAACTTATGACTTTCAAATCATAAAAGAGTAACTTTTATCAGTTACTTCGAAGGCTTTCTTATTCTTATTATTTTTAGTAGTTAACAATTTAAAAATAAAAAGTAAAGTTTGTAAATTTTAAGAGCAAAAGTTTAGAATCACTTTTTTTAAAATATTAAAACTAATTGAAAACAAGAAACTGAGAAGGCTATATATAATCCAAATAAAAAATCTATATGTTAAGGATTTGGATGTGACTTCACTTTAATATTCGTATGATTAATTCCATCGTACTTAAACTTATTATAAATCTAGTTGTAGATTCTACTAAAATGACAACTCAATAATACCCACAAACAGCAGAGTTGCGCTCCATCATTTAAACTCTCATAAAATATAAAACTAAAATGATTATGTATTGTACACAAGGTACGTACATTGGAAGACAAAGAAGTGGAGAAGCATTAAGAGTAACGGTTGATAAACTAAAGTGTATACTTGAAGATATAAACAAGGAAGAGTATGAATGTAGAGTAAGGAACAATAGAAGGAAGCTAGCCGGCCTGCCTCTCCATAAAAGTAATAATACAGTTACGACACCAACCGAAATCCAAGAGAATATAAGTTTAGAATTTGCAGCTTGATGATTTGATGATCTGATGATGATGATATGCTTTACTTTGGGTCATCACCAACTACACCGTTGATTCTGGCATTTGCTCTTACGTGCCTCTCACAAACCCCTTTCAATAATTTCTCACGTCAAGAATCTCTCCTCCGTAATATACATTCCTCTCGACTTACTTGCAATTTGCAAACAAGTTGAATACCAAGTTACATGGCCACCGCCCAGTATTATAATTATAATTGATACCAATCTTTCTTTAGCTGTTACAGTTACACG
Organism: Erythroxylum plowmanianum; assembly: GCA_025531925.1. Classification (NCBI taxonomy): domain Eukaryota; kingdom Viridiplantae; phylum Streptophyta; class Magnoliopsida; order Malpighiales; family Erythroxylaceae; genus Erythroxylum; species Erythroxylum plowmanianum. The sequence goes on from JANVCQ010000004.1 coordinate 33,882,706, forward strand.
ATATGAATAGATATATAAAAATGAAGAAAGATAAGTAGACAAGATATTCCCATGCAGAGAACCTCTTTTGTTTCTTTTGTGAGAAAAGAATAAGTTATTAGAGAACGGCATGACGAGAGACGTCAGTTAGGGGAAGGAGCCGCCAAGCTACAGCTCATAACGTACTTTTGAATGTGTCCAAAACCTGACGACTGGTCGAGGGTAGGGTTGTATGAAACTTCCTTTTTCAGTTATTTTGTAGGTATTCTCTTTTTGGGCGAATTGCATCTTGGATGTGCTCAGTTGTTGGCATATGCATCCATGTAAAAAGAGTTACAAGACAAAGATAACCTAGTAATAACAACTTGATCCTATCGATGTTGTGTCCTGCTTTTAGTCTTAAGGCCAAATGAAATTCCACAGGATACTCAGAAGTAAAGAGATTTTAGAAGAGAATTGAACTCTACAAACTCTCAAGAGTTTTTAGTCCAATGATTAGACAAGACAAGCAACGGAATCCGATGTATGAGGTTACAAAAGGTGAAAGATTCACGTATTTTTACTATCTGATTCACTAAAAAGGGGTTAAAGATGTTGACTAAATAGTCAAGTAACTGGTATGTCAATGGTAACTATCTAGTATTTTTGAAGTCAATTTAAGTTGTAAGTTTTTTGTCAAAAAGGAATGTAAGGTTGATAGGTAAAAGAATCCGTTGAGCATTTAACTGATAGGGTAGTGGCCATAAGTCTTCTTTTAATACTAGTTTAATTGACAAAGCCAATTAAGCAATATATGGGAACTAATTACTCACAAGATGGATTGAATAAAGGGCCATTTTGTTATGCTAATGAAAACTATGCTAAAACATTTCAAGAACTTGTCTTGCTGCTAGATAGCAGCTGTCACAATTTCATGTCAATCATTAGTAAAGCATAGGATAGAGTCATCCAATAATTGGATGGTATAGCCGGCGTGATTTCAGGGTCATGGTCGATCCAACGTAACAAGTTAATTTCTGTTCTGTGTACAATGTGTGAAATGAAGAAGTTGTGGGTCAACCCCACCCACATGAACTGCTTCATTAAGTGCCTAAGACAATGCCATTACTCCTCATATTTCACTTGAACTCCCTTTTTTTTAATGACGTATTTTTTAACTTATGGTGTAATTATTAAACTCAAACTTTATGAGTAAAATGTTACAAGGTAAGAAGCAAATTGGGATTAAGAACTAGCATGATAGGCAAGAAAAGCAAGAGAAAGGAGAAAAAGAGGGGAAGCAGCGCAAAAATTCTGTGGTTCCAGGCTTGCAAACCAATCCTCCGGAAGAAATAGTTTAGAAAAAGTAATGGGTTTGCTTCAAAGCCAACCGAATCTCACTCGTTTCCTCGCCTCCTCATACTTGCATTTGCTTCTTTTCTTATCTATCTTTACATGTCTGTCTCTCAACATACACCTGTATCTATCTATCTATCTATATACTCATTTATATGTGACTGGTTACATTTCTATATAATAACTTCCCAAGTTTGGAAACGCAAGACTGGCAAAGCAAGCCAAATTCACGGTTACTGTTCACGGGTGACTATCCCACTTAGAAATAATATTAAAACTTCCCTATTCTCATCCTTGACACCGTTCACTTCTCTTCTCTTTATATTAATACCAAACTCTATCTTCTGTGCTTCCTCCATCACCATTCTTCTTCACCTTCTCTCTTTCTCTTTGTTTTTGTATGTTCATGACAGAAATGGTGATGGAGGCTCAGCAAGAAGTAACGGGGTCCAAGGAATTGATGCAGATTATCAAAGGCAAGCGCACCAAGCGTCAAAGACCATCGTCTCCGTTATCTTTGGCGATCTCGACGACCAAATCTTCTAGTAGCGGAGAAGAGCATGAAAGAATATTTGCTGTTGATAACAACACGTCGTCTCCTAGCAGTTCGGTTAATGAATTCGCTGAAAGCACAAGAGGGGAAGAGGAAGACATGGCCAATTGTTTGATTCTCTTGGCTCAAGGCCACCATGCTCGCAAGTTACCATACTCTCATCACCAGCTTGCATCAACAACCACCACCACCACGACAAGCAAACCTCATCAGGGGTTATTTGCTTACGAATGCAAGACCTGTAACCGATGCTTTCCTTCGTTTCAAGCGCTGGGTGGACACAGAGCCAGCCACAAGAAACCCAAGGCTATTATTGAGGAGAAGAAAAGGTGTGCTGTGACTGCAGAGGAAGAGGAAGATCAACGGCATATTATGAGCACAGCCCTCTCGTTGCAAATAGCTGATAGGAGTTTAGGGACATCCAATGTTGGCAAATCTAATAAGCTTCATGAGTGTTCCATATGTGGGGCTGAGTTCTCGTCTGGTCAGGCCTTAGGTGGCCATATGAGGAGGCATAGGGCGTTTGCTACCAATTCAACGGCAACAAGAAGCATGAGTTTGGTTGCAAGTAGTTCTGACGGGTCCCTATTGTCGAAGAAACCAAGGAATAGTCTTCAGTTAGATCTTAATCTTCCGGCACCTGAAGATCATGATCTCCGAGATCAACCCAAATTCCACTTCACATCAAAGGGAAAAGTTCTCATCTTTTCTGCTTCTGCTGTGGTGGATTGCCACTACTAACCAATAGAAGTGGCAACGATCCTGACTCCTTATTTTGTGAAAATCAATTGATCATCAATTTCATGTGAATTGTATTATTAACTTTCCACTTTCACTAATTTGATTATTCATTCTTCAATTCCCGAAATGCCAATTTTCATGGTCATTAATGACTTAGTCCTGCCTGGGGTTGGATAGTTAGAGTATCTGTGGACATGTGTGTCACAGTAAAAGGTTCCTTTTTAATTGCCCTGACAAAAGGAGAGGGATGATGAGATGGGCGTGCCACCACCAATATCACCGCAACCAAACTTGTGGTGGGATTAGGTTCTGTTTTCGTTGTTTGAT
>JANVCQ010000004.1:33890567-33916532 GCA_025531925.1 Erythroxylum plowmanianum
GTCATGAACCCACCAAATCCCTGAGGTCACAGGTTCGATTCCCGGATGTCCCCAGGGAGACACAAAAGGGAAGGAGACAACCTGACAACCAAAGGGGACAATACCTGGCCGGTGAGGGTCCTGGTCTAAAACCAAAGTCAATATGAGTTTCTAACACAACTTTGCATGTTCTTGAGCACAGGACCATTATTCATAATAACAACCTAAGTAAATGCAAACGCTCACCTCACGATTGAACTCAGTAATAGAAAAAGACAATAGATTCCTCCAACGAGAGAGAAAAAGGTTGACACCATTTTCGAGTTGGATTTACCTTACAGATTGGTTCCAAATGGAGCTAGCCTTCCTCATCATCTCTCCTTCGAATTAAAGGATCAATCCACAGGCTTTGGCAATAAGGCTCTTGCCATTAACAATTAGCTCGTAAAGCTCCTCACAACTGTGCAAGTATCTCTTCATCTACTTTCGCTTAACTCAGTACTGTAAACTCAAAATTAGGCCAAGTTGACAACCCAATGCCATATGTAATGTGCAACTCCTGAGGGTCCTTTTTGTACGTAAGTTTTGTTTTTTTGCATGTGGATTTAATGATTTTATTCTTCATGAGAATATATGTCAAATTTTTGTTGACTGATATAGTATTCTTTGTAGGTGATGGTGGGAGCATCCAATCAAATCTAGCTAAGTGGACTGGACTGAGGATTGCTCCCATAGACTTCATGGGAGGAAAACACATGGGTGGTTAGGACAACAAGTACAAAACTTGTGCTCACATAATCAAATTTGTTTATGAATTAATATTTCAACACCTGCTTGATCTTGAAGCAGTGCTGGACAAGTACCATGAAGCAGTCATTAGCCTAACAGGACCAACGAATAATGTTGCAGTAAAACTAATTTCTGTGGTAGTTGGAAGGAGTGCCTGATGAATCAAGGCTCTAGCAAGATATATTGATTTCCTACAAGTAGTTAGTTGTACTTAAATGGTAAGAGGCGTGCACTTAAAGTGCAACAAAACCTTGAGGTCTTGAGTTCGAGTGGTGGTGCATACCCAGAGGGCTCTCCCACCCCTCAAGACCAAAGAGGACAATACCTGTGGAGTGCTGGGCGGTAGGGGCACGCCTCTTACCATTGAGCCATTCTTTTTTATGTAGGGCCCGAGGCCCTACAAAAATTCTATATACAAATGCTCTCATTGTAACCAAACTAGACATACTAAAGATTGTTGCTTTGAACTTATAAGATATCCAGATTGGTGGGAGCACAATTGAGCACCCCTAAAGAAGAATTCCAAGAAGACTTCAAATGTTGCTGTCGTTGAGACCAAAACCAATGATGATGCTGTTGAGAATACTTCTGCAATAGTAGCAGTTGCAAATAATGGTGGTAAGACTTCTAATGTTTCTACACCTGTTTCTAATAGTATATGGATAATTGATTATGATGCTACAAATTTTACGACCTTTGACTCTATACAGGTTATTGAACTCAAACAATCCTCATAAAAATTTGTTTCTATTATCGATGGTGATAAAGTCTCAAATGTTAGGGAAGCGTCCTTGACTCTCGTTAATACTCTAAATTTGGATTTTGTTTTAGTTGTTCCATCCTTGGATTATAACCTCTTGTTTGTTTCTCAAGTAACAATAGCATTATTTTGCACTGTGATTTTTTAGCCTAACTTTTGTCTCTTTAAGGACATCCAAACAAAGTAGACAATTGGTTGTGGTATTAGGAGAGGGAAGTTATATTATTTGGACCTAATGTCAAGGGTTTTAGACAAGTTGCATCAAGTTTTTGTCATGGATGACTCAAAGGTGAAGAAAAATAAACCTAAACTCTGGTTATGGCATTGAAATTTAGGGCATACGTCCTTTGGCTATCTCAAAAAATTATTTCCTAGTTTGTTTGAAAATATTTATGTTTCTAGTTTCCACTGTGATGTCTGTGATCATGGAAAATGTCATCAAAATTCATTTCCACTAGTGTTAAATAAAAGTCCCTTGCCCTTTATGGTTATTCACTCTAATGTATGGGGTTTTGTTAGTTTGGGTAGGTCTCGTTGGATTGTTACTTTTATTGATGATTGTATGAGGATGACTTGGATGTGATTAATGAAATCCAAGAGTAAAGTGAATTTATTTTTTTAGAAATTCCAAAAGGTCAATCAAACTTAGTACAATGCATAGGTTCGAGTTCTTCGCAGTGATAATGGTGGAGAATATCGGAGCTTTGAATTGAAACATTATTTAGAAGCATAAGGTATTATTAACCAAACTACTTATGTGGATACACCTAATAAAATGGGGTAACTGAGAGAAAAAATCAACATTTTCTAGAAGTTGTTCATGCCTCATTAATTCAAGCTCATATGCCATTGACTTACTAAGGAGAAGCTTTTTCTTTATATTCATATTTGGTTAATTGAACTCCCTCCCACTCTATTAAATTTCAAACACCATTTGAAGTCCTCACTAATATTGTAGTTGCTTCACCAATACCAAATTTGCCTCCTTATGTTTTTGGATGTGTAACATTTGTGCATATCCATAAACATCAATATGTTTTTCTTAGGTATGCAACAAACCAAAAGGGGTTTCGATGTTATCATCCTCAAACTAAACATATGTTCATCACAATACATATAGTCTTTCATGAAGATACAATGTATTTCTCTGAGTCTAAACTTCAAGGGGAATATAGAAGAAAATTCAAACTCTTGATTATGAACTTCAGGGGTAGTATGAAGGTGATTGTCATTTTTCAAATGGTAACGATGTTAGTGATGGTGCTAATAATCAATTGGAACATGAAGAGGAGTGGGAAGGAACTATTGAATTAGAGGATATTGAACTAGAAGGGACTACTAAAGAGGAGGATGTTGGTCTATCAAGTGTAGAAGTTAAGACTATCACTAATATACCATACCAATCGTTTACTGAGGATGTTCCTATTCTTGACCCTGAATCACTCAAAAAACAACAACCAGAGTGTCTTACTAAAGGTATTTCTAAATCTACATATAAACCTGAAATTTCAAGTAGAATTAAATATGTCACGATTCATTATGTGTCAAATAACAATACGTCAAAATCAAATAAGTCATTTATAAAAAAATTATTTGTTGTAACTATTCCTAACAATATGCAGGAAGCTCTAGATGTTCCAAGATGGAGAGCTGCAATGAATGAAGAAATGAACTCTTTACAAAACAAAAAATCTTCAGAGAATGATGAATGTCCACCAAGAAAGAAGCTAGTTGGATGTTGATGGGTTTACATTGTAAAGTACAATGTAGATGACACAATTGAAGGTTCAAAGAAAGATTGGTGGCAAAGGGGTATGCCCAAACATATTGGATTGATTACATAGAGACATTTGCTCCCATACCTAAAATCAATACTGTCAGTGTATTATTATCCTTAGCTGCAAACTTGGATTAGCCTTTGTAACAATTTAATGCAAAGAATGCCTTTTTGCATAGTGACTCTTTTAAAGAAATCTACATGAAGCTTCCACCAGATGTATGGTAGTAGAAAGGTAGAGTACAAAGGTTTTTAGAATGAAGAAATCTTTGTATAGACTAAAATAGTCTCCAAAAGCATAGCTTGGAAGGTTCATAAGGTGTATAATAGCTTTTGAATATCATCAAAGCAATTCTGACCACACTTATTCTTAAAAAGAAGGCAAGGTAAATCTTTGCTCTTATTATATATGTGGATTACATGGTGGTGATAGGAGATGATCCAGAAGAGAGGAAGGCACTATTAGGATTGAAGTTTATGGATCAAAGAAAGGAATTTTTCTCTCCTAAAGAAAATATATGTTAGACTTATTACAAGAAAGTGGTATATCAGCATGTCAACCAATTGGTACACCAGTTAAGGAAGGCTTGAGGTTATACGTAGAAGCAAACCAAGTACCAATTGATAAAGGAAGATACCAAAGGTGTATAGGAAGGTTAATGTGTTTAGCTCATACAAGACCTGACCTTGCTTATGTTTTAAGTATTGTTAGTCAGTTTATGCATAATCCTGGTGAACAACATATAAAGGTAGTTATGATGGGTCGGTTGGATCGGCAGGTGGCTAGGCCTCCCTTACAGATGCGTTTTCCATGGCCTAACGCACGGGATCCCATCAGAACTTTGAGGTTAAACGTGCTCGAGTGAGAGTAGTTCTAGGATGGGTGACCTCCTGGGAAGGCCATGAAAAAAGCAAAACCGTGAGGGCTTGACTGGGCCAAGGCCCAAAGCGGACAATATCTATAAGCGGGTGATCTGGGTTGTTACAATAAATATATTCTTAGAGTCTTAATTATAGTTGTAAGATTAATTATTAATATTTCTTCCCTTATTGTTGATTATAACTAGTACATTTAGATAAAGTAACGTGAATAGAAGTATTTTTTTTCTTTCTTCTTCTTCTCATATTTCAAGTACAAGTGTAAACCACCATATTTCCTTTTCATGATCATAAACATTAATGACCCCACAACAGAGATCTCTATAGCAAAGGATGTTGTTCAAGAGACAGGTAACCATCAAATGGAGCTTTCCTAGACCGAAGAAGATTTTGTTGCCAATATTCACTAAATTTCCTTCCATGCCTTGACAAGGCAATCTATTCCTTCTACTCTTAAACTATTTGGGTCAATTCATGGGAAACTCGTAGCGGTGTTGGTAGATGGAGGATCAACTAACAACTTCATCCAATCATGTCTTATTTCACATTTGGGACTTATTGTACACCCTTCACCACATTTAAAGGTCACAATGGAGAACGATAAATCATTGGGATACACTGGTGAATGTTCAAGCATTCCCCTCGTCATGGACCAGATTCAATTTTTAGTGGACTTGTATCTATCGCCCATTTAAGAGGTGGATATTCTGGTTGAGGTCTAATGGCTTGCAGACTTAGGATGCGTGATTTTTGACTACAAAGCTTTATGGATGGAATGCTCTATCTAGAGGAAGATTGTCAGAATTCATGGTCTCATACAACCCTCTCTCTAATTCATACTACCTAACTCACTTAAAAAATCAACCTAGTGCAATACTATTGCCCAGTATCTACACTTTTCTATAGACCCTATCTCTAACAAATCCCCTCCCCTTATCTCCTCCATTTCCCTAACCCAATTAATCAAAAAACTACAGCTCTTATTTTAAAAATATGAAGCCATAGTCATTGCTCTGATGGGTCTTTCGCTTTATCGACCCTTATATCACAAAATTCCCATTATCCCCGCTACTCCACCCATAAAAGAAGGATGGTACTTTGACATTTTTGTATGGACTCCCATGCTTTTAATACGGTAATAATTAAGTACAAATTTTCCATCCCAGTTTTAGATCAATTGCTAGATGAAATTAAGGGAGCTACGGTGTCCTCCAAGTCGGATTTACAAGTTAGATATCATCAAGTGAGGATCCGCCCCTTTGATATAGGAAAGAACCTTTCACACACACAAAGCCCATTATAAGTTCCTGTCATACCATGTGGCCTCTCTAATGATACTTCAACTTTCCAAGCATCAATGAACTCTATTTTTAGAAACTTCTTGTGCAAGTTTTTTAAAATCTTCTTTAATGATATTTTGATTTATAACAGAACTTGGGACTCACACCTCACACATTTAAAACAAATCTTCTCTAGTTTCCTCTGGCACTCCTTATTTGTGAAGCTCTCAAAATGCAATTTTGGTTGTAAAGAACTTAGCTACTTGGCCATATAGTCTCAAAGTAAGGTGTGGCAGTTGAGCAAGAAAAAATCTCCATTATTCGAAATTGGCCATTCTTGGATTCTCTCAAAAGTCTTTGTGGTCTCCTCGGCATCAATGTTTATTATTGGAGATTCATGGCTAACCATGCCTCTATAACTGCTCCACTTACTCAATTACTATGAAAAATGCATTTATATGGACATCAGAAGTAACAAAGGCTTTTTAGGCTCTTCATTTTGCCTTGATGAACACTCTAGTCTTATCCTTGCCTGATTTCAGTAAGCATTTTCTCTTACAAACTGATGCATTAGGAACTGGGATCGATGATGTCCTCACACAAGAAGGACATCCTCTAGCTTATTTTAGTAACAGTTTACTACATCATGTCAGTATACTTCCACTTATGCTCGAAAAATGACTGTGAGATGTGTAAATTATATTATGTTTTCTTAGGTATTTTGGTGTGTTTTCAAGTGCTTTTTAGATTATTATCGAGTGTATAGACTTAGAATTAAGTTATTGTTAGTGCTTGTATGTATTCTAAGTGTTTATTTAGTTTAGAGCAATAATTGAATCTTAATCTTATATTTTAAAAGGTTTTGATGTGTTTATAGGTGTTGGAAATCAGGAAATTGAAGAATGAAGATGTTAGAAGCATAAAGGACTTCATGATTATGACAGAGAGGAAAAAAAAACGTGAGACACAATTGTGCCATAATGTTTTTCTAAGCATGACTTTTTTGTGTTTTGAGGGTTTGGAGCTATTTTTGGAACCAAAAAAAGCAAGGAAACCCTAAGCACATCCCTAGAACTCTAACGCACTATAAAAGAACATGAAAAACATCGAAAAGAGGCAGCAATCATTCATCAAAGTGGATCAAAGTGGAGAGATCAAAGAAGAGATTTAGGAAATTCCAACATTCCAGGTCAAGGAGTCAACATTTTTTATTCTTTTCCCTTTATTTTCTTCAAAATCCTTGATGTGTAATTGAGTTTCTATGATGTATAACATATCTAGATATTTCTAAATCCTGATTAGGAATTATTCTAGAATTATTTTGAGAAATTAATCATTCTTGAATTCAATATATCTTTGGATGTTTGTGATAATTGTCGTGCATAAACTTGAAAATAAATTGAGAGAGTGAGTCAGAGTAATTAGTGTTAGTTTATACAACGAGAGTTAGTAATTCAATAGGCCCATAATTAATAGATTAACAATCAATTAAAGAGAGATATTGGTTGTGAAATTAATTTTCTAATAGATGGCTTCAAATTTAATTGAATAAGTTAGGAATAGATTTGTGAATCGAGAGATTATAAATCTATAAATATCAAATTCAATTAGGGTTAATTGATTAGATCACGAGAGAGAGTAATCAAGACCTTAAGAAATCTAGGATTAAACAAAAAAATTGAATTAACTAGATTCAGGGAAACAAAAAAAAGGATAGAATAGTTCCTAAGTATTCAACTTTGATCAATTTCAATTTTATTAGCACTCTTTTATTATTTGCTTAATTGTTTCATTTTAATATTTGTTTTAGTTTATGTTATTTAATTTAATTCAAATCAATTTCTAATACTTTAGAAAAAGTTATGTTCAAATTGTTTAGGTGTCTATAATCCTCGTGGGAATTACCTTGATACTATAAGATACAATCCGTATACTTAAGGTATAGAGAGTTTTATTATTATATAAAACTTGCCCAACAGTATGCAAACATAGAGGCAGTCAAAAAGTAACACCACTACCTAATGGGGAGACAATTTATCATTCAAACAGACCATCAAAGTCTGAAATCACTTCTCAATCTAACCATCTAAACTCTCAAACAACAATGTTGGTTAACAAAATTGTAGAGCTTTGATTTTGATATCATATACAAGCCTAGGACTAAAAATGGCCCTACTAAGGCATTATCTTGAGTTTCTTCTATTTTTATTCATGCCTTGAAGGTGGTGTCAAAACCAATTGTGGCATTATGGGAAGCTTTACGTAAATTCTATCAAACACAGCTTGAACCAACTCCTCTTAAATGTTTAGAATCATCCAGGGGATCACCCACACTTTACTATCAAAAATGACCTTCTACTTTTCAAAAGATGAGTATGGGTGATGTGAACCTCAAGGATGAGCCTTGAAACCCAACAATCACACAATTAGAAGCAAGGAACCCAAAAAAGCTAAAAACAGGTTTAAGATAGATAAACTTTGACCCAATGTCTATAGAGGATAAGAACCACAGGTATATAATGGGTTTTTGAATGCCACAAGATAATAATCTTGATAAGTTCATAGTTCATGAAAGAACCAAAGAGAAATTAACCTCACTCAATGAATTCTTAATTTTTCTGAAGTGTCTTGAGCAATACAGTGCTTGCCTTTATATAAGCATTAAGGTAAGAAATCACCCTAATTGAATAATTTGGCCAGAATCATTATTTGATTGAGCTACTTAAGGTAAGAAATCATCCTAATTGAATAGCTTGACCATAATCATTATTTGATTAAGCTAATTAAGGTAAGAAATGACTCTTAATTTGTTGGGATAGCTTACACACATTTTTGAATGTCTACCACGAATATTGGAATGCTTGGAACATATTGGAATAACAAAGACACTCATTAGGCTTGTTGACTCAACTTGGATTAGATTTATTGGGCTTTGAATACTTTCCAAGCTAATTACAGCTGGTTTAGTCTATATCCTTTCAATTAACCTGTCTATAGCTTCCTTTATCTTCTTGGCTCTTACTCTTGTAAAATGGGCCTCCTTGAATGCTCAACGGTTCCTTTAGAGCTTTGCTTAAGTGAGCTTGGTTCTCATCATTCCCCCACTCTTCAAAAGGATTCATCCTCGAATCATTACCTGTATTAAAGAGAGATAAATCAGTAACATTAAAAGTAGCACTGACATTACCATATTCACTTGGAAGATCTTACTTATAGGCATGTCATTAATCTTTGCAAGCACTTGAAATGGACCATCTCTTATAGGATGCAACTTTGATTTTCTTCATTGTAGAAATCTTTCCTCGCGTAAATAGACCCAAAACCAATCACCAAGTTCAAAATCACTTTCTTTCGTCCCTTATTATACTGAGTTTCATATTGCTTAGTCCTTTTCTTAATATTTAGCATTACTTTCTCATGGAATGCCTTGATCAAATTTGCCTCCTCTTTCCATCCAAACCAACCCTTTCCTCAATTGGTATTGGTATCAAATCCAATGGTGTTAATGGATTAAACTTATACACAACTTTAAAGGGAGTGTAGTTTGTTGCTAAATGGACACTCCTATTGTAAGCAAATTCAACATATGGCAAACACCTCCCAATTCTTTAAATTCATTTGTATGATGGCACACCATAAGGTAGATAAGGTCCTATTAACAACTTCAATTTGACCATCAGTTTAGGGATGACAAGTTATTAAAAATAACAAATTAATTCCCATATTTACCCATAAAGTCTTCCAAAAATAGCTTAAGAACTTCACATCTCTATCACTAATAATACTCCTTGGAAAGCCATGAAAATGCACAATCTCTTTGAAGAACAAATCAATTATATGTGTTGCACCATCAGCTTTATGGCATGGAATGAAATGAATCATCTTTGAGAACTTGTCAATAACAAGGAAAATAGAATTCTTTCCATATTTTGACCTAAGTAAACTTAAATCAAAATCCATAGAAATATTAACCCAAGGTTCACTGGGTATAGGTAAGGAGAATCCAACCCATGAGGCATAACTTTAGACTTAGCTTGTTTACAAGTAATGCTCTTTTGATAAAGTCTCTTTGCATCCCTTTTCATGTGTGGCCAAAAGAAGTGATCACTCAAAATAGCTAAGCTTTAACTAATCCTAAATTGTCCCATTAAACCTCCACCATATGCCTCCCTCACTAGTAATTCCTGTAAATAAGATTGAGGAATACATAAATTACTTTCTCTAAACAAGAAGCCATAATGCTTATAGAACTTACCAATGCTCCATTATCACATGCCCCAAATATGCTTGAAAAGTCATGGTCATTAGCATATAATTCTTTAATGTACTCAAAAACAAGTAATTTCGCATCAAGTTTAGAGAGTAAGGAATACCTCCTTGATATTGCATCAGCCACAATGTTCTCCTCACTTGCTTGTACTTGAAGACATACAGGAATGTTTCAATGAACTCCTTCCACTTGTATGTCTTTTATTTAACTAACCTTATTCCTTGAGATGTTTCAAGGATTCATGATCTATATGTATCACAAATTCCTTAGGCCAAAGGTAATGTTACCAAGTTTGCAATGCCCTCACTAAAGCATATAGCTCCTTATCATAAGTCAAGTAATTCAAAGTTTCCCCATTGAGTTTTTCACTAAAGTAGGTGATTAGATGCTTCTCTAGTATCAAAATAACTCAATATATATTCCTAAGGCATCACACTCAATCTCAAAAGTTTGTGAAAAGTTAGGCAATGCTAAACAAGGTGCTGAACACAACCTATCTTTAATCAAATTGAATGCATTCTTACCTTAAAACCAATAGTTTCTTTATAATTTTAATGAGTTGTTCTGTAACGGTGCTAAAATATTTCACAAAATACCTATAAAAGTTAGCTAACCTATGGAAACTTCTTACCTCTATGATGGAATTAGGTATTGATCATTCTTGGATAGCCTTTACCTTTTCTTCATCAACCTCAACACCTATCCCACTTACAACAAAACCAATAAAAACAATCATATCCATACAAAAAGATCACTTTTTAAAGATTGGCACAAGGCTTTTCTTTTTCTCAAAACATTTAAAACAGATCTTAAATGTTCTAAATGCTCATCCATAGTTTGACTATAAATTAAGATATCATCAAAACAGACCACAACAAATTTTTCTATGAATGCACCTAACATATGATATGTTAACCTCATAAAAGTACTTAGTGTATTAGTAAATGGCATTACAATCCATTCATATAAATCATACTTAGTCTTAAAGGCAGTTTCCCATTCATCAACTTCTCGCATCCTAATTTGATAATGACTACTTTTCAAATTAGTCTTATTAAAAACATGTGATCTATGTAATTCATCCAGCATATCATCAAGCCTAAGGATATGATGTCTATTCTTTACCGTTATGTTGTTGATAGCTTTACAATCAACACACGTCCTCCAAGATCCATCCTTTTAAGGCACAAGAAGTACTACAAACACACATAGACTTGTAATCTCCCTTATATACCCTTTTGCCATCATCTCCTTAACTTGTCTTTGAAGCTCCTTTGTCTCCTTTGGATTACTTCTATATCTTGGTTAATTTGGAATTAAAGCGCTGGGAACAAGATCAATTTGAAGTTCTATTCCCCTAATAGGTGGCAATCCACCAAGAGCACCTTCAGGAAACACATCTTCAAATTCCTACAATAAAGAAACAACAACACTAGGTAAAGAAATGTTGAGTTTGTTATTATTAAAATAAGCTTCTTTGTACAACAGTAAAATCATTATCTTATTTGAAAACACAACCCTCTTGACATCACTCTCTTTTGCATAAAAGCTTGCATGCTTACTAGCTTTTCTCTCACCACACTCTTGATCTTCTTCTTTTTCCTCTCCACTCAAAGTTACTTCTTTTTTTCTCTCCTCAAATTCAATTACTCCTTTCTTATCACTTTTTTTTTCTTTTTACTACTATTAGCTTCACTCTCTTATTGTATCACTCTCCCTTTTAACTCTCGTTTGATCTCCATAACTTGTCTAGGGGTTAATGCAAGAGTGATTGGTTTCCTAATCATTATAGAACAATATATATTCTTGAATCCACCATGCATTGCATGCACTATCATATTATCATGGTCTCCCCAAAAGAATGTGTCCAGTATGCATGGGTAATACATAACACAAAACCTCATCTTTATACCTTCCAATTGAGAATGAAACTAGCACTTGCTTGTTTACCTTAAGTTCCCCACAATCATTCAGCAAATGAAGTTTATATAGCCATAGGTGCTTTGTAGTAGGTAAATTCAACTTCTCCACTAAGGTTGTACTAACCACATTTATGCAAATACCACTATCAATCATCATGCTACATACCTTGTCTTTAATGTGGCATTTTGTATAGAAGATATTGTCAGTTGCTCATCATTATCTTCCTTCACTTGTGTACTTTATGCATACTAAATAACCAATGCTTCTCCTTCAATAGTGTACTCCATGTCACTAGCATCCTCTAGAGGTGGCATGGATTCATCATTTGATTCACTTTCAGCCTCAACCTCTCCATTCTCTCTCAAAATCATCACACATTTACTTGGACAATGAGATATAGCTCTTATTAAAGAGATATAGCTCTTATTAAGAAACCCTTATTAAAGAGATATAGCTCTTATAATAGCTAAAACTAGCCTAGTTAGTTTCCTACCTAGCGTAATTAAGGTAGTGATAGGCCTGATTGGAATTACTTTTATCCAAGTGTTTTCTAGTATGTATTTCTGTCTTACCATTTATTGTTATTCAATGACATACTCTCTACGTAAATTATTTTGTATTGCCTCACCTTTTTTTGTTAATCTTTATTAGTTATTTGTATTTTTTATGTTTTGCATTTTTTGCATTCAATTTTTTAGTGCTTTTTTGGATATGTCTACACATCCATTTATAATCTTGTAGTATCATCATAATGTTATATTGCATGTAGGTTTATTGAAAACAACCTCTCTACTAGGTTGGGTAAGGCTATGTACTATCAAACCTTTCCAAATTTCACGTCTCAATGCAATTTTAATTGCGTGTTGATGATGATGATATCAAACTTGGAGATCAACCTCAATCTTCTTCGTTCTTTTTTAATCGAATCACTTCTTTATATATATATATATATATATATATAGAAAGTAGTGATCTGATTGAAAATAAAAGAAGAAGTATATATATATATATATATATATATATATCAGACCTGGAATAATTATAGCACAAGAATTGAATGGAAAAATAAGATCAAAGATTGAACGAATGAAAGGAGAAAGTCCATTAAAAAAAGGAACAAGAAAGCAAAACAAAAACAAGCAGAACGAAACTAAACAAATAGAAGGGAGCACGCACTAAATTAAGGATAACCAAACTTGATTTAGAGCCAAGCTTTGATACCAAATGATGTGAACCTCAAGGATGAGCCTTGAAACCCAACAATCACACAATTGGAAGTAAGGAACCTAAAAAAGCTAAAAACAGGGTTAAGATAGATAAACTTTGACCCGATGTCTATAGAAGAAAAGAACCAAAGGTATATGATAGGTTTTTGGATGCCATAAGATAATAATCTTGATAAGTTCTTTGGTTCACAAATGAACCAAAGAGTAATTAATCTCACTCAATAAATTCTGAAATTTTTTGAAGGGTCTTAAACAATACAATGTTTGCCTTTATCTAGGCATTAAGATAAGAGCTAATTAAGGTAAGAAATCATCCTAATTGAATAATTTAACTAGAATCATTATTTGATTGAGTTAATTAAGGTAAGAAATCACCCTAATTGAATAATTTGACAATAATTATTATCTGATTGAGCTAATTAAGGTAAGAAATCACTCTTAATTTGTTGGGATAGCTTGCACATATTTTTGAATGTGTCCTACAAATCTTGGAATGCTTGGAATAACTTAGACACTCATTAGGCTTCTTGACTAGACTTCGATCAGATTTATTGGGCCTTGAATACTTTCCAAGCTAATTTGAGCTTATTTAGTTCATAAACCTTCAACTGGCCCATTTATAGCTTCCTTCATCTTCTTGACTCTAGTTCTTGTAATTGGGCCTCCTTAATTGATCAATGCTCCTTTAGAACTTTGCTTAGGCTATGGTTTTCATCAATGGGTACCACCTAAATCTACCTGCCAGCCATTAATTTTTAATGGAATATCACAACTTACTGCCTAGTGATCATGCAGGCATGCAACGAACTTTAACACGAGTCGCTGCGACATTTTATTGACCTTATATGACATAAATAATTTGTGACTATGAAGCTCGCTATGCTACTTACCACGAGGTCAAGCCATTTAATTCTCCTTCCCAAGGCCTTTTACAACCTTTACCTATACTAGGTAAGATATGAGACTCCATGGGGCTAAATGCCCAATTTGTTGGAAAACTTTTTTTAGATTGATTGATTTAGGGACAAACATTTTAACCTGCTCAATTAAGGTTTAAACATTATCAATTTTGCTTAATATTAGGCTATTTTGGACAAAAATTTTGCAATGTTATACATGTGTCGTTAAGCCTGAATGAGGTATCTTATGTAGCATCCTCTTTGTAACGTGTACTGATGACGTGGTAAAAAAATCTAAAGATTAATTTCATTCTTTTTTTTGGAGAAAAAAGGTATAACATAAATCTTCAAAGAAACCCTTTCCTCCCTCTCCGTTCCTTCATATTTGGTGTCTGATATTTTCCTATAGAGAAAGAAGGATTATAGAGAGAGAAATCCATCATACACCAAAACAAAAGAAGAAGAAGAAGAAATTGGCATTATATACAAAAAGTTTAAAGTGTCAGTCTTGACAAAGCTTTAGGGAGATAGAGAGGTAGATAGAGAGTTAAGGAGAAGAAGCGACAGTTGTAGTTTGTAGGCTAATACTATTCCATTGAATGAGGCTTGTCCCTTAAAAAAATGCCCAGTTTATATTGTTGTGTTTGTTTTTATTAGTATTGTTGAATGTTATCTTTTGATTATCGTTTACGAATTAGTGTTGATTTTTATTAATAATCTTTGGGTTGTAGATGGAGAATTATTTTGAGAATTGTATGCTTTATCCTTCTTCTTTGTTACCTTTTAGGTTGTCAGTTCCATAGGTAAGGGGCATTTGGAATTTGTTTAACAATGTAGGAAATCTTAATTGTTGCATTTGCATGAACAAAAGGCTTGTGCTAAGCTACAAGTATGGTCAAACTAGTGGTCTTACTCTTACTTTAAATTCTACCATCCTATGTAAACACACACTCAAGTTAGTGGGATGTAATGTAAACATAGGGTTAAAGTGTTGAAGATAGCTTAACATGGGTTATTTACTTTAAGTGTGGTGAGAGTCAAGACGGATTGTAGGAAACATTTTTCCTGAGATATTTTTTTGTTTATTTATTTTTTGTTATTATCAGTCTATGTTGGGTAATATCAAGTGCAAACGAGCTTTTGGAATAACATCTCTTAAAGTAGTGCACTGTTCATTTCAGGAAATGGTTTATCGTCTGACATAATGACATAAGATCACCTGGTTTCCATATCCATTCACATATGCATTCCTTCACACAAGATGATAATGTTTGCTTCAATAGGATTTTGGGTATGATGTTAGAGAAATATTCTGAAAATTTGCATTTTCGAGCACAACCTTTTTAAGTTGATGGTAGAGCATCATACTGCTTGGTGTGATTAGTGGGTGCTGGTAGTTCTTCTTCTTTTATTTATGTTATTTAACATAGTGAACATCACAGACTCTTGTTTGTAGGGTTTTACATTTTATCTTGACAAGTTTACAGTCTTGTGAAGGATGAACATAAACAAAGCAAACCCCCTCATAAGCTCCTCAACGGTAGATCACTACTGAATTAAAATAAGTACTTGCATTTATGTTTCAGTTGTCAATGAAGAAGATAATTTGCATAGCTAGCTTTCTAGGAATTACGAATTCCTATTATTTCTTAAACAGCCTTAATTATACAGTTAAGTTTCAACTTCCAATATTCGAAGCCGCCTAGCTCTTAAGCGTAATTCTGTTCATTATTTTAACATTATCTTTCCTTGCAAGTATAAACAATGTTTTCAGAGTCAGTCACAAGAAAATGTCAGTTAAATTCATTACCATGTTCAACCCTATTATAGTGTAATATCTGATAATGTTATGCACATTATGCATATGCTCCAGCGTCAATACATCTAATAACCCCATTACAAGCATTGTATCAATATTTTGGGGCTTAAGTGACTCAATACCCTTGTTGAATTCTTTAGCATCCCACGTATAAGTTCCCACATCTACATGTCATGAATATTGAAGGCACATTAGGTCAATCAAGCTATCATTTTACTGCTTTTTGGTGATGGCTCAAGTTAAGGGTTGATTATCACTGAATAAGCGCATAAGAAGTCTAAAACATGTAGCTCTTAATTTCTCTAAATTTGGAGTTTTAAAAAACATTTAATGATCATGTTTTTCGGAGGGTACATGAAAAATGACAAACTAGATGATATCTTTTATCATTAGTCGCGATTTTATAAGAATAATCGTTGCCTCCTAAAGTTCAGAACCATCTGAAAGAATATATCAAAATATAAATTCAGAAATGAATATTTATTTCTCATGGAATAAATAAATAAATAAGAGAAAACAACCTTACTAATACAAGGCTCTGAGGTTATGATAAATCGTCTGATTAAAGTTGTTGCCTTCAAAATCACTGGCTAACCGTGAGATGTTTCCATTAAGCTTAAATAAAGATGCTTTGTGAATTGAATCTCGAGCTTAGGCTAGCCCTTGTTCCATCTTTTTGTCTCTGCTAATTGGCATCACTCTTCTCTTCTGCAACTTGTATGTAAAGTTAAAAAATAAAAAATCACATTAAATTTGCACCTAAAATTTTAGAAAATAAACAAACGTGTGACAATCCTATTGCTACTAACAATAGCAGTAGTATTTGTGGATCTGTTGATGGAAGAACCATTGCTAGATCGACAAGAATTAAAGGCCATGATTTAATACACAGAGTCAGTGACTTTAGCTTGTATCTCAACGACATTATTAATATTTATTTCTCAATGATGACCATTATGCATATACACCAACAAATTATGTGCACAAGAAAATGAGGAACCAACTATTTTCACAATTAGATAATATACATCCATAGAATCATTATATCGATTCTTAATATGCAAATTTGTGACTTTCCTTCCTTCTTTATTGCCATAAGTCAAAGGTAGTATGCCACTGTGAACTCATAAAATTCATCATTATCCTTAACACGAAAGTTAGATAGCATCTAAATAGTATTCAAACAAAAACATTTCGAACCAAAATCTTCTTTTATCATTATAATTTTCTAAACCAGATATATCAAAGGTTGGAACTTTTCATACCATCATTGGACACTTGATATGGGGTTGAAGAGGGATTTATTGTTTAAAAAACCTAAACTTGTCACCCAATCTTTTCTTTCAAAGCTGCAAACTTTGTTGATGTAACCCATCAGAATTGGCATATGCATAAGAGAAACTAGGGACACCAAGGAACTAATAGAGTTGAATTGAAGTTGCAAATATGGTAAAAACGAACCTTGTAAATTGAAGTTGAAATCCAAAAGTAGCAATAGAGTGATGAGGAAATATAGGTCAGAAGAAAGCATAATGGCACTGAGGATGGTGTCTTCTTTCTTAACATTGTGGCAATATCTCACAAGTTTTTATCCAAAAATTAAACTCATAAGTGAACGAGAAAGAAATCATTCTCCTCTATATTTGGCCATACACCCACTTGATTTCTCTTTTTTTGTCTAGTATTCCATGCAAACTAGTCGCTGCAATAGTGTTAGATGTTTGATTTTTATTTTCCTCTCTCTCTCTCTCTCTCTTCATTGATTCCCTCTACCATTTGAAGAAACATAAGGTCTTAACAGCTATGTTTTTGTAACTAATATTGTACATTCCACGTAACTTCGTTCCCTTCCCACCATAATTAAACCCTCTCCAACCTTTCTTTCACACACAAATTAAGCACAAGGATCACTCTTTGGTTCTTACATTTTCTCAAACCTTGTTAAGCAATGTAGCACACTACAGTTCGGAACCCACAAATATGGTTACATGGTTTTTGTTCTCCATCTCATTACTTCTGTTCTTCTTACTCCATTTTTGGTTCATCTTGTTTGCTTCAAAGGCTAGTTTAGTTTCTCTATAAACTAATGAAAACAAAAATTACATATAAAGATTGAGTAGTTTAAGATCCTTGATCCTTTTATTAATGTACATAATGGTCAGAGTGCGGTTCGGTGATTCTTCAGAGGTTATATTAGTGAACCATGTTTGCCTCGAGCAATAGTGCATTTCCAAGCATCAAATCAGACACTCTTTAACTCCTTGAGCGAGGAAGAGAAGTCAAAATGGTGAAGTTTCACATATTGCTAAGATATTTATGATCCTTCTTTCTCTACAGGAAAATACCAAACACCAAATATAAAGGAATGGAACGTGAATAAAGGGTTTCTTTGAAAGTTTTTGTTATATATTTTCTCTCCCTAAAAAAAGAACAAAATTAATCTGTGGATTTTTTACCACATCATCAGTACACGTTGCAAAGAGAATGCCACCTTACCTCATTCAAACTTAATAGCATGTGTATGACATGGCCAGATTTTCATCCAAAATAGCCTAACATTAAGCAGAATTGATAACGTTTAAACCTTAATTGAGCAGGTTAAAATGTTTGGCCCTAAATTGATCAAACTGAAAAACATTTGGCCCTAAATTGGGCATTTAGCCAACTCTCTGGAAATGGATTTCATTACCCATCTATCTTTTTTAAGCAGAAAATCAGCAAATTTTGTGGTAGTAGACTGATTAACTAAACATACCCGCTTCATTACTTTAAGTTCCAATTTCACAATGCCCATGGTAGCGTATCTCTTTGCTCGCGAAATTGTTCGGCTACATAGAATGTTTGCTAATATTGTGTCAGACAGAGATCCCTTGTTCATAAACACATTTTGGCAAGAGCTTTTCAAAGTTTTAGGCACCACCGCTTCCTCTAGTAGTACCTACCATCCACACTCCAATGGCCAAAGGGAGGTGCTTAATAGATGTCTAGAGGATTATCTACGTTGCTTTGTGTTCAACCATCTTAAGTAGTGGCTTGATTTTCTCCATCTAGCTGAATGGCATTGTAATTTTTTTGACATTCTGCTATAAAAATGGCTCCATTTTTAGCTATCTATAGCAGAACTTCATCCTATATTATTGACTATGAAACTAGTTATTTGTCATTAGTTATTGTAGATGATTTACTGCAAAATTGCACTGTCTGACCATCCTAAGCAATGGCTCAATTATCTCCATCTAACTGAATGGCACGACAATTCTTTTTGACATTCTAATATAAAAATGACTCCATTTGAGGTTGTTTACAACAGAACTCCACCCTTTGTTATTGACTATGAAACTGGTTCATTGTCGGTAGTTGTTGTAAATGATTTACTGCAGAATTGCACTACCATTCCTAAACAACTTCGTGACTGCTTTAGGCCCAGAATCGCATGAGAAACCAAGCTCATATAAGATGTCAAGATATAAAATTTTTTGAAGAAAAGTAGGTTTTCGTCAAGTTACAGTCTTACCGAAAATTCACCCTGGCACATCTTCAGTCAAACAAATTGTTCGACGCTTCTATGGACCCTTTCAAATCCTTGCTTATCGTCTGGCATCAACACTGTTGCTTATCGTCTGGCTTGACCTGCATCGGCTTGCATCGATAATGTCTTTCATATATCAAAGTTAAAACTATGTCGAGGAGATCCCTCCACTTAACACTGCCCCTTACCTTAAGAATTTTTGGAGTCTCAACCTCTTATCACCCCTCACCAACTGCTTTGCCAACAACAATTAATCCAACAAGGTCGTCCTATCTAACAAGTGCTTATACAATTAGAATGACAAATTGAGCAGATGCCACGTGAGAACCCTTGATCAAATTTCAAAAGGATCTCCCACACTTCATTATTAAGGACAAGGACACTTTGAACACGGGGGCAAATGATGCAGTCATTAGCCTAGCGGGACTGACATGGTGTTGTAGCACAACCGATTTCAAGGGTTCTTTAGAAGGAGTGCCCACCTTCCCAGTTAATTTTATCAGATCTCCCAAGACCTCATTTTATTACGAAACTTCAGACTGAATATGATGATATGATGATGAAATTAGAAGGAGTGCCCAATGAATCAAGGCTTTAGTTAGATATAGAGATTTCCTATAAACCGTTAGTTGTATGCTTGTTAGGAGGCTTTTAGCCAGCTAATTGGTGAGATTATGTTATAAGAAATACTATAAATGTATCCCTTGTGAGCCATCAACAGGGACACAACTATTACTCGAACCACTTTCCCTTCTCCTTCTCTCTTACTCTCCCTCTCTTTCTTGTCCATTTTTCCTCTCTCTCTCTCTCTCTCTGTCTCTCTCTCCTCATCTTTCACCTCACTCCTTCTCTAAAGTAACCTCATCACTCCACCGCCATCATACCAACAACTCGGGAACTTCTGCCTGTCCTCACTAATGCAGGGCCTGTGCTCAGGTTTGAATGAGGTGATCATGTATAAACGAGACAAAAACAACTTCGTATACATAGACTATTTACCTATCACTTGTTCAATGTTACAAAAGATCACAGTGCGTTCTCATGACATCTTTGTTTGAATATATGCTAAAGTGTTTTTGGCTTCCTTTACCCTTTGTTGATAAAATATAATTATGAACACTTTACTGAGTGTTTCTTTGGGGAAAAAGTCCATGCTTTGAAGCTTCTTAGATTATTGGCTCGCCAGAAATCTCGTCATAACAATTAGTTATCCTTTTGATAGCTTTAATATCCTTCCAGTTATCTTGAATTCCATATTTCATAAAGTCATTCAGCTGCTTCCTGCTGATCTTCTTCCTTCAAATGTCTCTGTGCGTTCTTTAATCTCTGGAAAAAAATATAAGTGCATATTTTAGGGAAAGGTAAGTATTCTTTTTACAGTTCCCAATTGAATGTGAACTCCTAAACTAAGCCTGTTTAGTTGGGGAAACAAACAACTCACATAGATAAAATCAATTCAATGCGTGCAGTCTGTTCTTCTAACATGAATCAATATTTGCCATCGAAACAAGGCAAACAAATTAACACAGGCCAATACTTGTTATTTGACTGGTCATATTCACAGAATGATGTTTAAACTAACCAAAATGACTCAATACTACTAACAGTAAAGCATTGTAAGAAGCATGAAAAACAATTATCATATACATAATCTGATCAACAATGTTTTAAAAGTTCACAAATTATTATACATACACCATCAGCATCGTTCAATTTGGCATTCTATAGCTATTTGGACGTCATGCTTTCTTATAAAGGTCACCCTGTTACATTAGCAACAACCATCGTCTGAAGGCGGACTTGGAGGTTCGTTTGGCTTGACAATGTTTTCGTCTGCTTTAGGTGGCGAACGACTAGGAGGGATCTCCATGATCTGAAAGACAAATGGTGAAATGTTAGACTCGGGAGTGGAAGACCTCATTTGCAAATTTGAGGTACTATCTATGGCAGCAAAGCAGAAACATCTTGTTTTTCAAAGTGATTCAACAGTTTGACAAATGATAATAATTATAATCAATAAAACGTAGAAATACGATGGAAGGATTAAAAGATTCTGAGCAGTGCCAAAATTGCTAATTGACTATGATTCCTAATTTGATAGATTGCAGGCCTATTGTACTTCTCAGAGAAAAATGGCAAAATAGCAACCTAAAATAACCGTGATCGACATGATAATCTTTTTATGGTAACCTGTTCAAAATTTATAGGCATAACATCTTTCCATAATGTTTATTTTATTTCAAGGGAAGCACCTTCAATGCCAGATCTTCAAAGCACTTGTCTACATTTTCTCTAGTTTTGGCACTACTCTCTAGGAACAAAGATCCAAGCTCTTTTGCCAGAGACATGCCCTCTTCTCTACTTACAGCTCGTTCAGACTCCTGACATCATTCACAAGTTTCAATAAAATAAATAGGAAGATGAGATGCAGGACACTTTTTTAGTCTCTTTTTTTAGCTTAAATAATTTTGTAAGAATGAAGAGGAGGATCAAATAAGAGAACAAAAATTATAAATTCAAGGAAAGATATAATGGAGTCAGTGATGCTGTAAAATTCATTGCTGCATCAGTGTCAGTAGGCTGAACTGCACAGAAAGCCAGTTCAAGGTTATACTTTTCCAAGTGTTATAATAGGCAATCAATGAATCAACAGTTTATGCCCTAAGGTGCTGCATTGGGACATTGTGGGCAAAAGTGTTAGAAAGTTAACCCCATGATAAGTAATTATCAATTATCCATTTATATTCCTCAACACAGAATGAGGGTAACTTACTCGATCTACTTTATTTCCAACGAGCATTTTCACACAGTCTTTGTTGGTGTTGTACTGTTCAAATTCTTTAGCCCAGAATTGTGACAAGTTGGTAAAGGTTTCTCTTCTTGTCACATCATAAACTGTTGCAACAAAAAATAGTAAGTTAATCAACTAATGATTGACAGGTAATCAATCTAAGTAGCTCTGAGCAGTATATCAGCAACTGAAACATTCACTTGTCTTTTTACGCCATGGAAGTTAAGGATCAATCCAGTCCCCTAGAATGATGTTGTTAAGACCAACATGGAAGAGGGTAATTTAAACAATGGGGAGAATAACAAAAAAGGGAATAAACCGTTGATATGGAAAGGTGAAAGAACAGTGGGCCAGGGGAAAGGGAAGAATTTGTGACAGAAGGATAGTTAAACCTTCTGAGGAGCATTCAGCTCTTGGTAGGGAAATACTAAATATCACCATTATAATGGTCTATAGTATTGCTATAATTCAATAATACAATATACCTCTAGTATTCAAAGACTAGAGTTCTATCAGATGTGACATACCAAACAATCAGATAAGCATATAAAGATAAAGTGCCAGAGCAACTGTTCTTATAGTTCTACTATTTATGATCAAATTGAAAAAACAAAATAAAGGAAAACTAATGTTTAAATTATTCAAGAGCTCTCCAATACACAAGAAAAGTATTGCATGGATAAGCATGTCCTACACATGAGAAAGATGCAATTTTTCACTATAAACACACGCCTCAAATATATGCAACATCTTTCCCTAATAACAGATCATTATTGTTTCTGGTCACTTATTAGCAGCTGTATCGACAAGCCATATCATATAAATTATACTGTCAATAGCATACCGAGAACAATCCCCTGTGCATCCCTATAGTAAGAGCTCGTTATTGTCCTGAATCTCTCCTGTCCAGCTGCAAGAAGCATACTGATTGAGCAAATTAATAACCATGGTGAATTGTATAGGTAGTTTCGTGATCTTTTCAGTTATGCGAAGTATAATTTTCTCAAGCTATTCCCTTTTTATTGTATAGTTTACTGTTACATTGGTATTTGGTAGTAAAGCTCGTTAGGCGTTGAGATAGCATAGGTTCTTATGCTCAGTTCTGTCTAAAATGCAGTAACACAAAGTATACATAGTAAAGCGGAAACATGGACAGCATAAGACCAATACGATTGCATACCCGTATCCCAAATTGTAAGTTTCAATCGCTTTCCACCTACGGTTAGAAGCTTGATCTTAAGGTCCATACCTTTCAATAAAACCAAAGACAAAAAGTCTTAATGCATTATCACGTCGAAAACCATATCCAGATGCTTTGCTGATTGCAAGTTACAAGAAGAGGTCAGCTAGCTCGTCCCTTATAGTTATACTATGAAGTTTGAGAAAGATCAAGAATTGCAGAAGCATAATAAATAGCAGTTAAAACTTGATGTCCACAGAACTAATACTATTAACAGCTGATAACATCGAATGCATCACTGAATGAGCAACTAATATAAGTTAATCTAATAGGAGTTTAGATAATGTTTGTAAATCACCGAGCGTTGTTCATCTCAAGTGAGGTCCACGATCCTTGTATCCAACTTGCTGGCTATGAATACAAGGGACAATTAAGAAAGAATCAACATTTACAGAAAGATATCAGAGCTGCAAGTACCAATAGTTGGAGGAGGATTCTCTACAGAGCTAGAAATGAAACTAACAAGAAGACTGCTTTTGCCAACACTAGCATCGCCGACCAACACGATCTTGAACGAGAGATCGTACCCACTTCCTTGTCCTGAAGACGATCCCATTATTCAAATCCCAAAACTGAACTCCCTGCCTCTGTATCTCTCTTTGAATCTGTTTGTGTTTCTAAAAAAGACGAAAATCCAAGCTTGAAAATGAACTCCAAGTAAAGCTTACTCCTTTCTGTGTGATGATGATCAATACTTCTATGTTTCGTGTCTCTCGTACAATGAAAAGGATATGTACAATAATGTGCATATAAGGATAGAGAGAACCAGGAAAAAGAGGTAAGTTAGTGAAGAATAGCATCGAAAAAGAGGTAAGTTAGTGAAGAATAGTATCAATGCTGTTTCTCTAAAGAAACGGCTAACTAGAGAACACCTGACACCAACGTTATTCTTTACTTTTCGGTGCTGTTCAAACATTTTTTACGGCCAAGATGCGATATCGTATTCGTAGTGAAGAATAGCATCAATGCTGTTTCTCTAAAGAAACTGCTGACTAGAGAGCACCTGACTCCTGACACCAAGGTTATTCTTTACTTTTCGGTGCTGATCAAGATTTTTAAGGCCAAGATGCGATGCAGTATTCGTGGGATGTCCAAATAAAGGGAACGACCTACAGATTTCTGTATTACAAGGGTCCATTATATTAGATGGTGCGAACCATAAATCCTATTTCACCCCTACTTCAAGATCCTTAACCTTCACTCGGAAAAAGAAAAAAAGATGCACACATTGTTCATGAAGAATGCGTTGTTTGGTCTGCTTCTGCTCGTTTGTTTTGAGGATTTCCAAGTTCAAAACCAAAGAAAATATGTCGGCCTTCAAGAAAAGTTCTTGGTCTTCGTCTAGTCTGTGACAAAGCAAAGGAGTTTCAAAAGTAGATTATCATAAATTCAATTAGGAATGTCAATTTTGGCCTAGCTCAATTTTGGTCTAGGTGAATTGAGTCACGGGTTAAATCTGACCGAAACACAAAAAACGATTTCGTTTTTTAATTTTAAAAAAAAATATAAGGTTGAGTCAGGTCAAGCCACGGGTCACTCAGTTTGTGATAATGCTATCGCCTGCAAAAAAATATAAAAAGAAACAAACTTCTTACAACACAAATTAATGTAATAGTAGAAAATAGGGATCGTTTCTACGATGAATCTATTGATAAATATTATACAAGTTAAAAACCAAAATAAATTGGGAGATTGAATTAGCGTAATTTAAAGAAATTAAAAATGAAAAAATTTTGAAATAAAAGAAAATATTCAAATATGGAAAATTAATAACGAACCTTGATTTCGGGTCACCTATGTTATCAAACTAATATGGATCATCAATATAAAATTAAATCTATTAAAAAATACTCATTAGGTGATGTTCTCTCTTAAGATTAAATGAGTAGAAACATTTCTTCTAATAACTCTTATTAACTAACAACTTAGATACGATCTTAAGTTTGATTAATTAATAGTTTTAAGAACCAAGAGAACCAATGAGTAAGACAATACACATAAAATATGCATTTAATCTAGATAAGTATATTTCCTAGAATTTCCAATCCCTAACATAAAGATGGTAATCGTAATTGTCACTTTGGATTAGCAAAACTGAACGTCAAATTTTACTTATCTGACTGTAAATTAAATCATTCAATTTCTAGTTGCGCATCCTAGAGATCAATTAATTCAATCATAAAAAAACAATTTGGAAGACACTTAATGTTTATCAATGAAATAAACTTTATTCAGAAAATCTCATACATACTAGATGATAACGTGGTTCCCTTCAACCAAGAAGAACAATTTAGCTACTCATAACAGAGGTAAAACCCAACAGAAGAATAGTAAAACACATAGTCTCTATATCTGGTCTTTTTCAGAAAAATACGAAAGTCCTCTAAACCTAGAAAAAAAAAGTAGAAAATGTAATGATGACCTAACTCGAAGTGTCTTCTCTTCCTTCTTATCGTTATCTTTATCATATACACTCTCCATATAATCAGGCAGCAGATCCCCACCTAAAAGAGAACAATTTGATTCCCTAAATAATAAAAATCCTAAATATATCGAATTTGTATTCAAATTAGATTCTACAGATAAATTTTCCCTTTGCACTTGCCCACGCTTAGTCAAAAACTTTTTCTGCTAGCTGGGAATTTGAATTGTCTTTGCTTTCCTTGCATTTTTTAATTCAAATTCATCTCCCATTTGTTGAAAACCATTTGAGAATAATTAAGAAATAAGTTCATTAATTTTAAATAAAAATTTCAACACATTAAAGAGATTTATATCCAAAGTTAGCACAAAAATAACAACTT
>JANVCQ010000004.1:33932754-33953592 GCA_025531925.1 Erythroxylum plowmanianum
ACGAATTAAATTTCTGCTTTATTTTGATTCGTGTTAATCATTTTATAGAATTAAATAGATCTTGGTTTTCAGGAAATAAAAAATTATAAAAAAGTTTCGTAATTATTCCGCTGCGGTTCGGATCAGATCCTAACTCGATTTCCCTACAGTGATATCAGAGTAGGATTTTATTTTTATAATTTGATTAAAATGTTTGGATCGTTATTGATGATGAATTCTAGAACTGAAATTGTTTAATTGTTAAACAATATATTAAACTATTAAAAACCCAGAATTGTTCTGGTGAAAACCCATAATTGAGTTGCGATTACTTCGATCTTCTCCTTCCTTGATTTTCTCTTGTGGGACAACACAAGTGTAATATTATTCAATGACACAAGAAGCTCATTCAACTCTATCTAGTCCATACAAGCTCAAAAAATATCCAGACTAACCAAATCCTAAAATTTCTTATTGAAGGCATGATTAAAGTCATCTAACTCTAAAGATTAATCTAAATGTATTTGGAACATAGCATTCTTATATTCTTTCTTGTTGAATTAAAATTTTCCTAAACTCCTTCTAAATTCTTTGAACTATGTTATCCAAACTAGAATAACCATTCATGCTATCAAAAAGCTAACAATTTCTTTTGATGCCGACGTATTTTGCTATAAATTAACTAATAATTTTAGAATTCCAATCATAAAGGACTTCCTCGTAGGATTTTAGCTTATCCAAAATATTATTAGACAAATTATAATTATAAATCCCCTCAACAATATCAGCTAAAGCTTTTCCTTTAAACATGCATTTCTAAAATGGGAACGCTTATTTTAATTAAAATTGTATGCCATCCATCAACATTAAGTAAGAGAGTAACTAGAAGTTGGAGTACATAAATTAGATGTTACCACTTGAGGAAATAATGCGATCCAATCTGAGTTGAATGCAACTCGATCAAATGTTTCTTAAAGAAAAAAACTAACCTTTCGACAAGAAAAGGAAATATAAACCTCTTGACAAAAAGAGGAGATCAATAATAAAGAGAGAGTAACAATAATCACCCCCCATCAAAACTAAATAAATAGTTTCAGATTTAAAATAATTTTCTTGGTTATTAATTCAGAAATGTGAGTAGTTGGAGAACGTTGTTAAAAAGTTCAACCTTTTTCTTACAAGAATCGATGATTAGCATAAATTTACTCAAAATATGATGAAGAATCAAATAATCAACTTTAAGTGTCATATTTCTTAGTTTAGTCCAAAAAGATATTTCAGAGGTCTATCACTTGCTCAAAGGAAAGAGAGGGATGTATTTTTCTCGAGAAAAATAAATATAAGGAGAAGAAGAAGGTAATTAAAAAAGTTTAGCAATAAAGAAGAAGAAATACGATAATTAGGATTTTGAAAATTTTAAAATTGCTCAATACCATTGGTAGAATACAATCAAGCATGATATCTCCCATTAATGTTATTAAATTATACAGGCAACAGTTCAATCAAAATAAGAATGAATTTAAAATTGAAAAACCTACATTTCAATCTCACAAGCTAATAGTGCAATACACATAAATAATCCAATTAATCACTTCAAATTAACCCAAAAAAAAGACTTTCAATTGAATTACAAATACTAGATTATCCATCAAATTTCATCATATAACAAATAAATGAAGTGCAATTCCTAACCCAAAAGCTTGAAAATAGACCTTTGACTCGACACTTGATCTTCTTGGCTCGTACTAAATTAATCTTGTAACATATAACAGGCCTTTTGTTACATGATAGACCGACTTGCAAATTAGGGTATTGAATTTGGCCCACTACGAAACAGTCTCAATGACACCGCCATATTTTCACCTCCTCAAACCCAAACAACAATATCGTATCCTTCTAGTTGTCAGACAAACACGGAACAGAGAGAAAGAAAGAAGAGGGAGAGCAAATCACATCAACCAATGGACAGAGAATGGGGTTCGAAGCCCGGAAGCGGGGGCGCCGCCTCCGCCCAGAACGAGGCAATCGACCGCCGTGAACGTCTACGACGTCTCGCCCTTGAGACCATCGATCTCGCTAAAGATCCCTATTTCATGCGAAACCATCTGGGCAGGTAAAAGATAATTATAATAATGAAAAGGAATCAACTTTGGAGGCCAATTGATTTGATTTTGGTTGGAGTATTGTTTGTTTGTTGGGTGTTCACTGTGTTTCTTGTTGGGTAACTGGTGATGTAGCTATGAGTGTAAGCTGTGTCTGACTTTACACAACAATGAAGGGAACTACTTGGCCCATACTCAAGGCAAGCGTCACCAGACCAATTTGGCTAAGAGAGCCGCTCGAGAGGCCAAGGAGGCTCCTGCTCTTCCCCAACCCAACAAACGCAAAGTTAACATTCGCAAGACTGGTAAATTAAAGTTGTCGTCTTTACTGCCCTTTTTTCTTTGGTTCTTTATGTCAGCACTTGGTAGTTATTAGTAGTTTTGTGGAAGTTTTAGTGAATTGTCGTAGAAAGATGAGAAAGTTTCATCTTTGGGGATTTAGGTATTTGATTCACTGGCTTATGTTGTGTACCTGGGCTAGCTGTTTCTTTTTTTCCCCCTCAATTGATGTCAAATAGTAATTCTTTTGCCATTCATGCAGTTAAAATTGGTAGACCTGGGTATAGGGTGACCAAGCAATTTGATCCAGACACAAAACAGAGATCACTTCTGTTTCAGGTTTTTGATTTTCATTTTTCCTTCTCCCTGTTTTTCCTTGTACTATCGAATTTTAGTAGTGATATGCAGTTATATTTCATTAATATTATGTAGATAGAGTATCCGGAAATAGAAGATAATATGAAACCAAGGCATCGATTTATGTCATCTTATGAGCAGGTACTATCTTCTCTCTTTTCTGTTTTGCTAGAATTGTTTGTTACTTGCAGTTATTATGATAAGTTTACTCTGCTTTTGTTTGTGCTTCTGCTATTGTTGAATCTTGAACTTTCTGAACTCCATTGATCTTTTTGTCATTCTTCTCTTCTTTTGGGAAGTAGTACACCATACTGCATAAAATCTAACCATCTTAATTTGGTTCGCTTTGTCATGGATGCAGAAAATCCAACCGTTTGATAAGAGATACCAATATCTTTTATTCGCAGCAGATCCTTACGAGATAATTGCTTTCAAGGTAAACTGATATGAATTTGATTCATGGATTCAATTTGACCATATCATCTGTTCCAGTTTTAGTTATTGGTTCTTTTGTCATATCCTCAATTCAGGTTCCCAGCACTGAAATTGATAAGTCCACCCCAAAATTTTTCTCACATTGGGATCCTGACTCAAAGATGTTCACAGTAAGTATTTTGCCACAAATACTTGTCTTGACCTTGCCTGTTATGTTACGCATGGACTATGTTTCATGGTCCTGTGCTTACACTTGTGCCTAAGTTCTCTTTTTAGTAGTGAGATTGCATATTAGGAGAAATTAGCTTTATTCTTGGTGTTAGGCACACAGGCATTCCTTGAAACTTTTAGTGGGACCATGATGTCTTGATAAAGCCAACTTGACTAAGGTTGACTACAACATAAATTTGCATTTGACCGACCCTAATCATACTATTAATACATGTTTCTTGTTGCTTTTGCACATATATGTTTTTTTTCCAGTTGGGTAGTCAGGTTTTAGTCATGCTGTGACTTTAACATAAAATTCCATTTTAGCTAATCCAGTCCTCAATTACAGTTGCAGCTGTACTTCAAAATCAAGCCACCAGAGCTGAACAAGCCTCAGCAGGCTACTGCTGCCAATGGAACTGCAGCTCCAGGGGTACCACCAAGGTCGTTGCCTCCTCCTCCACAAGCTCCACCTCCACCACCACCTCCACCACAAGGGCTATCAACAGGAACAAGACCTCCACCACCGCCAATGCATGGATCATTACCTCCGCCTCCACCTCCAATGTCAAATGGACCTAGGCCTATGCCTCCTGGTGGAACACCAGCAGCACCTCCTCCACCAACTGGTGGTAGTGCAATGTCAAATTTCACTCCTGGCACACAGGTTGGTGGCCCCCCATCAATCCCACCGCAAAGTTTTCCAGGACAACAGATGCCGGTGCGTCCACCCCCACCACCTCCAAACATGGGGCAGTAGATTTCTTGGCCTACTTTGTTCTGTTCAGGATGTTTTGTGTTGGAATACATCAATTGGTCTCTCAAATGTATTGAATTCCCTTGATTCTGAATGTATTAATTAACAGGTGCTAGAAGTTTTCATATAAAAAAATCTTAGCAAGGATAGAACTAGAGGGTCAAAGAAGTATCATCAACATGTTCCTGTTCATTTTCTGGTTGGAAGATATGTTGTCAACCTTTCTGTTTCTCTGTCTCCTGCTTTTATAGAAAAACATATGTGGAGAGAGAAGAGGGAGAGGCTTGGTCCTCCAGCTTCGATTTCAGATACGCAGACTATTCGACTTGGGAGTCCTTGGATTTTGTTTATGCTTTTCTGTTAGTGCAAGTTTTCTTGTATCATGAAATTGTAGAAAGAGCAAGTCGCATTTCTCTAGTAGTACTAAATTGTGTAGGCCTTTAGTCATCTGTTTTAATTTCTCATAAATGCATGCTCTAACATGCCAACTTCAATATTTGGAGTTCAAAAATTAACGGATGGATTTCAATGGTCCCGTGTAATCCTTCTGGCAATTTCCAAGTATCGGCTTCGACCAAGTTCATCAAAATATAGATGGTAATTATGAAGCTTTTTACAGCAGTTTCACCTGGGTGGAGAATACTGGCACGAAGTGTCATATGCCAAGTAAGGAAAATGAGGTATTAAAGTTGATTTTTGTAATCATCCAAGACAGGCCCTCTAATGTTGCAATTGTAAACAATTTCACAAAAACTGAAAGGAAATAACAAATTTACAATAGTTCGGGAAAAAGAAGGGGGAAGGGTTCATATTTTTGTATAGAGGCTTGATGTGGAAGGTGCTCCGGAATGAAGTGTTCATGGAAGTCCCAGTGCATACAACTGAGCCAAAAGACTTTTAAGATGTCACCACATTAGGTGGGAACACTTTTTGGATGAAGTCTAGGAACCGCCTGGAGTAAAATGTTGGATCAACAGCAGAGATGGACAAGGAATCATATTGAAGAGATTTGTATTTGTGTTCTATCTTCTTACACAAATTGTACTCTTGCAGTATATCGATTATGCCTAGGTAAAGAACTACGTCATATGCTTCATGAAACACCTGCTTTTCTTTTTTCCCGGTTACCTGCTCTGCCCTTGCTGGCATGTTGACACCGAGTTGGATTTGAAGCCTGCTAACAAATTTCAAGAATGACAAAAGGGAACTTAATGGAGCAACTAAAACGAGTAGCATATTTTACGGCAGTTCAAATGCACAAGAAATTTCATCTTGGTCTCTGATTCACTGTTGGACCTTTATTCCTCCGAATGTCAGCAAAATGGATGTGTTTACCCTTAACATAGAACATCTATATTCCTGCTTGTGTTGACTAATTAGGTTTATTCTAATTTTACTACCAAGAAACTCAACTATTTTAATGCACATTAAAGTTCTTAGGCATGCTCATATTCTTCACAGGTGAAAGTATAAAAGGAAGGCTGAAAACTGACAAGTCTAAATATGAACTACAATTGATGTTCTATGGCATGAATCCTTGCGAATGGTTAAGGAAAACGTACTTTGCTGTGCCAGGAAGAAGAAGATCCACTTCCTTGTTACCAGCAGATGATGCTCGCAATCGGCTACCTCTAACGTGAGGACCCACTACAATACTATTATCACGTCCACGAGGAACCAAGACAAGACCTTCTGGGTAGTTTTCATCTTCAATGGTATCTGCAGGAAGACATCAGAAACCCAATTGAGACATGAGAACGTTTTCCTATTTGATTCTATAAACTATGAAGATGTAAATCGCAGGCAGATAGACAAGGCCAAACAGGACTAATGTCCTAGAACACATGTATGATCCATTAAATTGCCTTTGCTGTTTATACACAATGTACTTGTATACACATACATGTTCACATTCACAATCCTAACATGCACTCAAAACCAAAAGTGAAACGGATCTACACTTTTTTGAGCTTCCAAGATTAGTTAAAGTGGACAACTAAACCTATCATAGTTTGAGAAATTGTTACTGGATTTAAGATGGCAAGCTTAGCTGGAGGTAAAAAGCCTTGACTTTTTATATATGACACATGGAACTGTCACTTCAACATGCAGCTAATATTGATTCACCCTCATCCACCTTTCTCTTCCTATGCTGATACTAGCCTACAGCAGTTAGTACCACAAGTGTGCTCTCTATAATAATTTGTCATTTTCCAGACTTCATTCACTGTCTCTCCATTTTTATTGAGGCAGAACACGCTACAAACACCGGCTAAGAGAAACATAATGTGTTTACTGAGGTACCTGCCTTCCTCTGGAAGAACTCCCAAGCCTTCACCTCTTGTACCTTGGTTGTTGGACGTTGAAGATCGTAGATGTTGTGGGGCTCGATAATGCACACCTAACAGAAGGCTATAATCCATAATTTGCTGAGTTTCCAAAAATTTGCTATCTGTCTCTATCTGCCTGCATACAAGAAAGCTAACAATAATGTATCTGCATCTAGGAAAATCTAGGAACAACAATTATCACGCATATTCTGCAAAATTAATTGGAGACATAATCAGGCATGATAACATAAATGACTAAGATGCCTCTATGTTTTGGTGCATAAATTCCAATTATTTTTCTCAAAGAATTTACAGCTCTCGCATTTATTTAGGCAATTGTTGCCACTGAAACTCAGACAGAGTATTAGCATGAGAAGTTATATAATACTTTATATTATCTGCATAAGAGGTTCATTTATGCTATCGCATCGGTAGCACTGAGGTTCTCAGCATTCTCAGCAAAATGTAATGGCAACCTGGTCCAAGCACGGGTCAAATGGATGGTAATGTCAAGTGGTGAGCAGGGCAGTGTTTATCTAAGTCATTGTTCTTGATGTATGAAAATGAGCACAAATTTTGTTTTACTCCTGATTAGAAGAAAATATGTTATTTTAATTTAGAAAAAAAAGAGGATCTCAAGGATAGGAGCTGCCACTTCAGATATATATCGACTGGTCATAGGTAAGAATCTTAAAGATGAAATTCTAAAGCTTGTTGATTGCCAATCCTCCAATCTATATCTCCTCGTATGAAATAAAGACAAAAGTTTTTTTTTTCTTTGTCCTTGTTGGAGAAATCCAGGGAAAAAGGTTCTTAGGGAAGAGGTGCTGCTACCATTAGTTATATAATAGATGAGTGAGACGATAGGCGATTTGTAAAAAATGGATTTTAAGTTAGGGGACCGCACTCATGTAAGTGATTTACTGACATTTTTCTATATGATACCCACCTCGGAGAAACTTAATGAAATTATTTGTAAGAGAGAAGAAGAAAAGAGAGCTAGCATAGGGAAAATATAAAAAGAACTAATAATTGATCATGGAAATAATCCACAAACTTCGTTAGTTAAGGTCAACAATATATAGCCAAGGAGATAGAACTTACTTTAGTAGAGCATCTTGCCATGAAGGCTCCAGATAGAAGTAGTAATTAAGGTCCAAATCCTTCAATGTGGTGTTCTCATCAATTTGGATCTTGTCTGCCGATCTTCCCTGTGATGAACCTTTCAAATCAAACCTTCGATGTATCCTTAACTCTGTGCAAAACATGTTTCCCATCACCACAAAGCGAAACTGCAATGCAGGAAAGAGCCCATAAAAAATTTAGCTCTAGGAGTGTGTAATACTGAAAAAAACTGCAAGACCAATAACCACCAATTGCTGCATATTATAGCACATACTATATGAGAATAAACTTATAACATGATTTGTCATTAGTATGGAAAAGGACCAGTATCATTTAACATACAGAATAATAATAGCAATTACCTTCTGCCCACTTGAAGGTGTGATTCTATGAAGCCCAAAAATTTTGGTTATGAGTGTATTCTCACACGATCTGACATGATGATGATAGTCTGGAAGCATTTTCACAAGCACCTACAAGTCAGAAGATTGTCACCAGAGCTCAACATCTTAAATCAAGATATTCAAAAAAATTCAAATGGCTAAAATTTCAGGATATTTTTTGTCTCTTTAGGAATTGCCACAATAATTCAATTAAAAGAATCACCCGAATGGATAATTATCAAGGCATGTGCCATTGGACCCACCCTGTGGACAGAGTCTAATTTAGATATAGTTCTAAGAGTCCTTTTTGTTAGTAAAAGTGTAACCCAGGTGCTTGTCGTCACATTTCCATTTGGAATTTTGCTTGTCGCCACATTTCCATTTGGATTTTACATTTGTATATTAACTCAACTATGTCAAATTACAGGTTGAACTTTCTATATATAAGAATTTTGTAGAGTCTCAGGCTGCAATCACCAAGTGGAAAGAAGGAAGTTGAGAAATATAAGGTGCTCGTGTGCTGGTCATAATTGTCTCCAGACCAAAGACAAGGTTCAAATGAAGATGGTAAACCTGGACTTCAGACTTTCGGAGTGTCTTAATCATGAAGCGATCATCTTGAGACAGGAAAAAGATGCTACCACTTTTCCCAGGAGAAGAGAGCTCCCTAAGAGTGTCATTTCCACAAATGGACATCATGTAGTCAGCAGCATCAATCTTGAACATCTCCCTTAAATTCCTACAATGAGAATTAATAAGGTTATTAACATGGAACCTAAAGATCTAAAACAGATCAAAATTAATGAAACAAACTAACTGGTCAAAGAGTATAGGTTGAAGGTCTTGAAAAACTAGAAACATATATATCGAAGAATTGGACAGGTGGAGAGGTCTGATAATGCTAGAAAAATACGAATAGAAGGTGAAAATAAATATTACGCTTTCCTAACTATGTTCATTATAATGAACAGAACTATAGAAAGTTAAGAAAAGAAACCTGAAAACAAATGGGCAATAATCTTTCCACTTGAAGTCATCTGATTGATGAGGTGGTGTCAATTGGCATCCGGTTTTCGGAAAGTGCACAGAAAAACTTGAATTTGGGACAAAATCTGATTGACGAACTTCTCGCCTCTGTACAGGAGTGATTTTCCCAACAGTGTACCTGATCATATTCTAATGCATATTCAACAACTAATATTCGTAAAGTAAACAAAAATGATACAGGTACAGAAATGAATATCAAGTGTTTTCTCACTACTGATATTGGATGTCTCAACAACCATATCTAGAAGATAGTTTCTTTTTTTTTGTAACTCAAGGAATTGTAAAGGTAAATGTAACTAGATATCAATCACTACATTAGAAAGAAATAAGTAAATGTGCTGGATCAATTCCTCCAAGGAACAAATTCTTTCATCAAAAGATGGTTCTTCAACAGGAAATGGACAGATGAGTTAGAGCTCAAGAAACTAAATTCTGTTGGATAATGCAAGGAAAAATTCAGACAGATTATCTATCAATATTATGAGGGTTAAAATTGTAGTCATGTGGTTATGGATGTTAAATAAGATACAAACTTGATCTACCTAATTCCAAGTTGCAAACTGAGCATTAGATCATAACTCTTATGCCCTCTAATGATCATTTCACCAGGTCTCTTGACTTCTTTTGCGAGCTTCCTTTCCCGTTGTTTTGCTTTTCTAGATGATGGTGAAAAACTATT
This sequence comes from Erythroxylum plowmanianum, assembly GCA_025531925.1. Lineage (NCBI taxonomy): Eukaryota > Viridiplantae > Streptophyta > Magnoliopsida > Malpighiales > Erythroxylaceae > Erythroxylum > Erythroxylum plowmanianum. Next base: position 33,942,438 of record JANVCQ010000004.1, read on the forward strand.
ATCCAAGACAAGTTCACTAATCAAAACGCCTTGAATATATTCCCGTTCCAAGACAGGTGGTATCTTTATCTCAACTTCTCTATCTATACCATCAGAAGTGGATTCCGCTAACTCAGTAGATAAATCATGTCCAATCACCTTTTCAATAGAAACCTCAAGACTCCAACGTCTTTCCAGGAAAACATTTTTGTTGCGTGACTGCTCCAAAGATAACAAATTTCCTTTGGAAAGTCTATCAGTATAATTATGACGAGATCCTTGCTCATCACAAGCCTCAACATTTGCTGTATCTACTGAAGATAAATGTTGAATATACATATGGTTGTACTTTTTCAAGTCTGGCAGTAAGCCTCTCTTCCTTAACGCATTAAGATATCGCTCTTGCACTGCTGGAAATCGGCTGCCTTTAGGGTAAAATGATCCTTTCCCATCCTTTAAACCATGCGTCCAAGTTCCAACATAGCATCCTCCATCACTCCAAGTATATACACCAAATCCGTGCATCATGCCATTTAACCAGCTTCCTTCATGTGAGTCCCCATTGATCCACTTAAGAGTCCCTTTCCCTGTCATTTTCCCTCCTGTCATATTCCCGATATATACATTTCCATTCACCCAGGTATACTTTCCCGGTCCTTCTGGACTTCCCTGGATCCAGGAACCCTCAAAGATGTCTCCATGAGGATAAACTTGATATCCAAGACCGTGTTTGAGATTCAATCGCCATCTTCCTTTGTATGTCAGATTAGTAGAATCAATATAGGTTCCTGTACCATGAATATAGCCACCAGAAAATTTACCCTCGTAAATTGCTCCAGAAGGCCACATAAGTTTTCCATTTCCATGTATCACCCCCCTTTGCCATTCACCTGCATAAACAGAGCCATCTGACCAAACATACTTCCCATTGCCCTCGGGTACATTACCAAGCAATGACCCAAAATACGATTCCCCGTTGGGAAGAAAAAGCTCCCCTACTCTAATTGCATCAACTTCAGAATATGTATGGTCAGCTTCACCATTGATTGATATGGATTTACGATCTCTATCGGAAATAGCACGAACAGACTCTATTCTGTCTGAAAAACTTAATGCTCCTACATTATCAAGAATGGCCACTGGGCCAGACATGCATAATTCCCAAAAGAGTACAATTTCTAAATTCAAACACAATTATAAATGGTTTAAAACGTTCAATGGATTATCTGACAGTAGTACCACCAGGACAATGTAGGATTTGATTTTAATGCACTTGCTCTCTTATCTGTCAATCAAACAAAGATCAAAGATTTGTTAGCAAGTCAAAAAAAGAGAATTTAAACTCCATTAGAGCACTTTTCTAAAATATAAAACAAAAGCACCTACAGAGCTTAATCAGATAAAACAAGAAGCCTATTTCATCTTTTACTATCAAAGGATGCAAAGGAAACAAATACACTCAACGAGGGAATCATTTAACTCAGAAAGGGTCTTAACTTTAAGTCCAGCCCAGGACTGATGAATTGTCAATCCCCTATATCCTTCTTAATGACTGTATTGTTCTTTGAGTTAATTGTATGAGAAACACATGTCCACCAATTAACAATAAAAAAATGCATATGTATCTATGACAAGTGGATTAACGTGGGTTATACTCCACACCTTTTGTTTATAGAAGTTTGAATCTTGATATTCTTTCCCAGAGAACACTAATGACTCAAAATATTTAAACAGATGAGCAAAGGTTTGGAACAGAGGGGTTGTCTTCTCTCCATCAAACAAACAAGAAACTAACCAGTGAAAAACAATAATACGCAGCAATTTAAAAAGATAAGGGATCTCATTCCACATCTGAAACATAACTCTATAAAATTTCACAGCCTGAGTTATTCCTAATCGTATTAATCCTTCTCAATGGAGATATTAATAAAGATCTCTCTTTCCAATTTACTATTAACCTTTTGACTTATAGTTTTCATTGAACCACAGCATCTTTTCTTTCACCCTCAAAACAAGATAGATTTCTATCTAACAGAACTCGTGATCGACCAACGAATCGAACGACGCCAACTCTTAGCATTTGGAGTTGGATTACACCAAACAGAACTTGGAAGGGAAAAACAAACATTTACGCAAACATGAAATGCTCAAGTTTCCGTCTCGTAATCCATACGAAACAAAACTTCCACAAACCCGGATTAACAGAGAGAGACCAGAGAGAACCTTGAAGAAGAGTGAAATTGAAGTTTTGCGAGTTTGGCTGAATGTTTGCTACACAACTCTGCTTAAGTATACACTCTTGCGTGTTTATTGTAATGCTTTTACACCGCATTTAGCTTCTCAGTTTCTAATTTCACTCTCTTCCCCCGAGACTGTTTATTTATATGACGCTGTTCGTTTATTTAATTTAATTTAATTTATAATACCCTTATTTTCTTTTTTTACGTAATTTATTCTTTCTGTGTACATAATATGGATATGATCCTCTACATTCTTTATTCCGTCCTAATCCTGCTTTATTACTACATAAATATATGGTTGAAATAAAGTAGAGTAGGGTTGGAATAAAAGAAAAAATATATGACCACATAAATATATAACTGAGATAAAATAAAGTAAAGTAGAGTTGAAACAGAATAGAGAATACAGAGAATTTGAGGGACAATTACTATAAAAAAGTGCAATGTGTACTTCGGTTTGCTTAGGACGATATAACCTATTACTATTATTTATTATCTTGTCTTTTCTAAAAAAGACTAGTTTATAACTATGCAATTCTTCGAATTGTAACAAGTTGTATGTTATGAATATTGTCTGTGATTGTGTATCACATTTAGTTTTGGTACAATACAGTATTAATATTTATTGATACCAAATATTATTTCAAATTTTTTTAAAATTATTTAATAATTCTTAAAATTTTAAAATTACAATATAATCTTTCAATATATTGTTCCATAATATATATGTGAAGTACTTATTATCTCTTTATTTCCATTAATATAACTTTCACATATTTTATATGTAAGCAACAACAACAATTAATATATAAAAAGATCATTTAATTATCTGACAAATATAAAACTAAGAATAATGTAAAATATTTAAAATATTATAATTTACATTATATAATAAAAATAATTACATCAAAGGACAATATAGTAAGAATAATAAAGGTTCATGACTCTATAAGTTTTAAAACAAGAGTTCTTATCGAGGAACATCTCCAAATATAAGTGAAACTTGAAACAAAAACACTTATAGTTAAAAGTTTTATATTTATATTGAATATAAAGAATTTAGCATATGCATCAATTACAAGTGAAATTAAAAGAAAATAGAAGAAATAAAAAACTTAAAATTTCATTCAATTAAATATTCGTTCAAATCGCATTGACATCAATTTTTATTCGGTGCAAAATTCTTATAATTGAGACGAGTCTCATCATCGTCATCATTCAAATTCGTTACACTAAATAATATACAAATACTTTCTTATTTAAGACTATCTTCTAAGTCATTTTCATCTATTAAACTTGGTTCTTAAAACAATTAATCCGCTAAAAGATCGTTATGATCAAGACAAATTGAATATATAGAATTACTTGTCAATTAAGTTTCATAGTAAACAAATAAAATTAAATTATTAAGAAATTAAAACATATATTTAACTTAATAATGATAATATCACATCTTTCTCAAAACTTTAAGTTGTAGTGAATAAATATCAAATTGTTCAATCTTTTATGTTCTAATATATTCCTTCTCTTAAAATAGATGAATTCAAATATGCTTTAATTTCTTTTACACATTGTTGCACTCACAAATTGACTCCAAATTTAAATTACAAACCTCTATAAGATATTAAATTTGAATTTAAAGCAATGGATACATCTAAATAGGTCTCACTAAATAATTATAAGACAACAAAAGTAATTTATAAGCAAAATAAAGTAATGATTAATTTATAAGAAATAACAAAAGTAAATAAATATATACCTGAATTAAGTTTGTTCCTTTGACGAATTGTAATAGGCACCCCAAAATTACTAGAAGTATCCTTATAAATCTTCGTGAACTTAAGAGATCTTGTATCATTTCATGTGCAACAATTATTGTAATAATTAACAACACCCTTATAGCTTCAACTTTCATCATAAAACTTGGTCTAAAATAGATATTAAGACTAAAAAATGCCTCAACTGTATACAATAGAGAGTAAAGTTGCCTTTTCTATCTTTCATTGATGACTGTAAGATAAAGCGTATACAAAGAAGGTCTATTTTTCATATTGACCTTGATTACTTTCTCCGCCCTCTCTATGATATTATAAAAATATCTCATTATTACTTTCTCATCATTATCAGCCAGAAGAAGTACTATCGTTAGAGGTTTACAAACTTGGATGACAAATGAACACTAGGGCCAAAATTTATGATATTCAAGGATAATTATAGAAATCTCTATTACAATATTAGACCTGACATATTGAGATGTAATCTACTTATCACTTATAAACATTTGAATGAGCTCCTCCTTCATTAGAATAAATAACTGGAATGATAAGAAATTAGTCGCAAATCTTGTAATAACAGGACGATATAAATTCCTAACATTGGTGAAACCATTTCTTATTAAATTTAAGACCTACGCATGATTATAAATGAACTTGGTCACTTTTCTTGCTTTGTGCATAATTTCATCAATGATAGGAAAGTATCTAGGATTTCTTATTTTGTCTAACATCAAGTCAGTGCAATGTGCAACACAAAGAGTGTAATAAAAATAATTATACCTACTTTGTAATCTTTTTCCCTGTAGCTTTATAAGAAGAATTATTATTAGTAATGAATTGTACAATGTATTTTAGATCCAACTTTGTTTACAACTTCATCAAAGATCTGAAACAAAGTAGTAATATTTCTAATAAAGCTAGACGCATTAATGGACTTCAAAAACATTGTCCCTTAGAAATAAACAAAAAATAATAATAATAGTAGGCTCATGTCTTCTATATATCCAACCATCATATATGATTGACACTTATAAGCTGCCAAGTCATTATTCTCTCATCCAAATAAAATTTTATTTAATATATAGAGTTGCTTAAAAGACTGCCTTTATAGTAATCAATCAACGGAGCTTTATATCCTAGACCATAAAAGTCAATAACATTTTGTATAAGCTGGTAATAATAAGACTAGGCATCATTGAATGATTATATCATACTACCATCTAGCCATTTCAATGTCCACATTATGAGTTACTTTTTTAGATTGTAAGGCACTATGAATTCGAGGTTGAACTCCAAGTGTTATTCTTGGTATAAAAAGGTTAAATTTTCACATTAGGTGTAATATTCCCTTCTTGTTGGGTGTGAATACCTGTTTCAACATACCCAATATTATCTTGACCACTAAAAAAATTTTCAACTACTAATTTCGTAGTTCAATTTTTTATTTTTATCTTTTTCATGCCGATACTCTTTAAGAAAAGTTTTTATTTGTCATTTCAAACTATGACTGACTTTCTTAAAAGACTTTATATCACCTTTGATCCCAACTAAATACTTTTTAAATTTAGTGATTCCCCCACGTTTCAAATATTTGTTGCAATACAAATAAATGATATAGTTCTTCATTCTAAAAACCAATATAGAATGAGCCCAAGTTGGATTATCGAATCTTCCTAACCTGAAACGGCTAAATTATCAAAAGTACTTAAACTTTCTTCCATTTATCTGTAAAAATAAGTAAAGACTATGCCAAAATAAAATTAATAACTTCATTTTCAAAAGGCAAATTATATATATATAACAACCTTACATAACAAATTCAATAGTACATAACTGTATAACATCATTACATCTTTATTTTGGTAATGCGCATTGCAAATAAGCTCTTATTATACAAAATAATTGCTTAAACATTTACATTTTCACATTTTATTGAGCAATGAATATACTTTCATAAATCAAGACATATCTTATTAGTCATTTTAATATAATCATAAAGAAATCTAATTACCTTAGGTTAAATATAATCAATAAGAAATTAAATTACCTAAAGCCTCTCTTTTCAATTCCCATGAACTATTTTATATTATGTATTTAAATATCCATAATATAGGATAATGAATGTGTATTTGTAAGTTTGCTATAATATTAGAAGTGTTCCTTTCCAAAGTTTAACTTTGTATCTTTGTAATGTTATTTCTAATGACAATAATATAATAACCCAAACATTAATTTAAAAAACTCAAAATTTATCTCATTTTTATGATTATTAGAATAAAAATAACCTAAAAATTCATATAAATAGGATTTCATCTTGTTGCCTTCATGAAGCCATTCACAGAAATACTCATTAATAACATACATAAAATTAGCAACACAATAGTTCCCTAACAAAATTAGGTTAACAAGACATATAATGACTTGAATCATGTTATAATAATATTTTTACAATCTATAAAAACAAGTTAAAATGTTACTTAAAATTAAACTAGACAATTTGTATATGTATAATTATAGTATATTGTTTACAAAAGGCACAAACAAGCTAGTCCAAATCAATCGCCAACTAGCAAAAACTCATAATTCATAGACCAACACAAGAGCCAAAAGGTCCCAAAACTATAACTTCAGTAGTTCAGCCAATAACAGGAGAAGATGATGAAGCAACTTTGTATGATAGAGGAGCTGCAAACGAAGGAGGAGCAGGTGAACAACACTATATGAGAATCAAAAAGTAATGTGGATGATGGATTAGTGCAAATTTGAAAACCAAGAACTAAAGGAGTAGATTTACGATAGCCAATCAACATAGACAGGAGCAGACTTGAGATGGTGATGGAGAATTAAGAAATGAAGGGCCGAGGACGAGGAAAGCAAAGCAAATCAGAGCAAATAAGAGGCACTACAATAGAAACCATATTTGGCTACCAAAAAAATTGTCACTGAAAGTCTCAAAATCATCACTAAAATTCATTAACTTTAGTGACAATTTATATTCATCGCCAAACCTCCATAGTTGAAAACTATAGGTGTCGTTAATCATCACTAATAGTTTTTTCCTACGCTTTATTTTCATAGCCAAAACTATTAGTAAAATTTCGAAAAATCGTCGCCAATTCATTTTGGGTACACTTAGTTTTCGTAGCTAAAAATTATTGGCTATGCTTTCAAAAACGTAGCCAAAATTTTTTAGCTACGTTTCCAAAAACTTAGATAAATGTTCGTAGCTATGTCTTTGTAAACATAGCCAAAGGTTTTTAGCTACATTTCTGAAAAAGTAGCCAAAAAGTTTTACTTGCATTTTTGAAAATATAGCAAAATATTTTTAGCAATGTTCTATAAAATGTAGTCAAATTAAAATGTTATACCATATTAATTATAATTATTTGTGACATTTTTAATCCATATTATTGTATATAATATTTAGATTAGTTTTATTGTTAATTTATTATAAAAATAATTGATAATTTGAAACATTGTATATAAAAAGTAAAATATCATTAAATTATACTAATAAAAAGAATATTTTTTGTATACAAAATTTTAGTTACAACCTTGACAATTCTTATAGACAAAATAATAAATACAAAGACTAGTTTACAAATTATAAATGATGAGATCACAAAAAAAATTACAATGTAATTGAGATGATTAGGTAGGTGTATCTATGTCGATGAGAGCAACTTCATACCTCAATCATCATATAAGAAAGACAAATGACTAGAACCTCATTGTTTATAAGAAGATTAAACCCTACAAAGAAAATTTAAATCACTACCTAGGTCTCATGACGTGGAAACCACCCAATGCCAAATGGATTTTCTTCTTTTAACAACCTTTAATATCATGATGGAGCACTTGATTTATGTAATAATAATGAATCCCTGTCAAAAGTTGCCTCATATGACACTAAAATAAAACAAGCAAGATAGGGTATGGAGTTAGAGGACTGGTTGGTCATCGAAATTAGTCATTACGAACTGAGTGATTAGATATAAAGAATTAGTTCCATTCTTTCTTCATTACCTTGATTTGTGGAACTGAAAATCTCATCCCAAGAAGATTAGCAAGACCTATAAATCATGATCCATGTACTCAACCATGTAAATACCACCCTTGCACTTGTTTCCATCTACGACTCATAACAATAGTTAATCAGTGATCAACCTTCCGCATAAGAAAACCAAAAACGATACTAACTTATGTAGAATGCATTGAACATGTTCATAACCAAACTATACCTTAAATATGGTAATGGCTATCAATAAAAAAAATTAGCACGTGTAAAAGATACTTGCCTGACTTTCCCTGATCATCCTTCTTAGGACCTGAAAAATATTTCGAAAAACTTTAAGAACCCAAACAACATTGATAGAGATTAATGAATGAAGAAATTCATGTCCAAATATATGTGTATGTTTATAAGCCTAAGTGCGTATATATTGGTTCCACAACTCTACCTGGGGATGTCACAATCTCTTTCAATTTAATTACATTCTTGTGATGCAACTTCTTTAGAATTTTGATTTCACATATTGTTGTTATGGGAAACTATGGCAAATAAGAGGCATCTTATCAAAAACCACTAGTTCACTTCATAATCATACAAGTTAAATAAAGTGTAATTCCAATTTTACTTTCTTACAGTTTGCAATTAACATTGTGATAATTAAGTAATATAATTTCTAAAAAATAGCATCAACTACATTATAACTATTTTTATGAATCATGAAAAAAGGTTGACTTATGCATCAAACAAGTCCAATGAGAGAGAATGTTGAAGGTGGTACCCTTTCTCTTTCATTGTCCATTCTTATCTTCTTCAAGGCAATTATTTCTCTAGTTTTTATCTCTTTGGCCATGTAGGCTTAATTGCAAGAGGAGAACACAGCCAAAAAGCATAACCAAGTCCATTCTGTCATAGGCAATATTCATAAAGGAACAAATTCTAGAATAGAAAAGCAAATTGCAATTTCAAAAGTTGTAAGCTCTAAAACTAATTCCTCAGTAGAATCACAACAATTATAGGTTAAGAATTATGCTTTATATTTAGATTGAAGGCGATAAATGGATTTATGGATTATTCAAATTCACTATCCCAATATGGTTCATTTTAATATATGCTTAAGCCCTATAAACAATCATAAAACAAACCAAACATACAGAAAGTAAATCAATATCTCTTATTAAACAAATATGTAGTAATTGCTAAAGGTTGATAGCATTAGAAACCTACAAAGAAGGAAATAACAATGGTAACTAATCAAGAGCAATAAATCACCAAAGAGAGACACACTGAGTAACCTTTTGCATCATTTTTGTGACACACATTTTTCTAAATTGAGCAGAAAACCAATAGTCACATGCTTAAGGAAAGTAATCATGAGAAAGAAAGAAATAGCCAAGACAAGAAACAAAGAAAAAAAAGAGTAAATGAACCTACCCATAAGTTCCCTTACCAATCTGTTCCAATTTCTCAAAACAATCCATGCTTCTTGACCCTAAAATGGAGAAAAGGAAGAGGAGGAGAAAAGGAAGGGATTTAAATAATAAACCTTCAAAAAGCAACCCCTTTTCGTTTTAACCGATGTCAAAGTAGAAACCCTGTGGATTGTAAAATGAAAACAGAAAATAAAGGATTAGAAGATGGAAGAAACTAAAATTAACGTTAAAAGTTTCAAGAGCTAGGAGGAGTGAAAGAAGAAATTCCCTTAGTGTTGAGTAGCAATTCCTCACCGGATTCAAAGATATTGCCAAAGCAAATCAAATATAGCCAAGAAGCAAGCTATCATTTTCGTGTTAGAAATCTATAACACATGAAAATTCTAGGGCAAAACGAATAGGCAATTGGAAAACAATAGAGAAGGACTAACTTGCATCAAACTAGAGTTGACTTGCGATTTTTCTTGCACGCCCATAATATCTCCTTGTTGCATTAATCAAAATCCTAAACCAAAGTACCTCAATACAGAATTGGCTATGATGTCAAATTATACCCGAAATTTAAAGGAGAAGGAGAAGAGGGAGGGTATATTAAAACCACGAAGAAGATTAAAATTAAGAGGATTAACATAAAACCCTAACTGCCATTGAAATGAGCCTTCCACACCCCCCCATTTATTTTCTCTTTTGTTCGTTTTAGTAGAAGAGATCAAACAAGAAGGTAAAGAAACAATATAAAACTTAAAGTTACCTTATGAAACCAACCTCCCTTTGTCTGTTTTGTTCAGTTTCGCTGGTTTCATGAACTCTTCAGCCCACCAGACACCAAATAGGCACATAATCAAATCCAAAGTCAATACAAACAAAGCATAAACACAGTGGGAGGTTAAATAAATAGGAGTAGCATGCAATGTCTACATGCAAAGAAACAAAACAACAAGACAAGAAAAGGATATCAACAAATTTCTGATTTCGATTTCATTCCTTGCTTTAATTAGTTGGCACATTTGGAAGGCCATTTTTAGCGACGATTTCCGACAATCGTCACCAAAAGGGTCAATAAGGGTCATATTTTGGCACCAAATGAGGACTCATCGGCGATGATTTTTTAAAATTATTTTTAAAGGATCCACACTTTGCAACGATTTCCAAAAATCGTCGCCAAAAAGGTCAATGAGGGTCATGTGTTAGTACCAAGTGAGGATTCTTTGGCGACAATTCGCCAAAAAGTCCTCATTTAGTGACGATTTTGAAAATCGTTGCCAAAAGCTTACTTTTAGCTATGAGTTTTAAAACATAGAAAAAAATAGCTAAATGTCCACCTTGCTGTAATGAGGGAGAGTATAAAAGTGAGACTGAGTGTGAGAAGGTAGCAATAGCAGAGCAGAAGATAGGGGAGGCTATGAGAGGCAAGTAGGTAGTTAAGTTGATGGGTAGTAATTTAGGGTTTTTTAATTAGGTCCTTTGATTTTTGTAATGTGCAGTTTAACCACAATCATTTCACAAGTATTGTACCAGTTAGTACCATTCGAAATGATCAGTATTAATTGGTACTTAAAACTAGTCCAGTAACAATCTATATCGTACAGTTTTCTGGACAATATATTATAAAATTTGTCTCTCTATATGTTAGGCATTTTTTAAAAATTGTTAGTGTTTATTAACTTCTAAAAATCCTACTTTTAAAAAGTTTAATTTCTGTTTTTTATCTTCATATTT
>JANVCQ010000004.1:34033522-34045152 GCA_025531925.1 Erythroxylum plowmanianum
GGGGGGGAGAGGAGGAGTGGTTGATAACAACTCATTTGTTGTAATATAACTAATAATATAATAAGGTTCAATTCTTTAATAATAAAATTATGATTATTTGAGATTTTAGCATCTTTTTATTATTAGTTGAGTAAAGATTATAAAATGGCGGGGACAATCCTTAATCTATCATTTCCTATTACAATTTAATTTATAAAAACTCACTATTTATCTATGTATATTTTTAATACAGTTACTACAAATTGATGGTTCTAATAAATATAGTCTTAAATTGATAAATATTATATTTTAAATACTAAAACTAATGAAATTAGATTTAATAATATAAAAACAAATCATATTATAAACTTAATATATGCAAATTTGTTTTCTCAATTTAATTCGAGTTGAAATAATTTAGTATAATTTTATTTGTTTACTATTTCAAATATTTTAAAATATTCAAAAATTATATCAAATTTAATTCGTGGGTCTGTTTAATTCTATTTTATTAAAAAAATTAATGATATAATTTAATTTTAAGTCTTTTTACTCTTTTTTTATACTGTTCAAAATAACCTTAATTAGAATGAATAACATATTGCAAAGTGTGGTAGCTTGAAACTCTACTGACATAAGTCCATCTAAACAGATACTTAGCTAAAGGTAAGGGAGGCATATGATTGAAGCCTTCCAGAACCCAAGAAATTGTTGCTTTAAGTTGTTAAAGGGGCATCAAATTCATGAAAGTATAGAGCAGCTTCTTTTCATTTTTATGTAAGGTGCCTTCTCTTTGCCACTATCAAAGGCAAAACATGACTGATCATGCGACAAATATGATTCTTTTATTGTATGTGCGATCCATCTCTTTCTCGTATACCCGAACCTTGCCTATAGGTCTAGCTATCACTAGAAGTTTAACCAGAGGTAAAGTAAGTATTATTAAATCCTTGTATCCTCTAAACTCTTAAGTTAGATTTATATAGTAATTAGATGACAGAAGTTAATAAAAGAAAAAGAAAAGATGCCCATATCCTAGAAGCCGTAGTTGTCAACATCTGTTCATCCACCATAAAAGGTGGTGTAATTTAGTTTGTTTATTATACATTTCATCTTGGTGCTATAACCTGCCTCTGATCCCCAATTTCAAAACACATCTCCTGGGAACCTCTATTATATATATATTTGCCACTCAATAACATGGTTTCCAGCCACCGTTAAGATATATTGATCATTTACGTAAAAGTTGACAGCCTGAATTTGAAGTGATTTTGTTAATATTTCCGAAGTTGATAACTTTTAATCTTAATGATGATACTTGAAACAGTCTGAAAATGTAAAACTTAAATGGTGCATGGCCTAGTATAGCCATTATAGAGCTATAGACCCTTTAATCTGTAGAGAAATCCAAGTCTTAGTAGTCTAAGTGGATAAGTACGTGCCAAACTTTATTGACCTTTTTTTTTTAATTTTAACTCTCCACTAGAAAAGACATTCCTAGAAAATCCCTTCCCAGTGGCTACGAGACAATTCGATCTTTTGAATCTTGAATGATGCCTATAGCTGGCAGATCCCATTAGTTTAACTTTTAACCTGAGAAAGTAAACAAAAGTGGTGAAAAGGTCAATGCATCCATCTTTCAACATTGGCTTCTCTGGTTTGGAAAGAACACATAAAAGTTTAAGTTACCTGTATAAACAATACAACAAAAACCCATCTGCCAATAAGTGACAACCAAAGCATCTTTATCCTGAAAACATAAAAATTTGCAGTCTATTGCACTGGTTCCCTATAAGGATTCTCTATTTGCTTGCATTATATTCATATTTCAACTTTTAAGCATCTGTCTGCTTCCCAAGTTTGGAATTATTCATCTCTAATCCATTTTCTAATCAAAGGTTTTATGCACCTCCACACCGCACACGTCCTAATCACAGGGCTATCAATAATTGAGAGACGGTTCCCATGTGTCAGCTTACCTCTCATCAACCATCATATTGGAGATTAGAAAATGATTTGTCACTTAAACTTGGTTCTCTTTTTACCCTATTTAAGTTCAATCAGAAGCTAATCGAGTCTTTAAATTATGCTGATTCTTGTTTGATGCCTGCATCTCCATCCTACAGTAGTCTGAACTATGTATGCATTAAGATATGCTTGTTTAAGAAGACTGGATTTTGGATTATCATCAAGTCTTTTTTAAATTCTTAATACGAAGGTATCAAGCAATATTTACGCTTATATCTTACCGGATGCTTGACCAGAAAAAAAAAAGAATTATTTTAACGAAACCTTCCTAAATAATGAAACCATAGTCGATATAGATGTGGGAATATTCCAGTGAAAATCAGCACAATAATCATAATACATAGGTTTGAAGTTGTATGCTTGAATTTTAATGTATCAAATTCTGCAGATACGTTATGACTGTACTAACACATACATCATTTCCTCAAAAGATCAGAGGCACAAAAAGACCTTACCAAGGACGTCAAGCCCGTTCCTTACCATTTCAATAGTACATGGTCCTTTCCGCTATCTTATTTTCGTCAAACAAAAAGCTGTTACAACTGCTAGAGCTAATAAGCTGATTAATCTCCTCCAAACCATAGTCTGATGGATTATCACCCCACAATCCATTTCGTTTCTCATGACTCCATTCTTCGGCACCACCATTTGAGAGCACTAATTTCTGTTCATCTTCAATCCCATTGTAGAAGTACTCCTGAAGTCCTGTTTGTTCACTTTTACTCGTACCACGACCTCCAACGTTCTCATATTCGGACTCCGTAACATGGTTGATCTGGTTATTGTAACTGCCATCAGAGGAACTGCAACTAGCTTCACTTCCAAACATTAGTAGACTCTCTTTGACTTGGTAATTATGTTGCGCAAAACTTTCTTGGGACTGAAGTACAGACGCAGAACTAAACGAGTTATTGCTCAAAGGACTAGATGAAAACGAAATAGGCTCAGTCGAAGAACCAGCCAGGCGGTAATAAGTGTTGTTGCCGCATTTATAAGAGGTCGGTGAAGAACATGGCAGTTGTGTTACTGATGGTAATTCCCAAGCTTGAACAAGAGATGAAAGGCTATTAGCTTGGTAGTGGTGGTGCCCTGCGTGAGATGCAGGATTAATCATGCCCATGAGCTTCCTCTTCAGCTTGGTGTTCCAATAGTTCTTAATATCATTGTCTGTTCTGCCTGGCAATTGGGCTGCTATGATTGACCACCTGCTTAGTAAAATTGGGAAGTTTTCGTAAGGACAGAGAAACGAAGGAACTTCACTTCGGAGTTCAGCTTAATCTATTTATGTTGAAAAGAACTGGATGAATGATACGAGGAAGATATGACTCGCTATCAATTTCGTTCCAGGGATTATAGAATATGTGAAACACAAACAATTCACGATTATGACGAGATGATTGGAACTTGGAAGGGGATACCTGCTTCCAATGTTAGCATACAGACTGCAGATTATCCTGTCCTCGTCTTCAGAGAACTCTCCATGTTTAATGTTAGGCCTCAGATAGTTCAGCCATCTCAGCCTGCAGCTTTTTCCACACCTTTTTAGCCCTGTAACAATGCCACATAATGATTCAGGATTGATTGTAAGCAATAACCAAAGAAAAGTAACAAAAGTAGTTCCCAGGTTTAAGACATTTGTCCTTAAACAGCTATCAACACCCCAAAATACTTGGGCAAAAGAAGTGATACAAAAACTAAAATGGCTTACCAGCCTTTTGTGGGAGAGCGATCCAATTGCCTCCTGTCCCATGTTTCTCCATATACTCCTTCAGTTTTGTATCTTCTTCCGGTGACCACGGACCTTTCTTCACATTAGCCTTGTCACAACAAGGTGCCCGCCCCATCTCTGTCTGTGTCTGTCCGCTCTTCTTTCTGTGTCTGCAAAACCAACAGGCTTGAATGATGCGAGAAAGTTGGTTTTTTCCCTTTAGAAGACTTGTGTTTTTGGAAACCAGGAGGCTATATTTATTAGGAGGTAACAGAGGTCAAAGGAAAAGGCCTTCTTAATTTCAATTATCAGCTTCCAACTCTTCTTGGAGAGAACTCTCACTCATAAACAAGTCAGCAATTAGTGTGCTTCCATGGCTACCCCTCTTTTACTGGTCTCTATCTCTAGTCATAAACTGAAACCAAAGTCCACTCAGGTAATGACACACAAACCATTTACAGTATATGTTACAACGATGGCCTATTCCTATGTTTCCAGAATTATAGGCCATGTCATAAAGTCGAACCCACATCCCTTTCTTTTCTTTTCTCCTTTTTCTGTTAATTAAGTACTACAACTCGTTATTTTCTTTTAATAGGCAGCATAATTATGCTTTAAAACGTAATCCATGTTTCTTGAAGAACAAAAATGAAATGAAATGAAAGATAAAAATATAATAATTGCACGGTTTACATGAACCACATATGCCAATAGAACTGCTGGTTTGTCCTTTAAAGCTAATTACAAGAGAGATAGTGTGATTAGCTGCAGTTGGATCAATTGACTGTCAAACAAGGTGCAACGACAGAGCTGCAATGGTACAGAATGGAATAGAATTATCAAGCTTTGCATTATTGTATGTCTATAAGGGTAAAGTGGTGAGAGGAAAATAAAGTTAAACAAGTGCCTATATACAGTTCTTCATATCCTAAATCAAAATTTCCTTCTGAATTAACCATAATTTGATAACAACATTAAAAAAGGTAGTGATAATGATGTTGGGTTCAACGTAAAATTTGAATTAATCTTACCTTTCGTATACTAAAAGAACTAGTAACATAAATTTTTGGTTGTTCAGTTGATTCGAGACCGAAGTGTGTGACAGTGGAGTGCATGGCATGCACACATAAGGTAACTGAAGTCCGTTCCAATGCAACAAACTCATTGACAAATTTCACACTTTGACCAATTAACGACACGGGGCTTTCATTGCCAGTCGTTTCAAATCCAGCTAAGTTTGAGTTCAGTTTCTCTGTCCAATTTTATGATGTCTTATTCTGTCCCATAAATTTCAGCCATTTATTTATGTATGTCTCGCATGGATCCCACATAAATGAACGCGGGATCCGCATAAATAAATGATTGATATTTATGGGATAGAATAAGATATCATAAAATTGAACAGAAGATCCTGTCCCGCTAAGTTTGGTTAGGCCATTTAATATGTTCATTGCAGTACAAATTTTTTGTATCTTCCAGAAACGTGATTTGGTTGATTTGTCTTTGGTCGTAGGTAACTAAGTAATGGTGCCTTTTGTATATGGTGTTCTCTTCGCTGAAGCGTGTTATTTTTCGTAAGGAAGAGTAGGCAAGTCTTACTCTAAATTGTGTAAATATGTATTGCAATATTAGCAACTCCAAGTATATGTACTGTTTCACCCAAAAATAAATGAAGGCTCCACTTAAGTAAGTGATTGAAAACAATCTTTAAAACTTCTATTTTGTTTTGTTAAGAGAAGGCATATTAATGTTTATGCAAAATAATTACTCGGCCATTGTGAAAGATGGTAGGCCATATCATTTTCATTTCTAGCCAGCTTTGATCAACGCCTGCCACGAACTAAAACTATCACATGTCAACAGTGGTTAACAAGATACGCCAGTAAAGTACAAATTAATAATTTCAAGCATTGGAGACAAAACATCACATGAAGGGGGCAACCTCTTCCAACTTTTTACAACACTAGAGAGAAAGCTTTGTTCAAAATCACATCCTAATGGAGCCAGTTTTGCTTTGAGTTGTCAAACTGTGGGCTTCATTGACATGCCTATGGTATGATAAGTTTGTTTTGTTTACAGTTAATAGACAGGTAAAAGAAAGCTCTATATTCAAATCCTTACCTTGATGCCTCCCATCTGAAACTAAAAAAAAAAAAAAAAAAACTACTGTTCTGAAAAAGAATTGTATGGTCTGTTTTCCCTGATTAGGACACTTAGGACCATGTGAATATGTGTACTATAGGAAGCCGTATTTAGACATTAGAAAACTCCATTATTGCTAGTCTTATAAGACTAACTTTTGATTGAGAAAAGCAAAACATGGGATTAGACTACTAACGTATATAAAAACTCTACTAGGTCCCATCTGTTTTAAATACATCCAAAAATGAAAAACTAGACCATATCACTGCTGACCTTTGATCGATAAGTTAAAGATATCAATATTTGTAAACCACATAGAGTAGACTTCTGGGCCAGTGTGGTCCAATCATGAACTCTTAAGGCATATATAGCCTTGGCTGGAGGTAGGAAAAGAAAGACTAACGTGTCGCAATCGACCTTATTTCAACGATATTAATATGTAGATTGAAAATGTTCTTGGTGCCTTGCTGTCCTTACCCTTCTAAATGTTGACCATTGTCCCAGATCCCATGAGAAACGTTATTATCGACTTTCGTTGCTAATTAGGATTTCTTTTCTTAGAATGCTAACACTTTCAAGCAACGATAAGCTTTTGGAAGTTAAATATTTTTGTTCATACCTTTCATTTCTGCTAAAACCACATCATATATTAATATCTAGAGTGACATATTAAAAAAAAAAGATCTTCTTCATTGTATAATCAAAATTAACGTTGACCTATTAGATTTTTATGAACAAAAACTTACATCAGTAACAAGAGTTTGGGTTATTACAATTCAAATCTAAGAGCGTAATAAAAAAGAAAAGAAAGAAGGAGAGCTTTATACTTTTCAACGTGAATTAAAAATCGTACCCTTGGATTTTTAGCATGACAACCGTGAATGACGTCTAATATTGACTTTGGGGGATATATAGGAACGAAGATGGGAAAAATGAAAGGAATTCAAAATTGTTTACGTTAGGAAAGGCTTTAAATTACTATAACGAACAATGTTAACAGATGTGATGGCCTTCTCTGGGTATGGTAAACGTTCAACATTAAGATTTATCATCAATTACTAAAATAAAATCTGGTTTTTAAATTGTGAGATCTTTTACATTTGGTTGGTGCAATCGTCCATTTCACTTTGTGAACATGACACATTGACAGGTGACTTGGTCTATTGATGAAACTGCGGATCAATTCATACACGTAGAGTACTGTACAGACAAGTGCAAATGAAAGGAATACATAGGGGGAGAAAAAGGTGTTTTAGAAAGTAGACCAGGATATTGAACCTCTATAAGGAGATATATCTCTCGTAACGAAGAACAAGCAGAAGATTGTGATTCTCTATTAGTTGCAGTCAAAGTCTCAGAAATCCCAGGAGATTTTTGTGTGCAATTCAAAATTGTGAAAAAGAATTTAGCAAGGAAAAGAAAGCAAAATCCTAAATACCTAGAGGCTTTCCCCACATAAGGCAATCTTAGTGTAAAACATTAGGGGATTAAACGAACCCTTATAAACAAGAGATAGTGAATGAGATTTTTTTTACGGAAATGAAACATAAATGGTGCTTAGAGTTGTTTTTCCTTGTTGTCTATCTTGCAGATAGTTAAAAACCGCCTTATTAAGAGAGTTTTTGGTTATATTGTAATATAATTGTACTTTTAACGCCTTGAACTCATTGCAGTATAGCTATAGCTTAAAATATAATTATAATTTTTTTATTTTTCAAAATTTTTTTTGGAACATCTGGTGGTAGATTTCTATTTACTCGCCCTTCAAATTTAAGCTTGAGTGAAATTAAATCTTGAAAATATAAGGCTACCCGCTTTGCGAGAGTCAGGGGAGGGTCATCAATTGTATGCAGTATTTTCTTTGCATTTTACAAAGAAATTGTTTTCGTGACTCAAACTCATGACCTTCTGGTCACAAAAAATAACCTCACTAATTGTTCCAAAGCTCGTCCTTTGTCCACATAATAAATTATATTCAAATATTTATTGCATGCCAATAACTCTCAAGATTGTAACTTGCAATATTTTGATAATAAAAATTTAGTGGAGGTTAGCTGGATTTGAAAACAAGAGGGAAGAAGGACTTTAGAGGTCCTTTTATGTTAGGTGTATATATTATTTAAAATTGGTTTTAATTTTGTTCCTTACCTGAGAGCACATATACTGAGCCTGGATCTGTCTCTTGTTTTGGTATCTTATGAGATGAAAAAATTCAGTTTTGGTTGACATTTCTACTTCATGGTTTCAACAGCTTTTCACTAACCCTACTAAGAGAATCCTTTTGGGGTTTTGGCAATGAAGGAGAGTCAACCCTTCAATAGGCTCAGTACCAGTTTATCCAAGTGGTTGGACTACCAACCAATTACATATCAACATTAATAAATTTATCTATCTTCAACCATAAGTTCATATCTACCAATTACATATCGCCATTAATAAATTTATCTAACTTCAACCTTAAGTTCATATCTACCTCCAAACACCCAAGATAATAATTCAAAGAAAGAAAGTATGTAAAGCATCAACCTGTTTATATACTTAATCTAATATTGGACTCTAATGCTGGGAAGGATATTGCATAATAATGGCACAAAAATAGCAATCCTTATACTGGAGATTGACCAATGGGTGGACTTAGATTCAATCATACTCATATTTGAAAATTTATGAGAACGGAAAGACTGTACTGCACGGCATAGAACATAGAATACAGTGAACTTGTGCGCAGGAATCTTTGATTTTCGGCTGAACTTTTGTTTAATTTAATCCATCAATGTCATTTGTTTGAATTTTAGGTATCAAGTAAGCCATTGCACTCATCAAAATTTGAATTGATCGAAAGGGATTACACTTGATCAAAAGGGTTTTGTGAGGGAATACTGTTGACTGAAGATATAAGTGCTAAAAGAAACAATGTATTCAGTCAACAGAGACTAAATTAAAAGTTTGTTTAATTTGCCTCCAGATTATGAACCTTATACTATGTTGCTAATATATATTAAACACATTGCGTGCAAAGCCTGCACATGTATTTAATTGGACGTGCGGCACCTAAAAGGCTTGGAAACAAGAGAAAGTGTCTCGACCCGCATTGACCTTGGATTAGAGCAATCGACAAATAATTGGTTCATTCTATAGATTGCCCCTATATCAGATTAGCCTTAAGAAATTATGTATCTTTATTAATTACTGGATTGACACCCGTCAGTAAGTTGGGTGACCTAAACGAGTCTGCACACTATCAAGGGATTGAAGTACCGAAAACACACGCTACAATAAGTTTTGGATGGCACAGTTTAGATTCCCTCAACAGATGGATTTGCCGTTAAGGAGTTGTTAATCACATTTGACTTAACTTGCCATGCATTTTCTCGTTGCTTGATAGAAGTTGACATATCACAACTTTAATGGCGAGAGTACACTTATAATGCTAAATTTGAAAGCGTTTAGTTAGGGTTGGTATCCACCCATTACCAAATTTGGCTTACTTGTAATTTGCTCATTGCCTATGCTAATGGTACCACTTTTAGGTTGTTTTGTGCTTTTTACTTTTTGTTTCTTTTTTTGTTTTTGTGTTAGAAATGCCAGTCACTAAATTAAAAAGTTTTAAAATTTTGATACTAAATTAAAAAATCCCAAAATTTTAGATATCTTTAAATCCATTATCCCTACGGAAAAAGTAATTAATATCATAAACTAAAAAAATAGATATTTTTAAGTAAATTCTAAATGATTATTAAAAAATAAGTTACTAAGCTAACGTGAATCTTAAATAGAACATTATTTGTGCGTCGATTGATATCTTTATCATGATAGTTGTATAATTAATCCTTAAACTTAAATTACCAAAGTATCTTATATAGAAAGTATTATATTTTGATATTACTTATTCCCTATTCTATTTATGATAGCTCAATTATTACTATTTTGATATATTATAAATTACAGAGATGTTAGAGTAAATCAACAAAGAATTCATTATTCTAAAATAATTAGTGAGAATGTTCAATTATTCTTAATTAGTAAGGATTTAGGAATTCTTTGAACAATGAATTAAGATATAAAAAGGTTATTTTCAAATATCAATTATAAATCAACTGCTAATTGTTAAGAATGATCATGATTAAATTTTGAGTAGAATACATCAATAATTTCATACTCTATGCTTAAATGAATTATTATATAGAAAAATGATGAAAAAAATATATTATAACTATGTACGGATTTGCTAAGTCAAATTGCTTTAATATTTGAATGGTCATGAAATGTTAATAGTAAGCAATATTAATTTATAATTATTATTTATTTAATTAACAAAAAATAAAGATAATTAAAAAAATCTTAATTTATCTAATCATAATTATGAATTCTAATTATACTTTATAATCATAATAATATATTAAAAACTTAGCTAGTAACACATATAGAGCAATTGAAGAGAAAAATATTAATTTTAATTAAGTACAACTTAACTATGTAGTTTGGAAAATTTAGAGACAATATGTGAGATATTTAGATTTATTAAAATTATATTCTAATTATATAATTAAAGTTAGATGTTAACCAATAATTTAGAATTAAACTTTATTTAATGATTTGGTAAACCCTAATCTTTCTATATATAAAAGGGTCTTTAAAAGGAATCCTTTTTAAACTATATCTAAAAAGTCCTTTTTAAGTTAAAAGAAGTGGCATTAATGAAAACACCTTAAAAGGTGATTACTAGCATTTAAAATCAATATTAAAGCCCATAACAATTTGCTAAATTAAAAACAAATACTAGTATCTTTTAGGAGGAGAAACAAGTATCAAAATATGTGTGATCAGGAACAAAAATCCATCCTAATTAGAACTAGAGGAGGTTCCATATATGAGTCACACCATTACCTAGATTTAAAATGATACCTTATTTAACTTGATCTCCCTAATCTAGTTGAACTATCATTGGTTAACTATCAATGTTCCTTGTTTTTTTAAAAAAACAAATTAGGATCTATTTCTTCGTATATAATTTAAATGTAATAATAAAAGGATATCTCAAACAAAGTAAGGTAAGCCTCATAAGTGATCTGAACTCTTATTGCCTATTCCTTAGTACTTAACCATTAAGTTTGTTGTTAATGTAAGTTGTAGCTAGCCAGAAGGTTGTTCCATAGACAAAAGAGAATTAATAACTAAAGAAGAGGTAATTATAGGATTCTTCAACTTGATTGTAAGCTACACAACTCAGATCAATTGGTTGGACAATCTTGATATGGTCTATGGTCCTTAATCTATGTTTGATAGCCACCTAACATATTTAGGTTTCATGAGATTATTGGGAAACTGGTAATATTATCACCTGCAACCAAATATAAAAAGAAATCAGCTTCCTATAACATAAATTAATATAGTAGTGAAAAGTAGGGATCGTTCCTATGAGGAATCTATTAGTAAATGTTATGCGAGTTGAAAACTAAAACAAATTGGGGGGTTGAATTAACGTGATTTAAAGAAATTAAAAATGACAAAAATTTGAAATAAACAAAGATATTCAGATATGAAAATTTAATAACAAACCTTGGTTTCAGGTTACCTACGTTATCAAACTAATATGGATCATCGATATAAAATTAAGTCGATTAACAAATACTCATTGGATGATGTTCTCTTTCAAGATTAAATGAATAGAAACATGTATTCTAATAACTCTTATTAACCAACAACTTAGATACGATCTTAAGTTTGATTAATTAATAGCTTTAAGGACCAAGAGAACCAGTGAGCAAGACAA
>JANVCQ010000004.1:34077466-34116073 GCA_025531925.1 Erythroxylum plowmanianum
AAAATGAGTGATTTTCATATTACTGCTTTATGATTATTGATGCCATGTGAAGTGTTAGTGATTGTTCGTAGCGCACCCTTTTCATAGGATGTGTATCGGAATGACCTACGGGCGTCCCAGTATATGTCCTATGGTAAGGGGGTGTTACACATCCTCGGTTTGGTTTCCATTAAGGAAAGTTGTCTTCACATTTATTTGTCATATCTCATAATCATAATGAGCAAAGATGACTAGGAGTATCCTAATGGATTTAAGCATGGCTATTGGGCTAAACGTTTTGTCATAGTCAACACCTTACCTTTGTCGATAACATTTAGGTATAAGCTTAGCTTTATAGGTAACTACATTACCCTCCATGTTAGTTTTCTATTTGAAAATCCTTACACCCAATAGGTTTTATCGGGTGGGTCAATCGAATTCTATACTTGATTTTCATACCTGGAATCTATTTCAAATTTTATAGCTTGAAACCTTTTGTCAGATTCAGAACTCTTCAGAATGTCTTCATAGTAGTAGGCTCATCATTTTCTATAAGACGTCGTCAAGTTCACTTATGAGAAATCTATATCTCTCGATAACATGATATATCCTACCTGACCTACGAATTTCTTATGTGTCAAAAGGTTTAACTATTGTTTCATTTTCATGAACAATAGTCTCGGTTCTAGGTAATTGATCTACATCTGTTTGAGCATCATGAACTTTCATAAGTTCAATTTTGCTTCCACTGTCTTCTTTTAGAAGAAACTCTTTCTCTAAAAAGATAGCATGTTTTGAAACAAACACCTTTTGTTTTGAAACATGGTAAAACTAATATTCTATAGTTTGCTTAGAATATCCTACAAACAAACACTTGTCAGATTTAGCTTCAAGCTTATTTGACTTAATCCGCTTCACTTAAGCAGGACAACCCCAAACTTTCATATGAGAAAGATAGGGTTTATTGTTAGTCCATATCTCATAAGAAGTAACATCAACTGACTTGGATGGAGCTCTGTTTAATACATAAACAAAAGTTTCAAGTGCATACCCCCAAAAGGATTTTGATAAATTCACTAATCCCATCATAGACCTCAACATGTCTAACAAGGCTCAGTTTCTCCTCTCAGTCATACCATTGTGTTATGGTGTGTAAGGTGGAGTCCACTAGGACAACATTCCATTATCCCTGAGATAATCCAAAACTCTTGACTTAAGTATTCATTACCTCGTTCTGATCAAAGTGATTTAATACTTCTCTCAAGTTGTTTCTCAACTTCATTTCTGAATTCTTTGAATCTTTCAAAGGCTTCAGACTCTTATCTCATAAGATACACATACCTATATTGAGAATAATCATCAATAAAGGTAACGAAGTATACGAAACCACCTTTGGTATGTATGATCATCGGACCACATACATCAATATGTATTAGATCTAAAAGTCCACTAGTTCATTTATCCTTTCCCTTAAAGGGTAACTTAGTCATCTTGCCTAATAAGTAAGATTCACATGTGTCATATGATTCACAATTAAATATCCCTAAACTACCACACTTGTATAGTTTAGACATGTGTCTCTCACTTGTATGGCTAAGGTGACAATGTTATAAGTAAGACGATTTTACATTATCTCGTTTTATTCTTTTGTTATTATTGATATTTAGAACTGGATTAGACATATCCAATACGCATATACCATTGCACAATGTACCCAAAGCATATAACATTCCATTCAAATAAATTGAACAACCATTGTTACTGAAATTTAAATAGAATCCAACTTTATTAAGACTATAAGCAGACATTATATTTTTAGTCAAAGCAGGTATATATAAACAAATGTCCAATTATAGTATAAGCCCACTAGGAAGCATCAATACATATGTGCCTATAACTAATGCAGCAACTCTTGCTCCATTGCCCACTCGCAAGTTTGACTCTCCCTTGTTAAATTGTCTACTGTTCCTGAGGCCCTTCATGTCAATACAAATGTGTGACTATAACCGGTATCTAATACTCATATGTTGTTATCAAAAATAATATAAATATCAATAACATAAATACCTGAAGTAGATGGGGCATTAGATGCCTTCTTCTACTTCAAGGACTCCAGATAGGCCTTACAGTTTCTCTTCCAGTGGCCATCCTTACCACAGTGGAAGCAAGTTCCCTTCCAGACAGTCTTCTTTGCTTTCTTGACACCTCTCTTAAGCCCTGCAGACTTCTTCTTCTTTTGTCTCTTTTTCTTCAAACTAGAAGAGTCCGCCAACGTCATAACCTTGTCCTTGCGAACAGATGACTCAACTGCCTTGAGCATGTTGACCAGCTTAGGAATTATGTTGGATATATCATTCATCTAATTGTTAAGCACAAATTGTGAGTAACTATTAGTTAAACTCGTCAGAATTAAGTCAATATCCAATTCATGATCCAAAAGAAAACCCAACGAGGTCAACCGCTTGATGTAGTCGTTCATCTTTAGTGTGTACTACATTAGATATGTCCCCTCAACCATCTTAGAGCAGAAAAGCAATTGCGAAGTCTCGAACCTTTCGAACCTTACTTGATCATCAAAGAGCTCCCTAAAATGATAGACTATGGTGTGAGCATCCATAGCCTCGCGCTATTTTTGTAGCTCCAGTGACATAGTGGCTAGCATAATACAACTAGTCATCTCGCTCTCGCTATCATCGAGATGCTTCCTATATGCTCTCCAATCATCATCAGAAGCATCAACAGCAGAGGGATCAGGAAGTGGTTCTTCCAAGACATAACCAAGCTTCTCAAACTTGAGAACTATTCTCAAGTTCCTGAGCCAGTCAAGGAAGTTTGGTCTAGTCAACTTGTTAGCTTTCATCAATGATCTTATATTCACACTAGTACTCATGGTGTTGACTCGGGCAATAGTAACCTCTCGTTAAATAAAGAAAAATTAGAATGTACTTAAATGCATGTCTGTAAGGACATTAATAACACGCATTATAACTCCCACTATTTTCACAAATTCATAACCCTCAATATAAATATGAGAGAACTGGTAAAGAAATTCTTCTAGTAGGTCGATATCCAATATCCCTAAGAATTACCTTGGGTTTGCTTAACAAGCTCCTTAGTTCAATCGGTAGGTATTGATCATACCAATTTCATGTCTAATGTAACCATCGAATCTAGTGCTATCAACTATTGATGTGTGCAAACTCATTGGGCTATCAACTCTTGACATCTGTATACCTAATGTACACTACCCAACTTCGCCTCTGTCCACATTGATTTTGGGTTTCCCTAATAAACCAACACTTCTAGTTAAAATCGATCTATTAATCTGGAAATCCTATTTCTATGGTTCGAACATATCTGTGTAGAGCAGGTTTGGGTTTGCCTAGCAACCCTAACTTTAAAAGGACTCTGGTTCTCACCACATTAAAGGAAGACGATAGTTTTAATATTCTAAATGAGAGGTTTGACTAAGGTCTATGTATATCTTGACATGTGTACATCTACTGTACACTACCCAACTTCGCCTCTGTCGACGTTGATCTTGGATTTGCCCAACAAACCAACACTTCTAGTTAAAATCAACCCATTAATTTGAAAATCCTATTTTTACGGTTCGAACATATCGATGTAGAGCAGGCTTTGTTTACCCAACAACCCTAAATTTAAAAGGACTCTGGTTCTCGCCACATTAAAGGAAGACGTTAGTTTTAATATTCTAAGTGAGGGGTTTGACTAAGGTCTCATCTAACTTAGATGGTCTGACATATATAACTCATATATATACATATAGTTACTATAACTATATGGTATAATATGTACTACCAAATCAAATTGGGCCTAAGCCCATAACCATCTATCATGCAAGCCCCCACATTTTCCTAACCATGCATTCTCTAATGCATATATGTAAACACATAATTTTGGTTATGACATCTTATAGATCCTAACATGAAAGCCTAATCCAACATTTGGATCTAAGCCTAATCCAACACTTAGAGTTACTATCTTCCTTTTACTAACTTGGCTAAAATTATTATTGTATGTTATTTCGATTGGAATTAATATTAATCTAATTAACATTAATTCCTAATTTCAAAAATTAATTTATAATTAATTTTTCTTAAAATAATTATTTGATGTCCAAAATTAAACAACTTCAATTTTGTCATGCATGCCAATTTTTTTAGTCTTATCAGAAAATCTATTGTTCTACTAAAATTAATTCAAAATTAATTTCTATAATTTTCCAAAATTTCTAGAACATCAAATCATCATTCCAAGCATCTCTAGATTTTTTCATGATGATCAAAACAATTTAGGAATTACCCAAAAATTATCCTACTCATCGAAACACCGATAAGACACCAAAAATGACAAATATGACTTCTAAAATTTTTCTGGAAATCAAATTTCGAGCAACTGCATCAAACACCAAATTAACACATTTGTATCACATAAAAATATTTTTAAGGTTCTAGAACCGAAATATAAACATAAAAAAATATCAAACAAAACGGATTCTACAATTTCTAGAAAATTATCTAGATCTGGAAAATTGTTTGATAAAATCATTAAAACATTTTTAATAATTCTATAAAAATTATAGAGGCATAAATACATCCTAAATATGTTCACATAATTTTTTTAGAACCAAAGTCCATGAAAATCATGTGTAACCTCATCAGTTTAGTTGATAGACATCACATGCCCACTAGAAAGACAGATTTCATTCATGTTCTTGTAAAGTTGAAATTAAATAAAAATATTTTCAATCACACTGAATCATTCACTTACATATTATGAACAGATTGGTGAAAGAAAATTGTAAAAATCATTTTTTTATAATTAATTTCGAACAAAATATTACAGGACTCTAAGTTGTCACAACCATGAAAATAGTTTTCACATGTCATGTATTCTCCATCTAACAAGGCACAAGATGGCTCTGATACCACTGTTAGGTTCCGATCATGTATCTCATACATAATATATATCAATTATATGTAGCGGAAATAAAACAGAACCTCAAAAACCAGATATACTTGTGTATATAGAAATAGAAAAACAAAAACACAAAATGAAAGATGTTTACATACCTTTCTGACGACCTCCTTCGTTCTTTAATCTTCTTCATGTTGGGTCGTCATTAATCACAACGATCAATGCAGACTATCTATAATGAAAGTCCACACAAAGATAAAAAGATGAAACCTCACTAGGAGATGACTAGAATTCTTTCTTTGTGCTAGCAAATATAAGAACTTTTGAGAGAGTTAGAGTGAAAAAAATGTGTGTCTAAGAAAAAGAACCTTTGTGTGTGTAAGAAAAAAAACCTTTCTTTTTCTCTTTTTTATATATCTTACACAAGATGCATGAAAATCATCTCAATTTTTTGCACCATTGGCCTTCCATAACCCCCATCACTAATCGAAAGTAATGGGAAGTTAATGGTCATGAATATCATGCAATAATGGAAGTTATGGGAAGTTAATGACCATGAATAAAATGCATTAATGGAAGTTATAAGAAGTTAATGACCATGAATAGCATGCATTAATGAAAGTCAACAACACTTGTTTCTAATCCATTCCATGCAACATTTTCTACCATGATCTCATTGCGAAATACTCTCTCATATCTTGAATCACTATTCAAGACCATTTTACTCATCCTTCGGATCTCCTATGTGTGTGACCTATTAGGTTCTCGGTTATATTAGTCACTTGAATTAACACTTAATTCAAGTAAGTCAAGAGTGGTATCTAGCAACAAGTTATGACCCCCAATTGACCAAAAAGTTTGTGATTTGACTACGAACCCTTCCATATGCAATATTGCCATGAAATTTGTCCTTTCACCATCTATACCCCACTTGGTTCAGAGTATGGTTAAAGTGTCAATTCTTACTAGAATAACTACATCACATCTAATCCAAGTGTTATTAGATCTTGTCCTGAGGATCTCATTACTCTATATATCATTGAAGACTCTGTTCTTGACATATATTTGCTCTGGCCAGAGACTCCCGAATAATGACCCCGACAAGAAGCTGTGGGTATCATCTCCTTCTATCAGGAGTGGTAAATCCTTTATTGGCTACTCAATTACCTCCGAATACCTCAAGCTGTACCCAATCACCACCCTATGAGTAACCCCTGAAACGCACCGATGATTGGAGTCAAAGCATAGGATCAGTATGCAAGATATCTTTGAGCATCTCGAGTCAAAGAATGCTTGCACCATTGCTCTAATGAAAATATCATTGATACTATAATAGAATATCTATATGATTGTCTCATAGTAGGTCAATCCAATGTACTTACTACCCTTAGTAAGCATCCACATGTTAACTCTAAAAAACTCATATCTACAACTTATAAGATCTATTATTTAACCTAATCAAGGAGTATAACATGCGCTAGTCTATCCGAATTAATGATATCTCATCTCATTAATCATATGACTAGGAAAAGTTTAGCTACTAACATAATTACACATTATAGGAATCTCATTATCATGATCTCCTCATGATTTCCTCCATGTTATGTTTTGTATCAAGGTCTTTATTAAATTAATTTAAGATCAACATCAAATCCATAAATATATGAACATCGAAATAATGAAAAATGCATTTATTAATCATAAAATGATTTGTACAATAAGTGCTAAAGGTGATTGCCCTTATAGCACTTCTCTAACATAAAGAAGCTTATGTCTTGTTGACATAATTTGCCGTAGATGATAATTATCATAAACCAAATCATTGAGGCTTTGATATTGTAAGTGAGTTTTTTTAATATAGATATGTTCAAAAATAGTTCTTTTGATGTGCATGACATAATGCTACAATTGTTTAATAACAAGTTTTCTTAATATTGGAGCAATTTTAACAAACACTAACTAACAATCTCCATTAGTCATCCTTATTTTGAATTGAGAGTTATAGAAAAACTTTAAAAATATAATATTGATAAGTAAAGAACAAAATTAGAAATATAGAAACTTACCGAGCATTTTTTAATCATAAGTTCTCTCTTTATAGATGATATAGTAAAACTCTGTAAATCTTCATGATATAATATAATTTTACTTCACATCAAAAAGATCAACCATAATATTAACATATATACATGTATCTTTAGGATATAAACAATAAAGATTAAGAAAATAAGCTGGTAAGCAGATCCTTTGAGTAAGATGCTTATTTCATTGTCAATCAAGAATATTTGTGCAATGCTTATATTACTTTTTCTTCCTTTTAGAAGATTCATAATTTTCTTGGGAAATCTATACACTTGAAATATATAAAAGAATCCACTTTTTTTAATTTTGTAAGAGAAAGTACAAATATATATAGTATAATAAGTTTACAAAAGACAAACTAATTTACAACTAGAAGTTAAGGATCTAATTGGCTCTAAATTAAGAATATGAAAATATATTATAACTACAATTCCAATAATTATAATATCTCAACCCTCTTTCTAAAGTTTGTGTATAGATATCATACATCTTCAACTTGTTAAGAGATCTTATAAACACTAAATTTTAGACTGCTTTTATAAAGCTTCACATAGTTCAAATGTTATGCCTCTAAATTTAGCTTTCGCATTGAGCGAGCAATGATATTTTGTTTCTTACTTCTCCACATGACAAGATTTCCACCCACAAATGAGAAGAAACTAGAAGTCGATCCCCTATAATTTATCACTCTAGCCTAATCAACATTTGTATAAATATCTATGTTTTGCCAATTTATATCATTAGTAAACAAAATTTCTTTCAAAGACGTAAATTTCAAATACCTTAAATTTTATATAATTGCATTCATATATTGTTCTATAAGATTAAGCATATTCTGACTAACAATTATCAATGCATAAGCAACATCATGTTTACTTCAACACGTAACTTCAAGCTTTTCCTAATTAGTGTATCAATCGGATGATATACTAACATACCAATTTCTTATAATAGGTTTAATCCATACTTTCTTTGTGATAAGAAAATTCTTTCTTTGATCTAGAAACTTCAATATCAAGGAAATATTTCAAGAAACTAAGATTTTTTATTTCAAACTCTTTAGGCAAATGTTATTGCCATGCTTTCCACCATGCCATCCATATATATATAAGAAGTAGTGATTTTACTTTATCCCTTTTTAAAAATAAAGTATCATCTGAATTGCTTCAGCGGCATCCAAATGCTATCATAAAATTTATTAATATTTGAAACCACGCTTTTGGAGATTGTTTCATCTCATATAATAATTTTTTTCAATATGAAAATCTTTCTATTATGCATTTTTGTCGCCATACATCATAGTAAAAGTTCCATATAGACTTTTCTAAATAACTCACCACCCAGAAAGGCATTTTTTACATCAATAATGGGCAATCTAAATTTGTAAATAGGGACAATAACACTATAACAATATTGATTTTACCTGTAGGGAAAATGTCTATGTTCAACCAATTTCATTTGTTTAGGTGTACCCTTTTGCTATTAATCTTGTTTTGAGTCATTCAATTGTGTCATCTGTTTTATACTTTATTATATAAATACATTGGACAATTAACGAGCTTTTACATTTTATTCTTTTGTAAGGAGTTAAGTTCTTAGATAATTGATTTATAGATTACTTATTTGATTAAGATAGGTTATGATTTCATATATAATGACTCGTGGGATATTTAATTCTACTTGAAATTTTAGGTTCATAAGTGGGCTTAAGAATAACCTGATGAGACATTTCAGTAAGCAATTTCTAAGTGGCTCAAGTTCTAGAATATAAACATCATTAATAAACAAATTGGTGTGGAATATTAGTTACAGACTCAAACTCTTCAATTGATGGGCTTACATCTTCTAGTTTGATAAGTGGCTTAGATTCTAAAATAGGAGCACACTCTATAAATGATTGGTGTGGTATGTTAGTTAAGGACTTAAAACGCTTTGATTGAGGGACTTATATCTTCTAGTTCAATCATTCCTTTATGTTCCAAGCGATCTTCTAGTTCGCGCTTTTTTTAATGATCCAAATGACCATTAACATCATGTCCCTTATACTTTAATGACCATTAACATTATGATTTAAAGTTTCATTACTTATATTCAAATTACTAACACTACGATCAACGAATTGACACTCCTCTTGAAATTAATATTCCAAAGTCTGAATCTCTTTTTGTTCTTCCCATAAAGTTCATAATTAAGAGAAAAATATAAAAAGTTTTCATATAAAACTATATATGTTATTGTGTACATACATTGAATTGGAGGATGATAACACATGTATGCCTTTTAATTGTAACATATCTGAGAAATATATATCATAGTGCTCATGGAGCTAACTTGTGGTGCTAACGTTTATGGGTATATATAAATATTATATATCTAAAGACATAAAGAGGTAAATTTGGTACTAGTAAAGCAACTAAAACCTTATTAAGAGCTTTGAGTGGTGTTTGAAATTCAATGAAGTGTAAAGGAGTTTGATTAATTAAATATGCTAAATAAGGAAAGAGCTTCTCCCTAGTATGACAATGATATATGGGTTTGAATTAATGAGGCATAAACAACTTATAATAAGTGATGATTTATCCTCAAGGCCATTCCCTTTTGCTAAGGCATATCAACATATATAATTTCATTAATAATTTTATATGCTTTAATTAATGCTTTAATTTGGAATTTTTATATTCTCTACTATTATCACAATTAAGAACTTGAATCCATACATTAAATTAAGTCTTAGTGAATTTGAAAATTTTTTTGCAATAATAAATTCGCTTCATATTTAGACTTCATTAACCACAGCAAAGTCATCATGATAATCATTAATAAAGATAGCAAACTAAGTAGAGAAAGTTGGAATTTTAGATATACCATATACATTACAATAAACAGCCATAATTGGCAAATGAATTTTATTTGAACTTAATGGAAATGAATTTTTATGACTTTTTGCAAGTTCAAAAACAACACAGTGAAAAGTAAAGACATCAATCTTTTCAAATAAAATATGAAATCATTTTTTAGATAATTGAAAAATGTATGTTTCAATTGTTAGTGTTGCAACTAAACTTCAGCTTTATTCTTCTCCACTTTAAAATCATCCATCATAAAACTTAATGCAAATTATCGTAACTCATTGTCTGTAAGTGTAAATAATATAAGTTCCTTTGCTTACTCTCATAATCAATTGTTTACTTTATTTGCATGTTCTAAGTTAGGATAAAATGTTGCAATACAAGATAAGGTTGTTACTATTTAAGAAATAGATAAGAAATTATAAACTAAAGATGGGGTAATAAAAATAAAATCTAAATTCAAGGTATTAGTGAGATAACAAGATCCTTCCCTTAGAATTGGGGCCTTTTTACCATTGGCAGTAGAAACAATTTTCTAGAAGGATTATTCAAGTTTTATTACCTTTCTTGAATCATGTGTCATATGATTTGTAGCACCATAATCAATTATTAATGTACTATTACAAAGATATGTCATAATGTTAAAATTTTTCACCAACATTTTCTGTATTGCTACTAAAGACAAAGATGTCTCAGTACCATCATCCTTTTTATTTGTTTCAGCAACATCAAAAATTTAGGTTCTCTTGGATTTTCTTTTTCAAGGTGCTCAATTATTAAGGTACTCAATTATGATCCCACCGGTCTAGATACCTTACAAATTTATAATGAAGATATTTGGTATGATTAGGCTAGTCACAATGGGTACACTTATAGGTAGTTTTCTTAACACCATTAGTTGTTTTTTATTTGCTTTGAGTTACCATAATTGTAGCTTTAGAATTTCCAAACTCTTCTTTTAATGTTTGATGACATACTGCCTCTTATTAAATCAAGATGGAGCATTTTTTTAGATCTAGAATCGATTCCTTACATGGAATCTATCTATGAATATGTTCAAAAAAAATCATCCAATCTAGTAAGAAACATATATACCATTAGTTTTATAATAGATTTTCAATATGCTAATAACATCATCAAGTTCATTCATGACCAATTTATCTCGATGGTCAAATTATTAAAATATTTATGTTAACTTTTCATAATATTGGAAAAGAGATGTTCTATTTTATTTCGTAGTGAATGCTTTATGGTTTAAGGCGAAGAGTTGTAACTAATCATGTCCATCATAAAAGGCTTTAGACAATGTGCTCTAAATTTCATAGGCAATGGGTATGCACAAGCATCACTTCATAGTCTTTAGACTCATAAACATTAATAACCACCTTCTTACTTTTTAATTTTCAACATATCACTTTTTATGCCCATCTTCTGATTTTGTATGTAACGCCCCAACGCCCCTGGTGCCCAAACCTGACATCGTGGGTGATATCCGAGCCCGTGCCCCGCAAGGGTGGCGTGCTAGAGCACACAATCATTCAAAAATCGGTATAAATTTTTTTTAAACCATAAACACAATATGCGGAAATCCATAACCGATTCAGGCCTACTTTCCTTCATAAACATTCTTAAATTGAATCATCTGGTTTACTGAACTCATCTCAATGAAATTCTTCTTTGAAAGAAGATTTCTTGACACTATCCTCGATACTACTCATGAAATTCTTGTCAATCAACTATTTTCCATGATTACTTATCAATCATTCTTAGTACTTCAAGAAGATCAATTTCAACCTTTCATAATATCTCTATACGATCAATTTATGCCATAAATTATGTGATTAGAACATCCTTTATAATAAGGCTCAGTAAGGCACTAAGCAAATTCATTTACTCTAATATCTTGATATATACCATCCAAAATCATTACATCTTATCTAAAGATGTATTTATGTCAGTTCTCCAATTAATAACATTCGCTAATGATACTTGAATTCCAATTGATTCTAGACAACAATTCTATCCTTGTTCCTGCCCATGATTTGTTTTCGTAATTCTTTCAGTAACTAATTCCTCAGTGACGTAGTATTATCGCATGTTATTCTCAATTGCCCAATTAACTCCCTTTCGCGAATGATTTTCTCAATTCATTCGATTTCCTGTGATTTCACAATGACTTAAATTGTACTTGGTTTTGTTTTGCCATGAATATAAGATAATTTCTCCCTTTCAGTAATATGCATCTTCATTCATCGCAACCAAACATCATAATTTGATTTAGCAAAATAATTCTTGCATTAGAAAAAATCTTAAAATTAAACAACAGTAAGAATTAATTTTGATCCATACAATTCAATATTAGTTCACTCATTCTGTTTTCTAAAAAAAGAGGTTTATTAAGAAATATTTGTTGGCTATGATACCAACTTAAAATACATAATAAAGCATACTAAATTTTCTTATTTAGTGAAAGGAAGCATAAAGATATACAATAGAAACAAATTAATTACCAATTTATAGCTAGAGGTTAGAAATTCAACTAGCTCAAAACTAAGAACCTAATAATATATTATAACTATGTAATTCCAATAATTACAGAAAAATATCTCACGATATCCATACCATCATATATATAACCTAACGATGGCTTCTCATATAAATAAAAGATCCTTAATAACCTTATTAGTGGTGGCAAAATATTTACAATTATTAAATAAGCATATTAAAATTTATTATTGAGAATAATAATATAAATATATTTGCCATTCATAACCTTTGATAACTTATAACTCAAAAAGTGTTTACTTGTCACTAAATTTTAAAGTATTTATTTATGATCATAAATAGTCTTAAAGGTTAAAAGTGTAGTTGTAGGCCTAGCAATAGTAGGATGCACAATGTCATCTTAATTGTCTTGCTTTCTTAACTAAGAAAAAATTTCAAATAATTATACAATAAAATTTTAGATGCACTTTGAAGTAAAACTAGAAGTATAGTCCTTACAACTAATATCTTTTTAAGGTAAAAGATAGAGAGACCTGTTGTGGTTTAACTAAATTTAAAAAATAATATTTAAAATTATTAAAAACACTTCTTGTGGTTTTAATTTTCAAGAAAAACTCCTTTTACATTTCTATTAAGAGCATGGTAGTGACACATATGTGACATGAATGTTACACGTGGAACAATCAAATGTTACTAATGGAAACCTAATGCATCTTTTAAACCTAACATGAACTAATTAATTTTGATTCAAACCAAAAATTTATTACAGTTCAAGTGTGTTACTCATGCCACATGTGTTTCATCATTATCTTTTTAATGAAATTCTAAAAGATTAAAAATTACAAAGAATTTTTTGTTAACTTTAAAGATTAAGGAGTTTTTTAAAATTAGTTAAATGACAGGGAAGTCCTATTTCTTTTACCCTATCTTTTAAGATGAGATTTATACAATAAGCATCATATAGAAACTAACAAATGTGCTCATACTTTGATTGTAATAAATACTCAGCTAATGCATAATTAGTCGCATTATCTATAACGAAGTCGATAATACTTTTTTTGTCCAACCTACTCAAAATTTTTAGGAAAGAATTCAAATAAACTTTATGCCTTTTTTGCATAATGGAAACATTAACAGAATTGATAAAAGTGATTCTAACATTACAATAAAACAAGAAATTAATAAAAAATAATTTATCTTTAATCAATGCACTCATGTGCCGTAATAATGCATCATATTACACTACAAGAAATCTGTAGTTTACTGACGGAAAAATTCGACAGTAAAATGCATGTATTCTGTCGGTAATAATAATTTCTGACGGAATAAAACGACAGATAATGACTTCGTTAAAACGGCCATAGGTAAATTTAATGATGGACTTTTTATGTGTCCTTCCGTTAGTAAAGTATACGAATGGACAATCGTAACCTTCGGTAAATTTTACGTTTGTCGATGGAAAAAGAAGAACGATCGATAAACTGTAGTTCAGATAATCATAAAGGTTTCAATATTACCGACAGAAGAAGAACAACGAGTAAATATCATACAATTTATCGACAATTTAAGGAGTTTCGTCAATAAATAAAGTATATTTACTGACGACCTTTTATATTCCATTGGTAAATAAAAGTAAGAAATTTTTAAAAAAATTCCAACATTAAATTTTATTTCATGATCTTATGATAAATGTATAATTTCAACAGTTATAAATTATCTATGCATAATAATTTTATTTGTTTATATATTTAATTTGTTTAAACAGAAAGTTGATTGATGATATAAAGTTAAAATTATCTTGATTGATAATAAAATATTACAGTGCACATAATAAGTGTTTGTAATTCAAAGCAAATGACTACAACAATCCTAATGTCCTAATGACCGCCGGTCCTCTAAGGTGCTACCCTTCACCTTCAACTCATCCACCTCATGTCTAAGCTGAGCTATGATATCCATCAATGTGTCCACTGTGGTATGAACCTGATTGACTTGATTGGTTTGCGACTATCTAGTAGATGCTGCTGTACTGGACGTGGAAGATTGCAAATAACATGTGTTCATAAATGAACTTAGCTCGAAGATCCTTCCACGACGGTCCCTACCACTCACAACATCAAGATGCGTCTGAGTCTCATCAACAGGTTGTTCTTGTTGAGACTATTGCTAAATGGTTTCTTGTATTTGGTCCTATTAGGAAGCAATGTTTATATTAGTAAGTGATAATTGTTAAGAAATAATAATAAAGCATTAATTTCACATACATTCAGTTCTCTACATCAGCTATTGACGAATGTCACACTGTCATGCTTCTTCGTGTAAGTGTGCAGAAACGCCTGAGTAGGTGTATGCCTTATGCCCATAGACTTTTCCTACATATTTAACCTAAAATGTTATATGTGAACTAGATTTTATAAAAATTTCGACAGATTTTCTTCTATTTTTTTGACATTTTCCCCTATTAAACAAATAAAATAACTCAACACAGTCATATATGGCACTAGACATTTATATCATTATCATTATCTATAATACACATATTTTCATTTCAACATTCACTCATCAATTTAAATTGAAATACAACAAAGTAAAATATTTACAATATAAGTGTCAAGTTTAGATACTTACAAGTCTCTATGCATGCTCGTAGTGGGTAATTGCTCCTCCCGTATGTATGGAAAGACTCTCTCCCCCTTGGCCTACACTTTGTTGGTGGAGTTACGCCCTAAGATGGACATCGCCTCAGGTGATGCGCAATACTCCTGCCTCCATATTTGCTCTGAAATATAATGTATATCACACCAGTAAAGTCGCGATAACGTATACGAGCTCACCTCTCCCATACTTTATGTAGGATCGCATCGAAACCAAAATCCCAAAAAAAATCTTTCTGAAATAAAAAGAAAAAATTTGAACTACTATAATGCAGTAATATTTATGTAATTAATGTATACAAATCAATATAAAAAAGAAAATAAATTTTTATTGTACCTTAAACTCCTGAAAGTAAAATCTTTTTGTGGCGTTAGAGATATTTTTCCACATATAACCCTCAGGATCAATCTTCCCCTTAAATTTAGATGTCATATTTCTGGAACACAGTCCAGACAGAATCAACCTAATACAAGAAGTACTTTTATACCATGAAAAAACCGATAAACCTATAACTTAATTAAAAACATATAGTGTTTAATGTGATTTCACTTATAGATTATTGACAATTGTTATGTACTTTCTTCCATCATGTCCCTTAGCTCCAGGCTGGTGGACATCTCCTCCATCCAATAAAAGGGTAGTACATGATGTATGAGTTGGGGATGGTGTAGCATGACGAGCAGCAGGTGATGCCTCATCTGCAACTGTAGATCCTAGAGGGGGAGGAGGTGATTCAGTGTCAGCTACAGACTGTGACGGTACACCTTCACAGTAAGTACCTCCGAACACACCTCTAAACCTGGGCCGCATTACCTCACGTTATCTCTTCGGTCCCATATTTTTACCTGAAATTCATTGTTTATTGAATTTTCTAGAAATATAAGAATTTGAATTCAATATTTTACGCAATATATGGAAAAGGAAATAAGGTGATTTGTTGAATATCATATTCAAATACAAACGAAGAAATAGAAGGTTAACAATTGCTAAAGTCATAGAACAAGAACAATAATAGCCCACACTCAATAGCACGCAGATTGACCCCTAACTAGTAGGGAGGTTGTTTGACAAATTCTTACAGATACAACAATAAATAAACTTTAAAGCTAAGTCTAGTGTATTACATCAATATAATATAATTATTTTCTTGGATTCCATGTGACATGAGAGTCGGTAAAGGTAAATGAGTCCCCAATGTCTGGATTCCTCATAAGGGTCTTGGCATGTTCAAACGTACTAATTGAAACAGTGATACTTCTTCTCTCAGGTGTAAGTTTTTTAACACCTTCTTGCAACAACATTTCTACTATAGATAAACTTGTAGAGGATACAATGAATGAGTTGCCAAATTTAGTATGGAAGACTAACTCTCCAGATGAAATACCAGTACGAACTGATTTACCTAAGGCACAATCAACATAGAACTTAGATAATGTCAAATTAGAAACCGTTACATGAACCAAAACTGGATATGGTTGCATATGTGAATGTCTAGATGAGGTTTGTGAAATTGATGAATTTTTCAAAAGAACTGATCTCCCTAATCCTTTATAGACCGTTGTGACATCGCTCCCGCCTCTATTCACATGCATGTCATCTTCGAGATTCAATGAAGCTTAAAACAATATGTAGTCTAGACCATCAAATGTGAATATATATAATAGCTTCATAAAAGGAAATGAGATGCACATAATAAGGAAAGTGACATTCTCCAGATGATACTAAACACTTTGAAGCAAAAGATCGGTTATGGAAGGCAAACGATCATTAGGGTATGAAGTGGAGATTTTTCCTAGATTTTTTTCCTTTGGTTGTTGGGACAATTTTGTCACATTCCCCCCCCCCCCCAACGGAATGAATTACTACCATCCAAAATCAGACGTCATGTCGACATTCCTTGATTAAGAATTTGATATTAAATACTTACATAATATACTAAAAAGGAAATAATTGATTTGTTGAATAAAATATTCAATTATAAACATAAAATTAGTCGTTATGATAACTTAATTGTAAATTACAATCATCATCTTTTTCGGAAGAATAAGAATCATCTCCATCTCCTCTTCAAATTTCTGACCCTTGTCATTTTCTCCAAATGAAATTTCAAAACATATTCGTCAAATGGATCGTTCAAAGGCTCATTATCGTCAAATGTCACAGATGCATTTATAAAATAAACATCTTCCTGAAACGCTTCATTTTCAATTCTCTAGTCTACTTTTCCATGTGATTCAAAAACACCTTTAGGTTTAACTTTACAAATCGCCAACCAATCTAACTTATCTCGTCGTCAGCTTGGAAAAGGGACATAACATACCTGTTTCACTTGCATTGCCAACACGAAAGCTTCAAATTGTCTCAATATTCTTTAGTTGTTGATTTCAACTAGATTGTATCGACTATATACTTTTGTTCCAACATTTGAAGTCTGGTCATACCATTTATAGTTAAATATCTCACATCGCTTTATTGGCAATGCAGGATACTCAACTTTAGGTATCTTAACAATTTTACCATATTAATCCACTAATTCTCCCAGTATGGAAACTCCACTATTTATTGTTATCATGCTATGACCATGATATTCTTATTCATTAACGAAATACACCGAATACGATTTAACAATTCGCAGAGATCCCTTTGCAAGATCACAATTGAACTTGTTCTCTATTGGATTTTCTAAGGCCTACATAAAAGAAATTTTCATATGAAAGAGTATTATGTCATTTTAACACTTAAATCTTATAATTCAATTATAAGAATATTTGTAAGTAAAAACTTACATATCTCTCGAACCATCGATGAAAGTATCTTCTAACTTCTTTATTTATATCATCATATTTGTTGTCAGGCATTATCTCACGTAACAGTACCTCGTATAATCTAAATATATTATTATACCTTTCAGTTATAAACAACATAAATTTTGGTAGGAATTTTAATCATGTTCAACTTACTACATGAAAGGTTGAACCTCTTGATAGTTCAATAAAATGTAACCATGGACAGCCTCAATTTCTTCTTCTATTAACATTCTTCTTGTTGCACGTTCATATGTTTATCCAGGATATGTGAAAATGGATAAATTACCATCATCATGACTCGTTCCTCCGCCATAATCATTACGAGAAACTTTTCTTTCTCTTGTGTGAACATGCGGCTCAAAATAATATGAACAAAATATACTAGCTTCCTCCATTAAGTAAGCATTAAATATCGAACTTTCAACTCTAGCCTTGTTTTTTTACTTTTTTCTTCAAGTAATGCAAATACCTATATTAGAGAATATGGTTATTACAATTTACTAGTTAAAACATTTTATTACTTCAATTACAATAATTTGAATTTGAATTACCTCTCAAACAAATACATCCATTGATATTAAACTAGACCAGCTGGTTTTGCCTCGTGTGCTAAATGCACAGGTAAATGCTCCATAAAGTCAAAGAAGCTTGGAGGAAAAATTCCTTCTAACTTGTACAAAATTACTGGAATTTTCCTTTCTAGATTTCA
Organism: Erythroxylum plowmanianum; assembly: GCA_025531925.1. Classification (NCBI taxonomy): domain Eukaryota; kingdom Viridiplantae; phylum Streptophyta; class Magnoliopsida; order Malpighiales; family Erythroxylaceae; genus Erythroxylum; species Erythroxylum plowmanianum. The sequence continues at coordinate 34,095,994 of JANVCQ010000004.1, forward strand.
GATGATGTTAAACTTTTGAAAAACAAACTTAATTTTGTTATTACTTCCCAAACCTTATTCGGTGGTAACTCCCAAAATGCAATTGGATTATCTTTTGCATAATCAAATGACAAATGACAATCATTACTTTTCATCCCAAATAATTTGTACTTCTTTATGTCCACACACCTTGCCAAGCTTGAAAAATAACCATCGAAAACTTTAGACCTTTCAATCATTCACACAAAATTTTCTAATGTTTTTTGTCAAAAGTGTAACATGCTTTCGAATATTAACTGGTGCAAAGATCTTTATGTAACTCATTTCTTCTACAAAAAAATTACAAATCAGCTCGTGATTTTGCATTATTTTTTGTCCTCCCTTCAATGTTTATTATGGTATTGAACAAATTATCAAAAGCATTTTTCAATATACATCACATCTAGATTATGACGTATCAAATTAATTTTCCAATATGGCAAATCCCAAAAAATACTTCGTTTTCTTCATCCAAAGTTCTTACTAATGTTTGTATTAACTTCATCAGCTTCAAATTATGTAACTTTCAGCAAACCTAATTCCTAATCTCCTGCAAAATCTCTTCAACAGCTTTGTGAGGGGGAGGAGTTGTTTTTACTATCTTATTTTTAATGAACTTTTGTTTATTGGGTCTAAATGGATGATATGGAGGAAGAATTTTTCTGTGATTGTCAAACTAACATATTTTGCTCCCATTTGGAAGATAAAACACATCAAAATCATTGCCACAATAAGGACAACTCAATTTTTCTGTTATGCTCCATCTAGACAACATGGCATATGCCAGAAAATTACTAATGGTCCATATCAAAGCCGCTCTCAACACAAAATTTTGTTTCATTAACACATCATATGTATGGACATAATATTCCCAAAGATGTTGCAGTTCAGATATCAATGGTTATAAGAATACATCAATTCTATGCTTTGGATTTGAAGGCCCTAGCATAATCACTGTTAAGAACATATATGTATCTTTTATACGCATCTATGGAGGCAAATTATAAGGAGTAATTATGATTGGACATGATGAATATTGTTGGCCAAATTGACCAAAAGGTTGGAATCCATCCATCGACAATCTCAACCTAATATTTTGGCTTTCAACTGCAAACTCAATATAGGTGTCATTGAAATGTTTACATGCCAATGCATCTAAGGGATGACTCATTATTCCATCTTCTTGTTCGTGTTTATTATGCCATCTCATGTGAGATGTAGTAACATCATAAGCATATAGTCTTTAAAGTCTCGAAGTTAGGGGAAATAATATATCCACTTATAGGGTACTAATTTCTATTTCATTGAACGTTTTCTAGACTTGAACCTAGATTGACCACAAAATTTACACTATTGTAATTCCACATCATGTCCCCAATACAACATACATCCCAATCTGTAATAATCAATCTTTTCAATTGGAAAATTAAGACCCGTATTAAGTTTCTTCATATTGTAAAAACTATCAACCATTGTATGATCAGAAGACAATGATTCATTATACCATTCAAGAATTTGATCAGAACTACGGTCAGATGTATGCCCTTTAGACTTTATGTTCAATATCAGAGCAATTAAAGACAATTGAGTCATTGTCTCACAATTTGGCCATAATTCTTGGTCAGCTGACTGTAGTAAGTTAAAAAATTGTTTTGCATGTGGGTTAGGTTCTTCTTCAAGATTTTCCATCTTTTCCTCAAAGGTATAACCGGCTGCATTATAGACCATTTGCATGTACGGATTTTCAATTCCATCCATATAATTTGTTCAAGATCCAATCCCCTCTTCAAACTCATTTAAGTTGATAGACAATTGTGCTTCATTACCATTTGAGGTACTACAAATTAACGGTTCCTCATATCGTGTCTACTCAAAATAAATAGAGACAAACTCTTTTCTCAGCAAATTCCCATTAACTTCAACAATAGGAAGTAAACATTTATGTTTGCACTTTTTACATAGACATTTGATCTTTGGCCCATCCATATGTGCTAGTTGAGAATATGTATAATGAATAAAAGCTTCAACTCCCTCAATAAATTCAGGATTAATGAAACCATCAGGTGTTAATCGTCTATACATCTAAGATCTATCATCATTACTCATTTCTGCAAAACTGACATGCACATCTAATCTTTAGCCCATCCATATATGCAGGTTGAGAACATGTTTAATGAATAAAAACTTCAACTCCCTCAACAAATTCAGGATTAATGAACCCATCAGGTATTAATCGTTTATAAATCTAAGATCTATCAACATTACTCTTTTCTGCAAAACTGTTAATTTAAAAAAATGAATCCATGGTTAGTATCATTCATGTTCGCCAAAGATGACAAAACATGTAAGATAACACTTGTGAATGAAGAGAACAAGTTCTCTTCGTGATGGGAGCTCCATCACGAGTTATGGGTTGAGATATAGAATATTGTAAAATTGAAGATCGAACATATATGCTTATAATCATATATGTTAGAAAAGAATTAATGTTAGAAGTTTGATATTTAACCTATATTAAATATGTACTAATGTCAAATATAATAAGTATTCATAAAAATATGAATATGTATTTTAATAATTTTTTAACATATACAAATTTAAAAAAGATGTGTGTCAAAATTCCCACATGAAAAGTAAAGAGAAGCTAATCATTTCAAAGAGCGTCATTGAAATAACGAATTGGCATTATTAAGATAATTGTAACTATAATATAAGTCAAACTCATCCTATATGAATTCATTGATAAACCGAAGTTCATACCACAAACAGGTTTTAGTTGATGCAGGCCATTTAAAGAAAAAATGCACGAAGTTCAAATGGGAAGTTTAAACCACAAACAAATACCCAATTAAACCAAGTTCACAAAAATGTAGTAAATAACAAAATCACTTACCTCAACTGACACGCAGAAGGATCTTCCTGAAGTACGTGAAGGAAGATGATGACAGAGCTAGAATGAAAAATATAGAAAGTGAAACAAATTCGATTAAAATGTCTGGAAATTCATTATTGACATTGTCAAAAATAAAAGGAGATGAATCTCATTTCAATACTTGCTAAAGCAGTAAATTATCAATCTCCTTTGAAATAAAAATACTGCTAACAAATTAGTTCTTACAACTAAGAACAAAATTCTTCACATTTTAGAAAGCATGATATATTAAAACAATCATATTAAATAAATTTCATACACATCAATGGTGAGCAATATCGATTTAAAGGCGGTAGATATTAAAGAATTGACTAATTCAAACATAAAAGATATCTTGATTATTGAAAGTCAAGAGAAGGATAAATGAATGAGTGCTATAATGAAGGACATCAACAATGCTTGTCTTCACTCAAAAAGTCTATATAATATAGCAGTAAGATTTATGATTTGTGACTCATCAGTTTTTTCTAAACCAAATTGTACTAAGAAGGTCTAGGAGCAATGTATCTAAGAATTTTCATATAAGATTCGGCGGTGAACTACTTTGAGGAGTGTCTTACTCAAATAGCTTCATCAATTATAACAGAAGATGAATCTTACAAATTAACTGGAAGATAATGTAGTGAAAAGTAATATGATTAGTAGGTTTTGTGTTGATGTGGATATTTTATTCCTTTGGTGCATTTTTGGATCAATGATAATTTTAGAAGAACATTTTATGTGTACTCTAATTATAAGGTAGGTTAATTATTAATAATAAAATAGTTTTTATTTGATAATAAATAAACTTTGTTATATTATTGTCGTATAGGAGATGTAATTTTTTCAAATGAGTGGATTAAGATTTCAGCAAAAACATGAAATCAATTATCAATAAATTGGAATTTAAGAGTAAAAGGTTGAAACTTCATAAGAAGAAGTTAAAAGGTGGTAATTGAATGGATAATATGCATGAGTTAAACATAGAATTGGTAAAAATTAAAGTCGCATTGAAATATACACTATATGAGGCAAGAAAACTATAAGAGAAGATAATTTATTATATAATATATACGTTATAATATTTGTAGCAATATTTATAGCTCTCATTATTGAAAAATTAAAGACTATAAACTTGATAAACTTTAGTGTTGTTTCATATTAAAATGTTATGCTAAATCAAAAAAAAGTTATCTAGATCAATATATTTTCAGCTTTGTTGGTTATTTAGAGAGTTAATGCAAAACTTCTTTTACATACACATCATGCAAGAAGATAATATTTGTTAAAGTGCTAGGATTTGCCCATTTGGTTTCATCAACTATCCATTCTTTGAGTAATTAAAAGGGAAGAAGAGAAAAGAGAAGATAGTGAGCCATCTCAAAGAGGTTATCATCATCATGCATCATCTCAATCATATATTGAAAGGCCAAGTTCAACAAGTAATTCCAATAATAACTTCTATCAACAACTTCATCTTAAAGTTGTAAGCTAATTCCAAAAAAATACATTCAATGAACTCCAAAAATATGACAAGTAATTTGATAATTAAGTCTAATGCCAAAATAACTTTCATTATAACAATATGAATAGATAACAACATTTAAAACAATCTAATTTTATAACAATCCAAAGTGGAATAATAAGAGAATTCATAACAAGTTTAAAAATCATATTGGAACGAATCCATATGCCTTGTCTCTTTTTGTCCCTATCATTACATGAGATTGAAGAAGTGATGATATTCTTATCATTCGTTCTCTTTTAGGTCAACCAAGCATTCTCTTTATTTATATTAATCCATCAAGCGGCTATAAAGAATACTTATATATTTGTATATACTTCACGTCAATCTAGAATAATACATTAAGTTATATGATAATAAGGACTTAGAACTCTTAGTGACATATTATGATCCTATTTATCCCTAAAACAACTTTTTTTATGCATTCTCTTTATCACTATATTCCTAATAAGCTCCAACATGCTAAAAATAGGCTTCAACTATGCCTCCAATATTTAACTATTGAAGCTATTATTACCCATATAAATATATTTAGCATTGATATTGAAATATGCTTTGCCTTATGTCTGTTTAGGATATTTCAACAAATCTTTAACACGACCTAGCCTCAATTCATTTAGAACATGAAACTAATCATCAAAATCATGGATAAAAGTGGCTTTGCCAATCCTCTAAAATAGAGACTTTGTATCATCTCTATTCCATCTTTGTCTCTAGCTAGCATAAATGCGCTTTACACATATTCTACACTTATCATTTGGTATTAGGTTTATAATTGCATTAAGAAAATCTTAGAGAAATGTCTTTTAAAAATCCCATAACTCTTAGAAAAAGAATGATGAAGTTCCACTCCACTCTATCAAAAGCCTTACGAGCATTAACCTTAAGAGCACAATTCTTGCATGAACCTTTCAGCTCAAAATTCTTGAATAAGTATTGAACTATTAGCACATTATCATGCACTTGCCCTCAATCAAAGTAGCCTAAGCTTGGTTTACAATGTATGGTAACATCTACTTAAGCCTAATAGATAGGACTTTTAAGATGCTCTTATATAATATGTTTCTTTTTATGTCCACGAGGTGTCCTAGGAGGGTCTTAACTATGGGAAGGCACCTTTAAGTCATCTACACCTAGATTAATCATCGCTCGAACCAGGATGGGTCAATCTTAACAAATTATCCCCTTACCAACTGATATGTGCCTAGATGGGTCAATCTTAACAAATTAAGTCCATCTTCACAAAAAGACATTTTTTCTCACAAGGGACATTTTGTCAAACACCTAATATCCATGAACAAATCATCCCAACATCACATAAAAGTTTATGAACTTAACCTTCTAACACTAACATTTCACAGTCAAATGTTCTTATCCATTCACAAAATACGAAAACATACCAAACAAATGAAAGACACAAACAAATGAAAATAACACAAAATACAATTGAGGAATGTTACCTCCACGAAAATGCAACAATGCAGGGAAAAGACAACAAGCTTCGTACACTACAGGAAATGAAGACAAGGTCGACAGCAACAGACGGCCGACGACAGACTAGAAATCGCCGGAGGAGGAAGAAATGTAAGGAGAAGGAAGAAATGTGAAGGAGAGCCGACGGTTTGGGGAAACGACGTCGTTTCGTGTTAAACCAAATAACGTCGTTTCCTTTAAGTTAATAACGTTCAACCGTGAACAAACGACAACGTATATGTTGGAGGTTTACCAATAGAATTTTTCATCACTAATATTTCGTCGGAAAATGTATAACTTTAAAAACTCGTTAGTAATTCCTGCCGTGTTTGCCGACAGTAATTGTTCCGTCGCTAAATTATATTTTCAAGTCAAATTTTCAAATAAAAACTAAATACCGTCAGTAATTTACAACTGTTTATTTTCCGTCGTTAATTTTTCGTCTCCAATTCCTTATTTTCTTGTTGTGTTATTGCTCAATTAGATTTATATGAATTCATAATTAACTGACATTCTTTTTTCAAATCTTGAAACAAAGGCACAATAATCATAATTTCAAAAAAGTGTCATAAATCCATGACTTATTATTTTTAAAAAAGCAATTAATTAAATTTCATTGAAACAAGCTCCAAGGCGCTGCACAGTACCATAATATTGTCGAAACCTTTCACAATATAATAACACCGGTATTGGTGTTAAACTAGAGATATATCAACTAGCTACTTGTCAAACAAACTGGAGACTGAACTACAAGAATCTAGAAGAAGCATGGCCTACATCTTGACCGGGAGAAACCAAATATATGAGAGTTATACATCATGCTACAAGTTCCATTGATTAATCAAGCTAGTTTTAGTGAGGTCTCATATAATAGCTGCATCCCTTATCCTAATAGCGAGTCTTTGGCAGATACGTTTAACATTGTTTTAGACACCTTGAAACGTCCTTTGTTTCCTTTCCCTCTAAATATTCAGAATGGACTCGAAATCAGATATTCCGCATTTCCTTCGTTTTTACCCATTCATGTTTGATCCTAGGGATGTAATAGGGCCAGTGCTACGTGTTACAATAAAACCTCTACTCCAAAAATTAGCCCGAACATATTAAGATCGTCCTTTACATGATAGTTGAGGTTTGTAGCTCAGGTGATGGTTTTCGGCCATTTAGAGTAGTTGAATGTTTTAGAGTAGTTGAATGTATATCTCCTTACTATAATACATATATGAACTGTGATAGGATAGGAATGGGAATAGGACCATCCGTCATAATCTTGAAATTGCATATATTTTATCGGTTTGGGAGAGTCACAGTCATGGCTGAGTCAGAAATTGAGACCTCACCCGCCCCACACTCTTCTTCTTCTCTGCTTTTTAATTGCGATGCTGACTAATGCCATTCTTTTATTAAATTTCATCATCTTCTACTATTCATTTTGCTACAATAACTATAGTGTTACCATTTTTACCCACTTATGTTTCTACCTTCAGGACAACCGGTCACTTGAATTTCAACCAAACTCATCATATCTGTCTCTTGGAGTCAATAACTTCGTAAGCCTTTTTTCTTTTCAACTTCTTATTCCGCTCTTTTTCGTTTTCTTACATGTGCAAAGCATACTTTCATGAAGTTACAAGACAACATTGTAATGAGGTTGATTTAATATTTCCTTTTTTTGATTTGATATTGAGGTCCTATCACATTATTGAACCCATCATTTCTTCTATATGGAATCTCTGATCCTACAAATATTCTTCTTGTTGCAAAGCATGGTGATCTTCGATTCCATAGCCTAATCAAGTACCGAGACCATCATAAGATATAGCGACTGTGATTTAAATACACCATCTAATTTTATAGGTGAAGATTGTCTTATTAGTTATCAGGTTAATTTGACTAAGATCCAATTGCAAGCACTCTGAACGTGACAAAAATATATCCTATTTATACCGCATGTGACTATGACACTATATAAAGTAATGCATAGTGTATTCAATAAAAGAACCATATTCTTGCGATACGTCATAAACTTTAAAGATTGCGCGCACTATATTTAAGATATAAAGAAAGATGTAAGAAATGCTTCAGATAATTTTCTTTAGCTACCAAATCCATATTCCTGGTAAATTATATATATTGACCACATTCAGCAGACTGACATGGACAACGTTTTTTTGATGTTTAGTTAATGTCGTTGTGGGAGGATCACTCTTTTAAATTATAACCTGTTCTTGTCCAGCTTCTTAATTAATTTGTTTGTTTATAAATGGACGGGTACAAGTACTTGTCTCACACAAGGGTACGTACAAAATCATAAACTGTCGGTGCAATCAGTGAAACAGAGTTAGCTTATTGTTCCTATGTGGAGATTTGTGTTATTATTTTTGTTAATCGTAATCCATAATTATGTACTTGAATGAGGTATCCCAGAGATTATTAAAACTACCATTACATGTTAACATTATGCACTAATTAACAGTGTTGACAAAGGTTCAAATTGCTTATGTTGTATTAGTCAAGCAAATTTGAAGCTTATATATGAATTTATTCGTAGATAATGACAATTAGCCACGCCTCACCCATTGCCAATAGCGAGAATTTTGTTTTTGTTTGATTGTCCGTAATTTGCAGCATAATTATGATTAGTTCAAACAGTCAACTGTTGACAGTTGCATCAATTCTATTTTTACCGATAAATTTTTTTGTTGGAAAATGAAAATTTTCTTCATAGGGTATGATTTTTTGTCGGTAATTTCCAACGATTTCACTTTCGTTAGTAATTTTCTATAGTTAATTACTAATTTTCTTGTAGTAAATTTGTGTTAAGTAATTTTACAGAATTTTGTAAACAAATTTCTTTTAAAATTTTTAATACAACAAAAAATTAAATAACATTATTTCTAAAAATAAATGAACCTCAAGCAAAATCCACATCTTTTACTTTAAAGAAAAAGATTTGAGATGCTAAGATAAGATTACAAGAGCAAAGCTTAAATTAGTAAATCGATTGCCTAGCTACTAGATATTTCTTAAACAATTAGGATAGATGATTATCTCAAATAATTAAATATGAGACCAATCAATCAGCAATATTGGAAGTTTATATTGGCTTTTCCATCTTTTCAATGTTGGAATAAATTAATTTTGTGGAATATGGATTAATACGCACGGAAATTGTTTTTGTTCCTCCCCATACTTAGGATTTTTGCTGTGATTCTCGAGATATTTTACACTCCTGCCAATAGAATGTGGGGCTCCAATTAGGTGTCATACTTTTGGATTGGAGTAGTGTGACCTCACTTTTTCAAGAAATCTCACCAGAAGCGGCATGCTTATTTTCATTTTTAATCATCCTTCCTGTTGTCCCACTAGTCATGACTTAGGCACTGACATGGGAATCCAATACTGGCAGTTCAATTCTGTCCAGTCCTTGCTTTGCTTTCAAGTCAGATGAGTCAGGCCAGAAAAACCTAATGGGGTGAAACTATCGAGACAAGATTTTCTGTCTAATATTACTCTGTCTTATTTTATCTTATGAAATATCAGCCATTTATTTTGCAGGATTTACGCAGGACTCACGCGTAATTTACACGAGACCTATATAAATAAATGGCTGAGATTCATTGGATAGAATAGGACACCATACATAATATTGGACAGAAAATCTGTACTCAAACTATCCACCTTGTGGTGTCATGTTAAGAAGGAAAATTTTATTTAGTCCTTTAAACTTTTAAGAAAGCTCATTTCCTTTTACCAATTATGCAATAGCATTCAAACAAGCTTAATTTCTACACATCAAATCCGAAAAGTGTGGACGATAGTTAAATGTCTGTGTTTTGCAATAAAGGTTCATAATTAGAAACGCAAATTTGAACAAGACAACACGAAGGCGGAGTTGTATAAAATTTCAAACCTTGGGGTATCGCTATCGGACATCTTAATCAAGGACTTTGATGGGTTACGATGGGTCGCTATTAAGCAAGAAAAGGGGTTTATGCACGCAAATGCGTATACACTGCTCTCTCCCCCGATGATTGTCTTGTTTCCAGCTTTACAAGATTATATGCCACATCGACGTAATTTACACGTCAAATTCCACCTTTAATCTCAAAATCTATGGCTTTATGGGGCGATCGTCTGATACTTGTACTCACTTGACAGGATAGGCAGTGCTAGTAACTCTCAAGTTCAACCGAAGAGAACACTTTCTTCGGTTGTGTTCTTGCGGGTTGAAATTTCATAATTGTACACATTTTGGCAAAATAATGTCAATAAAGCCGTAAAGCCATCATATTAACTTTTGACCCGGATGGTTTGATGATAGAAATTTTTGATAAGATTGCTTTCAAAAATATCAACGGATGCAAGTATATTACTCGGCAAATTATATAAGTTTCTTTTCAAATGGTTAATTGATGTTTGTTTACTTATAACACACTTTCGTCATCAAAGTCTCCTTAGTAAAGATGCCAACTTACTCACTCAGCTTCTATCGTGGCTGTCCTACCAACTTGGGATATAGTCATGAATGAATGACAACCTATCCAGGATAATGCCTACACCATGTGAATGGATTTAAGACTCCGAGACTTGCACGCTTTCAGCACAAGCCAGTGTTTACAATATTTATTGGGATAATGATGTGCCTATTTATTGGCTTGCTTTTCTTACTATTTCCCTCTGTATTGGCCTTTCATTTGAAATTAAATGTATCTGTTCTTATTCATTCGAATACCTTTACTTTATGGTGATGTAGGGTTAATCAGGGGCCTTAAACTACTCTCGGGTGGTCTAATTTGGTGGCAAGAGTAGAATGTGGACGTGAAAGCACAACTGACAATTAGACGCTAGTACGGGTTAGTTGGCAGTGGACTTTTTCAAGATAGAATGTGTCAACCCTACTTACGAAAAACGCACAAAACTTTGAAAACAAGGAAATGTATGGGCATAAAGTTCTCTAATTCACAGTCAGTAATGATGGCCTTCATTAACAGTCAATCATGTGAAATAATGAAGAATTGTTTTTTCTTTATGTAAATGATATAAATTTCTAACCCTAAGTTGCAGTTGAATTGGTAAAGGATTTTTTTGATTTAAATAAGATTGTGGGTTTGAATTGCTCTTGTGTATGCAGTCATTTAAAATTTGGAGCTAAATTTTTACCTCCTACAAGGAACATACTCGATTCGAACGGAAATTAGTCTAAATATAGATGGCTTAAAAGTGTCTTCCCATAATTGGAACCCTCCTAAAACACCTCGTAGGTAAAAAAAAATATAAATTTCTGATATGTTTTTACTCATTCTAAAAATTATTTCAATATTGAAAATTACTTTAAAATAATTTTAATATTGATAATAAAAGAGATTTAGTTTGTTTTTAATATTTTAACAAAATTCCTTATTAAATTTTGGTTAGAATAATAATTTATATTCAAATAAATTGATATGAACTCCATAAAAATACTTATTTTAAAATATTTTAATAGCAAAATGTCATTTTAAAGATAACTCCGTAACAAAAAGAATGTTTCTTCCATTAGACATAAGTTGTTACGTATTTGCTTGTATGCTTTTTTTTTTTCTCATTTAAGGACGTAATCCATCTTAGTTTCAACCGGCAGATTAACGAATCAAATTAACTTATGGAATTTCCATTTAAGAAAGTGATAGAATACTAAATTGGCCCTATATTGGTGTTAGTGGGACACATTTTACTTGTTAGAATCTACATGTAGGCTTTAATTGTGATCGAACAAGTAAGCATTTTACGGTCCTTTGCTTTGCATGAACTTGAAGATTAAAAAGGACATCCGCCAATTAATACCATTTAATTTCATTAGTGTGACAAATTTTACTTATTAGAATGTACATGTACGCTTTAATTGTGATCGAAGAGGTAAGCATTTTATGGTCCTTTGCGTTGCATGAACTTGAAGATTAAAAAGGACATCCACCAATTAATACCATTTAATTTCATCCCGCGACTATTATCTAATCTTATTATTATTTTAATTAAAATATGGATAAACTTTGGCCGAACGGAATATTCTTAAACAATACGCATGCCCAACCCGGTTGGCATACATTGAACTACCTAATTCCACCTTCCAAGCTAACGGGAACTTACTGTACTGCTCCCCGTCTTGATAGTACATGGCTTGACACGTTTACAACATTTGTAACACAATGACCGTACCAAAATCATTGCTATTCCCAAATAGTACGTTCTTGTTGTACTACAAAATTGCAGTTAAACAATGAGTGATTAACTCAAGTAAATGAAAATAGGAAATACCGAACTTACAGGCCTTAATAATAAAATTTAAGAGAAGAAATAGAAATGAAGGCGTGAACTGAAAGAAGAAGAAAGTACGAAGGTAAGGGTAAAGAGGTAAGCTAGCGTGAATCTGAAATAAAATATTCAAAAAGGACAAGTCAGAAATATGGGGAAGATAAGATACTTTCAGGACCATTGAATTCATATCTGACCTTGACGGAGAATAGACAACTGCACAGAATGATAATTACGATGGGTACAGAAAAGTAAAGTCCCAATTGTAATAATCCGCGCAAAGTCGATAAGTAGCTTTCTTAACCTAAGTAAAGTTGCGGTTTGAACTTTTTTTTTATGCATGCAATTATTTAAAATTTGAAGTCAAAATTTTATCTTTTATAAGAGATTTATTCAGTTCGAATGAAAATTAATTTAAGTATAAATAATTTAAAGGTACTTTTCTATAATTAAGATTTACCTAAAATACTTTGTGGGCAACCAAAATAAAGTCCCAATTTCAATGAGATTGGGATTCATTATTTTCACGCATTTCTTCTGTCCAACTCCAATCCCCAAATATGGAGTAACATAGTACTATTCACCCATGCTCGTGGGGCTAGTTGTACTACTAGTTTAGTACACCATTGCCATAGCCATTACCCATTTCTGGTGGGAAGCTGCTGTCAGTTTGTTTGTTGTAGAAATTAAGCATTTTTAGTTAGACCCACCAAACCAGCAGTCCACCTATGACCCAATCTTCCTAAAATCAATCAAATTAACTGACCAACACCATCAAATGAGACAAAAATTCACATATAATTTAAACAAAATAAGCTACAGCCACTCCAAGTGCCTTGTTTTGACCATTCCATCATCATCTGCTCCTTTTCTGACCAAACAAGGCCTTGAGCGATTCGGATCATAATATTTAGAATACAAAAATACCAACAAATGTTGCTTAAATTGTACTAGTATTAGTAGTACCCGTAGTAAAAGACAACATACGAAAGAACCAACTATCGAACCGGTCCGGCCAGCCTGACCTAACCCTACAACAACAATTCTAAAGTCCTAATAACTTTCTCCGGTAAAGCTTCATGTACACTTTTTCATTTACAGTTTCTCTTTTAATCTTCTTGTTTTCTCACATGACGGAACAGGCATTGGGATTCTCCTCGCTGAACATTTGGGGCGCATGCATGCTGTGATGGTGCATCACGTACCCATGATTATCCACCACGTATCCTTGCTGATAATAATGATGATTCACCGCATACCCTTCACCAACGTACGGCTGAACGGCGTAACTTTGCCCGTAACCACCGTCAAACCAGTAAGAAGGACCTGGTGGTGGATGACCATAGTACTCCATCTTATTCACCTCCAACTTACCACCACCACCATCCTTCTTCTCGCCACCATCTCCTTCTTTCTTTTCGCCACCCTCTTTCTTCCCCTGCTTTGCATCACCCTCTTTTTTATCACCCTTCTTGATCTCGCCACCGCCGCCACCCTTATCCTTTTTGTCGTCTTCTTTCTTCGCCGGAACCACGTCTACGTTTGTCTTCAGCTTGTCCTTAAGATAGGGAATAAGCTCCTTGACGTCCATCGTCCCCGTCACAGTAACCAACTCCTTTGCCTTGTCGACGGCCACCTTAGTAACTCCTGTTAACAAACAGTTAAATGAGTTATGCCACGTCAGACTGCCGTCATACACGCTTATATTTCACATGTTGGTTAGTTTACTAATTAACTAATTAGATTACCTTTGCTTTTCGAGATGATCTTCTTTATCTTAGAGATGCAACCGTCACAGTGCAGGCTTATTTTCAAAACGACGGCGCTCTGCCAACACGAAATTGAATCATAAGTAATTACATGCTCAAATCATAGTTTAATTAACGACAAAATAATGACGGCGTTAATATTTAATAGCTATTTAAATACCTCCTTAGGCGGTTTCTTCTCCTCGACCTTTTTCTCCTCAGGTTTCTTATCGAACTTCTCGTCGGTTTTCTTATCTCCTCCCCCACCGCCATCTTTTTTCGGCTGAGACACGATGTCGACCTTCTTCTTGGTTTTCTCCTCGAGCCTGGCTTTGATTTTCGCGGCGTCGACTTTGCCAGTCACAGTTAATTTGTTGCCAGCAGTGTCCACTTTCGCATCTTCCACGCCTTCAACAATGAGAACAAAGGGTTGAGTTTGATAGTGTGAAATTAAAAGATTTTGATCGATGGAAGTAAATAAATTAGGTCATTACCATCCATGTGTTTAACGACGCGTTTAATTTTCCTCGCGCAACCCTCGCAATGCATGTCCATCTTGAAAACAGACACGGCGACCCCCGAAGACTTTCCATCTTCCTTCTTGTCCCCTCCGCCATCCGCTGGCTTCTTCTCGGCACCCATATAGATAGCTTGTAGAAGCACTTGGAGTTCTTTAAATCACTTGAATGAATATTGAAGACGGGAATGAAATTTTGGGACGAAGCAGAATATTTATAAATAAAGAGGCAAGGTAGTTGGCTTAGAGAAACAATAATGTACGTCTGCTATGTATTATAGACGATGGATTGTCTCGTATGAAGATATGATGTACGGTGGTAGATGAATCATAATAAATGGGTTGATAATGAGGTCAGCATGTGCGGGCGTGAGCTTGCCGCCTCGTTGGACAAATTGTTGTCGAGATACGACACATCGTGTGGTTTTGACTTGACCCTGACATTTTATTTGAAACTACTTGACTACCCTTCTAAACAGTTCTGGTATTCGTTAACCATTGTAGGGCAATTTCGGAAGTCGGCGGTTACCGAGGAAGGGATACTGCGATAGTAAAAGAGCAAGGGTATACTTATGATTCATTTTTTTGTCGTTATTGTCTGGTTCGAATTTACGTTTTTGCCACTCCAATAGCGTAATCAAGCGCAACTATTGTATACTTCTGCTTGTTTCTGTTCCAAATTCCAATTCTGCCTAAAATATATCATCGGAAATTGAAAGAAATTTAAAATAATTGATTAAATGCGATTCAAGTGATCCACGCTATAAACCTTAGAAACTATGCGCATGGTTTAGTTTAAAAGCATATTGAAAAATTGTATCTTTTTCTTTTATTTCCTGGGTTAAGAAGTAAGTTCATAAAATCAGGATCTGGATACTCATTGTAATTTGTACATGCTGGATTTAACCAGATTTGCTATACAGATATAACTTTATTAATTGCCAAATAAATTATAGAAAAGTTTCAAAATGTATTGATTTGTTTGGTTGAATTCGGTATCTTAATTTCTGAAATATTCAGAAAAGATTGCATAATCCACAAGTCACAAGTATGCTCTACACTGGTCTCATACGAGAATTTTGTGTATCAAAAAGTCTATGACAATTTAGGATTGTTTGTCAACAATCTCTATTGCTATTAGATTAATTGAATTAACGGAGAATAACGAGTAATAGTATGTGAGAGAAGTAAAGGATTCCTAAAAGACAAGACGAGAGTTTTGCATGTGAATCAGGAGAGCTAGAGAGGGCTTTATTGTCTCGTCCAGCATATTTTGTCAATAAGTTGAAAATCACCAATAAATTCTTTATGAATAATGAGAAAAGCAGGAAAGGTTTGAAAGGGCGAGAGAGAAAATCTGCAAGAGTGCTCTGCTCTTTGATATCTCGATAATAAACTATTTTTTATTATACATACCAATAATTAAAAAATTTGATTGGTTTAATAATAAAAATTTTAAATCAGTTAATTTTTTGAATTGATTTTTAACTTTTCGGTTCGATTTATTTTAATAACTCTTATTATTAAAAGTTGATCATTTTATTAATTAATCAGTTAACTTTTATAGATTAATAAGTTCTTATAAATTAAAATAAATAAAAATTTTATTTAATATTTTATTTTCAATTAAACTTTAAATTTGTTAACAAATAAGAATAATATCCTTTAATTATGTTTTAATTGTTTATTTTTATTTAATCTTTAATTAATTTTATGACTGGTTGAATTATTAAAGTCTTTTGATCTAAATAGTATTGAGTGACAAAAAAGGGAGCTTGAGGTTACAGGAAATTTGAACCAGGCGAAATTAGCAGGAAATGAATACTGATAATAAATATTCTGGTCGTTTCTTCATATATGGATTTGCAAAAGAATTATAAAATTAGTGTATGCTTCAAGTCCAACTATGTAGGTAGGGTGTGCTGCAGTTGGGAGTCGAAAGTCGGCGGAATTATGAACACAAGCCAGTTCTTGCAGGAGACTTTAAAAACTCGTTTTAGTGTTAACAACTCCTCCTCGAAGCAAAGCCCAAACAGAAATTGAGAAATTGATCTGATGAGTGAAATGAAGCCCATACCGGATACCTGACGAGTGAAATGACTGCGCAATAATAATGTTTTATTAATTTAATTTGTTGTATTATTATATAATTTTAATGTATAAATAAATATACGTATTTTAAAATTTTGTAATCAAAATATAAATATTTAAAATTTGTAATGTATATTTTATTAAAAAGGTTTAAATTTGTTATATTTAAAATATATAAATTAGAATATCATAAATGAAAAAGTAAAATTAGTCAGCAAAAATTTGAGATGAAAAAATTTAAAATTAAGAAAATTTATAGTGTAATGTGTTTGTTATAAATGTATAAAATATATAAACTAAATTAAAAAACTCAAATAAAATAAGTTTAAAATAAATAAATACTGTGTTTAAAATTTTGTGATAAGATTATTAATATTTAAAATTTTAAATGTATAATAAGAAAAGAATTATGATAAAATTATTCAAATATATAAATTTGAATATTAAAAAAAGACTGGTAAATTTAATTAGTAAAAATTTGGAATAAAAAATAAACAGGAGATGAAATATGATTATTTACCCTATACAAAAATTAAGAATACATAAGTTAGAATGTAAAATATATATTAGTAAAATTATTTATTTGACTGGAAAATTTAAAAATGTAAAATGTTTGGTTGTTAATCAAATATTATAGTTAATTAAGGTTAAAAACTCAATTACTTAATTTAAAATGTTGTGAAAAATTATAAATATTTAATGTAGGTAAGTATAAATATTATAATGTTGTAACTGGAGCAATTAGTTGTTTCAATTAATTAAGATAATGAAAAAAATCCTAACATATGATATTTTTAATGTATAAATAAATATTGTGCAATTTTTAAAAATAATTTAGAATACTAAAAATAAATAATTAAAATTAGGTTGTAAAATCTTAAATGTATTAAGAAAGAAATTATGATAGAAATATTAAAAAAATATAAGTTAGAATATTAAAAATGAATAATTAAAATTAAATTGTAAAATTTTGGAATGAAAAATTTAAAACAAAAGTAGGAAATGTAAAGTGTGATGTATTTGTTATAAATGGATAAAATATAGAAAGTAAATATAAATATAAAAATCTAATTACAACGTAAACAATTATATCATCATTTAATTATTAATTTTGTAATGAATTAAATAATTTAATTATGAATAAATAGCTCAATATTTGGAGTGAAAAAAATAATTTAAGATTTTATAAATGTTTGGAATTCATATTCATTTGCTGCTTTGAATTGATACAATTCACAAAATCTCAAATACACTAGAGTCATTACACCCATGGCAATGAAACTCAGTCATGACTAAACATTTTTAAAAAAATATTAAATAATTTTTTATTATTTGAATTTAAATTAATTATTTTTCAATCGTGGGAATGACTTCAAATAAACTTAACTTAGTCACGGGTGTGACTTCAAATAAACTTTAATGCAGTCACAGATGTGACTAAGAAATTTAAAATAAATCTTAAATAATTTCTTTTTTATTTTAATTTAAATTAAGTATTTTTCAATCGCAGATATGACTTATAAGTCACACCCATGACTATACATCTTGAAATATACTTAATACAATCACGGGTGACTAAGAAATTTTAAATAAATATTTAATATTTTTTCCTAATTTAATTTTAATTACTTAGTAATTTTCAGTCTGAAAAATAGTAATTTAAATATAATTAAAATAGAAAAAATTTATTGGTGAGTAAAAATGTTTAAATAAATCCTACAAAAGTCACTAACAGTCACACCCATGACTGAATTAATTAAAATAAAAATAAAATTTTTTAAAAATTTTATTGGGTGACCCGTTAATTTAGTTCAGAGTTTTTAGCCTAACTCTTAAATCACGCCAAAACCTTCAGCCATCGATCATTTTCTTCTTCTCTGGGGTTAAAAAAGAATCAGACACGAGTGTTAAACAATCAAAGCTAATCAAGTCAGGATATATATGCAGACACAATTGTTAGGTTTGTAAGAGACTTTGTCCTATATTGAAAGTGAGTGAGGGAGGGGGAGGCTAAACAAGAATAAATAAACCCCCTCCTCCTTCCATTTATATCATCCAAAAATAAAGAAAAACAAATATTAACTCTTAGTCACTCATTCCTTGGTGACTAAGAAAAAGATTAAGAGTAGTAAGTTTTTTGTAAGTAATTTTGGGGTGTATTGGAGTAAGACTTTGAGAGTGTGTATAAACACTAGTGAGTTGAGTGTTGCGTGTAAACACTTGTAAGTGTTATTTTTCTCCCTAATAAAAAGGGTGTGCAGTAACCCCAGAGACGTAGGCACAATTTGGCCGAACTCCGTTATCAAATTTTGTGTTGTTCTACTGGCATTCTAGTTGTGTGAAAATAGTTGAATTTCTTAACAATTGGTATCAAAGCCTTAGAAAAATGAGTATGCTCTATAGTCACCACAGTAGTGGATCTTCTACATCAGAGAATTTTCCTTGGGCGTGTTGAAGCTCGGAGTTAGTATGCTTTGCAGTTGCCACAGGAGTGGTTAGGTTGTGATAAATACACCGTGCACATAATTTCTGTCTAAGAGGTCGAGTTTTAAGTGGGACAATTTGTGACCCCTCCGCCCTTTTCTGAGATTTTACGTGGAATGGTAATACTGTTTTAGGAGTTCGTTTAACGGTCTTTCCTGGTATTACCGAATTAGTTCTCTTCACTAATTGTTTACCTTAGAGGTCGACTTTGATAACTGCGAACCTCAGTGTAATAGTCAGAGGAAACTAGAAGCCAATGGGAGTGATGGCACCAGATGACATGTTCAACAAAATCGATAAGTTCGATGACACAGATTTTGAATATTGAAAGATGCATATAGAGGATTATCAGTATCAAAAGAACTAGTTTCTACCACTCTTTGAAAAGAAGCCAGAAAACATGTCAAATGAAGAGTGGGTTATTCTTGACAGGCAGGCCCTTGGAACAATTCGAATGACCTTATCCCATAATATAACCTTTAAAGTAGTAAAAGTAAAAACCACAAAAGGCCTTATGGAGGAACTGACGGAGTATTATGAAAAACCATCGGCAATAAACAAAGTACATTTGATGCGGCGTTCGTTCAACTTGAAAATGGTGGAAGGCACCTCTGTAGGTCATCATATCAATGAACTCAACAAAGTCTTGAACCAATTGAGTACGGTGAATATTGATCTTGATGATGAAATATAGGCCTTAATACTTTTGTCATCCCTCCCAGAGAGTTGAAGTGTCACAGTCACATCAGTGAGTAACTCAATGGGAACTAACAAGTCACATCAGTGAGTAACTCAATGGGAACCAACAAGTTGAAATTCAAGGATGTTAGTGGCCTGATTATTAACGAGGAAACCCGAAAAAAAGAGGTAGGTGAAACCTCATCCTCTTCCGCCTTTGCCGTAGAAAATTTCATTCTTTAACAGTCTAGTTTGGGTTTCTGCGTGTTGAAGATGATGTTGACTTGAGTATATGCAACTCCTTGTGTGTTTTTCTATGTGTTTGTGCTTTTGAGGTTGCT
>JANVCQ010000004.1:34192575-34202951 GCA_025531925.1 Erythroxylum plowmanianum
GTTTAGTTGAATTTTTGGTTTTTAAAATCACGAGAATTAGTTTTATGGTTTCTTATTATAATATAATTTATCATTAATTAAATGTTTATTGTTTAATTACTTAATAATAAATACTAATATATTGTAATTATTCAATTTATTAATTTTATGTTAAAACATATTTTCACTAATCATTTAATAAATATTAAATATTTAAATATTTAAAAAAATATGTAAATTTTAAAATTAAAATTAAAATTAAAATATGTATTAATAATTCATAAGATATTTGAATAAAATTGTTTATTTATTTAATATTTAATTATGATCGATAATAAAAGTGTAATTATGTTGGTGTTAATATTTATCTTTAAATAAAGTTATTTTTCAGGTTCAAAAGGAGCATTGGTGTTTGTTGCCATAAGTGTTAGGGTGGTGAAATGATGAAAATATTTTAAGAAAGTCCTCAGGAAGAGTAGCCTTTTCTATATCCTTAATTGTTGTGTAATTGGATTAGAAGTGAACGATAGATAAGGAGCTGATATGGTTGTCATTCTTAACTTAAGGTAGAACTCCATCCAGATGTATCTCTTATAATCTTCTGATTTTTCAAAGATCTTCGTTTCACATTCTTCAAATAAAATGCACTTACGGAACACAGCCAGCCTTGAACACTTTATTCCAGCTCAGTCTATTTATCCATAACAAGTAGTCCATCCAGCTGAGACCTCTATCCTGAAGATTAAATTTGCAGATGAATTTTCTCCATAGTCGGCTAGTTTGAATACACCTGGAAAAAAGATCATCTATTGTCTCATCTTTTGCAGAACATATCGGACATGATAGGTCTGCAATTGTCAAGTTTGCTGCTAAATAGTTACCAACTTATCAAGTGTTTTTAGATAATATTCAGAAGCTCTCAGCAAATTAGAAGGATACTCTTTATCACCTCTTGGGTCTCCCAGTAAATTAGAAGGATACTCTTTATCACCTCTTGGGTCTCCCAGTAAATTAGAAGGATACTCTTATCACCTCTTGGGATAATATCAATCTTATTTTCTTTTATAGAAAAAGCCTAAATTAATTTTTATTTAAATTGCATACTTTTCTTAAAAAATAAACCTTAAATTCATATTTTTATTGTCAATTATACCCAAAATTATCCAGCATGTCAAATTGAGTTACAAAATAATTAGGTGAATCACATGGGCAATATGGTAAATGAATACTCAATTTTACTTGACTAAGCCTAATATGTGTAGATGGGATCATATTAGAGCTATCATTTCTGTTTTAGAAGCTAAACTAGTTCATGGGTTGTTACCAAATCCGATGAAGAAGGGGGTATCAAGGCTGGAATCAAAGTGTTTAGGTGTGCTAAGGCAACCAGTTCTATGGATATGAATGAGAGGAGCAAAGGCTAATGTTTCTTGTGTGTGTTGAGAAACATGTACCAAGACACAGAGCTAGTGTTCACTGTAGCGGAGATGAATGAAAGAAATGAAGAACATGGTACAGTGGATCTGCTTCAAAATAGCTCTCTATGTTTCTGTAAGAAATGACTGGAGCTTTTAGCAAATGAAAAGAACAGGGCACATTCTAATTAACTGGGAAGTAGTGACATAAAAGTATGGTGTAAAAAGGGTGTTGCTTTGTGGAAAGAATATATCCTTAAATAATTACAGTAGGTGGTAGAACACAATTACTTTGCCATAGTAGTTGTAAAGATTTCTTCTGGACTATGGCTGGTCAATAATGCTCCATTTATTGATTTGATATCATGATATGGCGTTAGTTGGCCTCTTAAATGATGTAATGTTTAACTACTTGAAAGGAACCATCGAGTTCCCGTGCAAAGGCCAAGTAGAAAGGGCGGGACGGTGCATTTCATTACTAAGCTGGAAAGAAAAACTGATGTTACTTGTCAACTTTTGTTATGGCAGAATGATGAATCACTTCCAAGGATCCTCCCGAACATTGTTATTATCAAATATTAACACCATTGTTTAAAGGGGTTTGCGACATTGGACCTCTTTAGTTCTTTTCTTATAAATTTTTTGGGATATTAACTCTACTAAAATTTACTTGTAATATTCAATCTTATATCTGTTTAAAATTTCCAAAAATTATCAATGAAAACAAGTGTAAATGATCACGAGCAACATTATGATAAAATCTTTCACTATTACTAATGTTAGAATAGTGCTCTAAAGGCAATTGTTTTTAGCATTTTTGTATAAACTCTTTTTTTATTAATAAAGTGAAATGTAATTTTCATTAATTTGATATTTATATTTATGAATTGATGTCGATATTAAATCGAGTTAGTGAAGTCTATGATACAAAACATAATATAAAAACAATCATGATGAGATCGTGATAATGAAATTTCTATCACGTGCAAGTATGTTAATATGTAAATTATCCCTAGTCATAGAATTAATGAGACAGGACATTGTTAATCTAGATAGACTAGCATATGTTATACTTCTTAATTTGATCAAGCAATAGATCTCATAAATTGTAAGCATGAGATGTTTAAAGTTAAATATGTGGATTCTACTAAGAGTAGTAAGTACATCGGATGATCCGCTATGAGATTATCATATGGATGATTTATCACATGTCAGTGATTAATCTCATCATAGCAATGGTGCAAACATCCTTAGATTTCAGGTACTTAAGAATATCTTGGATACTGATCTTGTGCTTTAACACCACTCTTTGTTGCCTCAAAATGAGATTGCTCATAGAGTGATGACTGGGTATAACTATTGGTATTCGAAGGTAATTGGGTAGCCAATAAAAGATTCA
This sequence comes from Erythroxylum plowmanianum, assembly GCA_025531925.1. NCBI lineage: Eukaryota > Viridiplantae > Streptophyta > Magnoliopsida > Malpighiales > Erythroxylaceae > Erythroxylum > Erythroxylum plowmanianum. The sequence goes on from JANVCQ010000004.1 coordinate 34,195,369, forward strand.
CTATTCCTGATAGAAGTAGATGATACTCATGACCACTTATCGAGGTCATTACTCAATAATCTATGGTCATAGTAGGTGTGTCATGAAGAGAGTCTTCAATGACATAAAAAGTAATGAGATTCTCAGGACGAGAACTAATATCACTTAGATTAGATGTGACGTAGTCAATCTAGTAGGAGTTGACACATGACCCATATTTCGAACCAAGTGGGGTATAGAATGGTGAAAAGACAAATTACACAGTAATTGCCTATAGAAAGGTTTGTAAGTCAGATAATTGACTATTAAAGAGTTCGTATGTCAATCCACTTATTTTTGGGTAAATTGGCGTCATAAAACTATTCATGAATTGCTCGAATTAAAAGATAATTTAATGGCTAAAAATCGGGAATCTAATGGTCACATGCTTAGGAGATTGAGGGAATTTTTTAGGATAATATCGCGATATGATCGTGGTAAGAAATGTTTAAAAAGAATGGACGAAGCAAATGTTGCATGGATGTCCAAGGTGCAGTCACGATCGTGACCAGCTAAGTTATGATCGTCACGATCATGACCCACTAATTCTAGCAACATATATAAGTGATTTTTCATCAATACTTAAATGATCTTATATATATCTCACATATATATTCAGATAGTTACTATAATTATATGACATGATTATAGACGCCTCAATTAAATTGAGTCTATGTCCATAACCATCCTATTATGCCTTTTTAATCAATCCTTAAAAAACATCTAATGCGTATAACATATAAATGAGGTTTAATTTAGGCTGTGACTTGACTATGCATCAAAAGTTCATGATTCGATTCACTTTTTGAACTGAATTCGGTGTTAATGTTAGTCTCAGCTAATTTAAATTATGAATGTGATTCGATTAAGAACCCTATAATTTAATTATTTTGATGTCCAAATTAAACACTTTAATTGTAATACACATACCTTTTCTAGTCATACTAGAAATGCAATGCTCTACTTGGATTAATTCTAAATTAATCCCTAGGGTTTTCAAAATTTTCGAACATCAATTAATCATCTAAAATATCCCTAGGTCATCTAAGATTTATCAAGATAATTTCGGCACAAGCTAAACATATCTTGTCGGCCAAAATTATCAAGATAAATGAGTTAACCTATTAGACATTAAAGAGATTGATTTTATGTTCGAAAATTTTCCAGACTCCTATTTCAAGCACATGCACTTAGCATGATAGTATCATCAAAATAATACGTTCTTATCTCATAAAAATGTTTCATGGCCTTATAACTGAAATATATACACGTAAGACATTAAGCAAGTTAGCCTCATCAGCTTTCCAAAACTTGACCAATGTTGACTTTGACTTGATCTATTAATTGAATCAAGTTCAATTAATTGTGAAAAAATTTCAGAGTCTTATACACATTCTAAATGTGCGTAATAAAAATTTTCACAAACTAATTTCAAGGAATTGTTTATGAACTAAGTGGAATTAACCATCACTACATCTATCTACTAACACTTGTCATATTCATCAACATGCACGTAAAATTGAGAATAAAATATTAACCACTTCAAAAATAGATGTCATGCATCTCATACACATGGAAACATCATATGTGCATGTTCATGAAGAAAATTCATAAAAACAATTGTTTATAAAATTATTCAAGAATTTACAAGCATGCATGTTCATCAGTTTTTCAAAATTTCCAGAACTTTATACTTGCATTAGGTTGAAATTAAAATCGTAATAAAATAGCAAATAACATTTGATTGCAATTTCCTTTGATAACATAATATAACACTTTATAAACATTTTTGTGAAAGAAAATTAGAAAAACAAATTTTCTAGAATTATTACAAAATTTTCAAAATTAGCATATGCATTATGTTTTCTAGAAATTTCCAAAAATCAACATATGAATAGATTGGAAATTAATTTGCAATAAAATAGAAAATGACATTCGATTGCAATTTCCTTTGATAAAAACGTAAAATAACATCTTATAAACATTTCTGTGAAAGAAAATATGGAAAACCATTTTCTATATTTTATACGAATTTTTCCAAAGCAACATGCATGTCAATCATAACCCAGCAAACAGTTTGTACATATTCAACAAATCATCTAATACATTCATAAGTGGCTCTAATACTACTGTTGGAGAGGCTAAGAATCATGCATCACGTGCATGGCAACGTAGTGGAAGTGTCGAAATCAAAATTCCAACTACTAAGATATCCCTATGAACCCAAAATCTGTGTGCATGTATAAATAGAATGTAAGAGCATGAAATTACAGCATATGTACCTTGCAAATGCTCCTCATTTCTTGAATCTTCTTGTTTGGGTTGTAGCAAACACCGAACACCTTCAACAACCAGTTAAGAACATGCAGAGATGAAGAAATACAGTGTGTAGGGAAGATTTGAGCACCAAACAAGATGGAAACACAATTAGGATGCTCCATAGGAAGGATAAAGGAGAATTATATCACATGCAATAAACAAGCAACCTTGCTTGACATGCAAAGAAATTCTCCCTCTAACTCCCTCTAAATGTCCAGAATGTTTCTGGACTCCTTAGCTATTAATCTCCTTGTTTAAGTGATGAGAAATCACTTATATATGTTATCGGAATTAGTGGGGGTCACGATCTTGACTCCACCTTAGACATCCATTCAACATTTGCTTCGTCCATTCCTTTTCAACATTTCTTACCACAATCATATCGCAATATTATCCAAAAACATTCCCTTAATCTCTTAAGCATGTGACCCTTTAGGTTCTCGATTTTTGTCTACTTGAAATATCCTCTAACTTGAGCAATTTATAAATAGTTTTATAACGTCAATTTATCGGAAAGTAAGTGAATTGATATGGACGATCTATCAAATGTCAGTAATTAATCTTATTATAGCAATAGTGCAAATATCCTTAGACTTGAGGTATTCAAGGATATCTTGGATACTGATCTTATGCTTTGACACCATTCCATGTTGCCTCAAGATGAGGTCGCTTATAGGGTAGTGATTGGGTACAGTTATTAGTATTCGAAGATAATTGGGTAGCTAGTAAAGGATTCATCACTCCTGATAGAAGGAGATCATACCCACGGCATCTTGTCGGGGTCATTACTCAGGAATCTCTGGCCAGAGTAGATGTGTCATAAAGAGAGTCTTCAATGAAATAAAGAGTAATGAGATCCCCAAGATGAGAACTAATATCACTTGGACTAGAAATAACGTAGTCAGCCTAGTGGGATTTGACATGTAGCCTATACTCCAAACCAAGTGGGGTACAGAATGGTGAGAGGAAAAATTGTACGGTAATTACCTATGGAAAGGTTCGTAAGTTAGATAATTGACTATCAAAAAGATCATATGTCAATTCACTTACTTTTCGATAAATTGGTGTCATGAACCATTCATGAATTTCTCGAATTAAAAGATAAATCAAATGGCCAAAAATTAGGAACCTAAATAATATCGCAATAGGAGATTGAAAAGGAATGGACAAAGCAAATGTTGCATGGATGTCCAAGGTGGAGTTACGATTGTAACCCACTAATTATAACAACATATATAAATGATTTCTTATCACTTAAACAAGGAGATTAATAGCTAGGGAGTTTAGAAACATTCTGGACATTTAGAGAGAGTTAGAGGGAAATTTTCTTTGCATGTCAAGCAAGGGTTGCTTGATCTTTATTGCATGTGATATCCTTCCTATTGAGCATCCTACTTGTGTTTCCATCTTATTTGGTGCTCAAAGCTTCCCTATGCACTATATTTCTTCATCTCTGCATGTTCTTCATTGGCTGTTGAAGGTATTTGGTGTTTGTTACAACCCAAATAAAGAGAATATTCAAGAAAGGAGGAGCATTTTTAAGGTACATATGCTGTAATTTCATGTTCTTATATTTTGTTTATACATGCAAATGAATTCTGGGTTCATGGGGATATCCTAGGAGTTGGAATTTTGATTTCAGCACTTCCGCTGCCTTGTCATACAAGTGATGCATGATCCTGGGCTCTCCAATATTAACTAAAGCATCTACACTTAAATTTTTTTAGGTGAAATGTAAAATCTTACCATTAACCAAACAAGTAATTACTTAAGTACTCTCGAGTGGATTACAAATAATTTCCCAAATTAAAAAAATTTTATAGTTTCTCATATTATGATTATTACTATAAATCTTGTTTTTAATTTCCTTACATATATAATTCATATTCTTAAGTTGATTTATTAAAATATGTTTTTATTTATGTTAGACCCCGAACTTTTCTTAGAAGATTAGAACTATTAAATGAGAAATTTTGGTGATTAGTCATAAGTAAAGAAAAAATGATGAAAATTCTTGAATTAGAAATGATAGACAAGATTAAAGTAGTGATGAGAAATATAGATAGATTCATGATTTGCTTTGGTGTTTTTTGTGGATAAGAGATTATGAAATGGGAAGAATTAGGGTGAAAGTTAGAAGTAAAATAAAAGCAAAAATGAAGTTGAATTTGTGTAGTAAGTTTATGAAGAATATGTACATATGTGTATGTTCTGTTATTGGTGTTCATGATTAATCATGGACTATAATTTTTATGGATGATATTGATTTGAAATGAAGTTGAGAATAAGAAGTAAATGAAGTAGAAAAGGTGATCTTGGTATGAGTTGTGTTAAGGGAAGTTTTTGAAATAAATTGGTAGTTGATCTAGAAAATGTTCACTGAGTATGCTTCAGTCTTTTAGCCATAACTTTTTCTTTAGTTATCCAAACGAGATGATCATTGATTTGTATCAAACTAGAGACATATGGGTGCATTTCTTATGAAAACATCAAATTCTCAAAATTTGTCATGAAGTTGAGAACTGGGTGCGATACATTGGTGGATGAATGTAAAATTCGTGTTCTGACTTCAAGGGAAAATTCTGGATTGATCTAGGTTGAATTAGAAAAAGTTGTCTTCTAGAAAGTTGTAGATTATCTTTTTAACTTTTCAAGGGAAAATTCTAGATTGATCTAGGTTGAATCAGAAAAAGTTGTCTTCTAGAAAGTTGTAGATTATCTTTTTAACTTTTCAACGGTATATAGTATGAGAATTTTAGACATTGGAGTTGAAAGTTATGATTCTTTTAAGTGAAGATGCTCAGGAGTATACATAGTATCGTCTGCGATGACATCATATCGCCTTAAGTTGACTCTGCTTCTTCTTAGGTTGACTTTTTGTTTCATCTTACATTGAACATAATATCTTTCGGTCCAAATTTGACCATCTAGATGACAGAATCTATCTTTGAGGTCTTCATGAAAGTTGTAGATCTTCAAGTCCTCTTTCAAATCATCAAAAGAATACCTAAATCCGAGTTCTCTAGAGAAAGTTATGATCATTTTTCCAATTCATCTCACCCTTGGTCTAGGTTCATCTAATCATATCTCTTATCCCACTTTTGGCCCTATAGATAACCGAATTGGTCCTCAAGGTCTTCATAAAAGTTGTAGACCTTGAAATTATCTTTCGAACCATCTAAAGAACACCTTAATCAAACATCTCTAGGGAAAGTTATGACAAATTTTCCAATTTGTCTTATCCTTCGCCTGGTTTCATTTGACCCTATCGTCTAGTCCACTTTTGACCCTACAGACTATAGAATTTGTCTTTGAGGTCTTCATGAAAGCTGTAGATCTTGAAGTCCTTTTTCGAACATCCAAAGAACACCTTAATCAGAGTTCTTTAAGGAAAGTTACGACAATTTTCCAGTTCATCTGACCTCGTCTGGGTTCATCTGATCCTATTGTCTTATCCCACTTCTGACCCTTCAGACGATAGAATTTCTCTTTGAGATCTTCATAAAAGTTGTAGAACTTGAAGTCCTATTTTGAAAAATCTAAAGAATACCTTAATCCGACATCTGTAGAGAGATTTATGCCATTTATCCCAAGACAGGTTCAATATGACTGAGGGCAAAATCATGTTTGATTTTTTCGGCCATAACCTTGTTGTCCGACCTGAAAATGAAATGATTCTTGAACCCATAGATTCTTAACAAATTTTTGGGTCCCTCCATAGATTTTGATAGCATTTGGTATTGATTTGAAAAAGATGGATTGAATCAAAGTAAGGGTATAGGTTGAAAGAGTATGAATTGGATGTTTACTGGACTTACTTCGGTATTTTGATGATATCTTGATCTGTAGAGCTCCGAATGAGATGATTCTTGTTTCAAAAATAAACTAGAGACATGGAGCTACAAATTTCATGAAGAAACCGAAATTTAATTCAGTCTCTAAGACTTTCAAATTCTAGATGGAAGTTGGGTAAAGTGTATTGATTCAGTCTAACAATAGTCTGAAATGTTTGGGCCCTAACTTTCATATTTCTGAACAAAATGGATTGATTTTGGTACTTAAGACAAAGGAGAACATTTTTCTAGAAGAAAAAGATATGTCAAACTATTTAAGGGTATTGTTGGCAAGACACTTAAGTATTAAAAGATATAAGGCATAAATGGAAGGACAAATGGGACATTCCTCACTCATTAAGGGTATAATTGGAAGAAGAAGTGTTGTCTTGCATTTTAAGAAGAGAGGAGAACGAAAATTGAAGAGAAAAAGAGAGAGTGTCATGAAGAAGAGAGAGAAAAATGAAGAGAAGAAGAGAAGGAGAGAAAGAAGAGAAACAAGCTAGGGTTTAATTTTTTTTAGTCTTCAAGAGAGATTTTGGAGCTGTTTAAGAAGTGAAAAAGATAGAGGAAGAGAAGAGCTTCCCTTTGAGCTAAAGATCCCTTCATTTGGTGAAGAATGAAGGTAAGATCATTTTGAAACTTTTGAATTTTTGAAAGGATTTTAGTTCAAAGAGTTAGAAAATGCTTGAGTTTAAGTATTCTAGAATAAATTTTAGTGATTTTGCATTGTGAGATTTTCTATTGGATTCCTATTGAATGAGACTTGGTTTGTTTTAAGGAACTAAGAGAATCTTACCCAAGAGTAAGGGGAAAGACAATCTTGACTTAAATTTCTGCAAGCAAATTAGGTGGATAATATATTTATGATTATTGTATAAATGGGCATTTTGCCTATGTGTGTGTATATGCTAGAATTGCTAAATTGTGAAGTACTATGGTATGTTTTATGTTATGCATTGAAAGATATATGACATTTTGATATAATTGAATTGTGATTTTGATCATGTTATGCCTTAAAATATGTCATGACATTTTGTATAAATGAAAGGGAAGAGCATGAAAAGTATGAAAGTATGATAAAATGATTTGAGCATGATTATATGCTTTTGTTTGGGCAAGAGAGGAACCCGTTTCGTTAGTCATGTATATGTTGACCCATAGCCTTCTCTCGGTTGCCCGCTTGAGGTCACAAGATCCTGAGAATTTAGACTTGTTTTATTCACGGAGTAAACTTCAGTTTCTCTGTTTCTTTTCACGGAACTCTTGAGCCAATTATTTGTGCATTGCATAATTGAACTGTCAAGTATAATGCATGTTTGAGTGATATGTTTTGATGGATGAGTCTTCATGATATGTTCTATGTGATGACATTCAAATTATGAAAATTTGAGCTTGAAGTGTGAATGTTAG
>JANVCQ010000004.1:34204555-34216766 GCA_025531925.1 Erythroxylum plowmanianum
GTCTTTCATTAAATTAAGAAATCATTCAAAAACATTAGCTTTAGGATTGTCCGTTCTAGACCTATATTCCAATTCAATTCATACTAAAGGAAAAGAAACCAACAACAATCAACAAAGATAAAATGATAAAAGAAAGTGCTCTCATGGAATTTGAAATCTTAAAGTTCTTAGTTGAATCTTAATGAAATCTTGAACTTTATATCTAAGCTAGTTTCATTCTTCTCTTAATATGCTTTAATTCACTCCTTGTGACTGCTCTCTTATCTCCTCTCAAATGGCTCCCTAATTCCCCGTATCTCTTGCTTTTTTATTTCAAGAAAACTTTATAATTTTGATCACCAATGCAAGTCCAATATTATAAAGAACACAATACTAGTATGAGTCCAAGTTTAGAATTAACACTTGCTTGGTCATTGTTAGCTCGGCTGAATGTCTGGCAAAAGTTAGGCTGAGTGTACCAGGACACCAACCCACACTTAGCTGAAAAGTCGGATGATACGAGTTCGAGATTACTGAAAAGTCGGATGATACGAGTTTGAGGTTAACTCAATGAAGCTCCAAGGTCACCTTCTCCACGTTTTCTCGTCAAATGTAACCAACGACCCAAGTTGCACTTTTTTTTTTTTCCTTATACTAACGGAAGAAGTCAGCCTCTGTCTTTACACTTTGCTGTCACGTTAGTATTACAAGTTCTCTGAACCTTTAGCTAAAGTTAAGAGAAATATATGACGGGAGCTAAAGAAGAAACCAAAGCATGCGGATGCTGCATGCCCCAGCTTTTTAGTTCTGCGACATGGGTCCATCATGTATGGAAAGAAGAGGGGTGAATTATGGAAATAATTCATCATGCAAGCGCCATGTGAATTCAAAACTCTTGTGTACGTGTGATTCAGATAGAAACAAAGGATCATCAAAACGTTTAGGTATTCTTGTCTCTACTGTTGTTTTTAGTATTTGCCACTTCCATTCCAGACAAGAGTTCAGGAGCTAGTCAGTAGTTAGCAGTGTCATCGCCCAATATCACTACAAAAGTGAAAGAAAAATGTTCTGAGACCATATCATCTGTGACCACTTAACACCCCTTGTGTCTCTTTTAACAACAAAGAGATTAGCTATGCCCCACACACATTGACAAACGTACAGAAGCATCCTATAAGGCCATGACCCAACACCATCATCCCTCTGTCAGTTTCTATGCTCCTTAGTCCTTATCCTATTTAACTTTTCTCTCACGCCTGTCTACCACCAGATATTGCTTGGAAGGCTCATAATTTGTTGATTTCCAAGTCATTTGTCCTTTATTTCTTCCTTTTCTATCAGTGTTTCTTGTTTCCATCATGTCATTTTATGCACATGTACAACCACCTTGTGAAAAGCTTGACTCTCAATAATTTCGGTTCCTCAAGCAGCCCCATATTAAATACGGATAGATACCAATTAATAACCAAAGAAAGACGATCACTATTTGCCACGCATCTCTCCACTTTTATGTTTTAATTAAGATGTACAGAGGCAATTGCCCCAAGATGGCTTCTCTAAGGTCTACGGTCATGGCGGCTGTTGGTTCCATTATTTTCACATTAGTCTCAGAAAGTGATAGAACTCTTAACGTGCATTTATTGCTGTTCATGTGGGGGGGTCAAAATGTCGCTGGGATTCTATGCATTGATCAAGTAGATTAAACAGATGCTTCGACAAATTAGTACAAGAAACAAGTTCTATATGAGATGTGTAGGTCGTCAAGAAAGCTTTCCTTCAAGTAATTTTCATTCAATAGATATCTTCCATCCGTCATGTTATTATCATATATGAAAGGAGATCCAGCAATATATGAAGCATGATTCATGCCATGTTGAACTCATTAGGAGGACTGAGATATCAACAGTGTGTAAAATATCAGCAGAGCCTTGTGGAAATATTAAAGTGATTCATCATATTAGAAGATATAACTGGGAAAAAAAATGGGGATGATACACATGCATATATACTATGTCACAAAGCTGATGAACAAAAAGAAGAGGTAAAAATAAAAGAAAAATCTCAAGAGTTTATATGGAATATACTCTTACTCGTGTTTCCTTTTTCTCTAGGATTCCCTCTCTTCATCATCCTTGGATTTACCTGTGGAACTAGATCCTGTGGTCATTCCTATGACCTGACTATGTGTGAATCTTTGCAACTGTATCATTCGGGCATAACACCCATCAGGATAGTTTTTTAGTAGATGTGAATGTGATCCTTGCTCCACAACCTTCCCATCGTCAATTACAGCAATGACATGGGCATTTCTTACAGTTGATAACCGATGTGCAACAACAATAGTGGTCTTTCCTGTGCAGGCACGATCTAGAGCCTCCTGGACAGATCTCTCTGACTCGGCATCAAGTGCACTTGTTGCCTCATCAAGTAGCATAAGCTCTGCCTTCCTTAACAAAGCACGGGCAATGGCAATTCTCTGCTTTTGTCCACCAGATAACTGAACTCCCCTCTCCCCTACAAATGTCTTGTACCCGTCTGGCAATGCAGATATGAACTTATGAGCATTGGCCAAATTAGCAGCTTCAATAATTTCAGCCTCAGTAGCTGATTCGTTCCCATAGGCAATGTTTTCATAAATGGTAGTAGCAAACAGGCACGGCTCTTGAGGGACTAATGCCATATGCTTCCTCAGGGACTTGAGATTGTATTTTCGAATGTCCTTTCCATCAATCATAACACGACCAGATGATGGATCATAGAATCGCAGTATCAGTGCAATGACTGAGCTCTTACCACAGCCACTAGGACCAACAAGAGCAAGCGTCTTCCCAGCCCGTGCACGAAGATTTAGGTCACGGAAAATAGGAACATCTGGACGAGTTGGATAAGAAAAGTCTACATGCTTTAGTTCAACATCTCCACGAATATGGTCAGGAAGTGGGGTGGCATCTGTATCATCAGGCTCAATCTCAGTTTTGCGGTCAAGTAGATCAAAGACTGACCGCATGGCTCGACCACCTTTGATGAATTCAGGAGCTAGGGTTAAGGTTTCGGCTGCACCATTGGCAGAAACCATAAGGACCATAAAAACTCGAATTGTCTTTGAGAAATCGGAGATTTCATGCTTCACAAGCCAAGACGCGTACCAAAGACCAAGAGCATAGGAAGCATAAAGTGAAAACTGAGCAACACCATATCCACTTCCAGCAATTTGTCCCTTCCAGAAGCAACGTCGGAGAGGCATTTCAAGATTGGTAGAGAAAAGACCAACTATTTTTGCTTCTGAATTGAAGGCAGCCACTGTTCTTACATTAGCAATGGCCTCTCCTGCCAGTTGTGTGGCTTTGGCATGGGCAGCTTCTAGGTCTCCAGAGAAACCAGTCATGAACATTTTCTGTTGAAGGAAAAAAGGAAATGGCCAAAAGATTATTAGTAGCAAGTATTTTGACACAAATTAATGTGAATTTCCATAGTGATTGTGTATCCTAGATGCAAAATTCAAGAAGAACAACAATATGCAGAAACTATCTGAATGGAAATCATAATTAGGTGACTTAATAAGTGTGAATTTACTCCTCAAAGTGCACTGGAATTCTCCAGCTCAAATAATCTACATTTGGTGGAATCATTGAGAAATATCCACAATGAAATCATTGAATTTTTATCACCAGTTATAATTTTGACTTGAAATGCTAACTCAGAAGCAGATTGGGATGCATACCTGTAGAACAGTAGCCGCAACAACTAAAGGGAAAACAGCTATAAGGACAAGCGCAAGACGCCATTGCAGAACAAACCCAGCTGTGCAGGCTACTAGCATGAGAGCAGTATTTTGCACAATAACTGAAATCCTGTCTCCAATTGCTGATCTGACATTGTTTGCATCAAGTGCCAATCTTGCTGCAATTCTAGCACTCTCATTTTCCTCCTGATCAAACCATGCCATATCATTTTTTAGCACTACTGTTAGCATTTTCTCCCTCACCCTTTTTGTAAGATTTTCACCAACAATATCCCAGAAGAAATGCTGAAGTGTATTGAAGATAAGTGCTGCGGATGAGAGACCAATTAACAGATAGCAGTATTTTTCAATCTCTCTGATCATATAACCATGATCTGGATTGTAGTAGACACTGAGAACAGCGCTGAGAACATAAGCAAAGAAAGCACTAAGGGAGCCACAAACAATAGACCCTATCGACCCAACTAATGCATAGACCCATTCAGGGGAATTCATCTTTGCAAGACGCCAAAAGGAACTAGCTTGTTCCTTAAAAGCGAGCTTTTCAAGGCGGTAGCTGGGATGCAAGGCATCAAGGGAGAGACTAAAATCTGAAGTTGAAAAATCGGACAGTCTGCGTGAATACGGCGATCTGCCATATGAAGAATTTCGTGCAATTATTGGTGAGCTTACTGAGTTCCTTGCACTGGAAGGTCTGTACACAAAAAAACCATGCAAGTTAAGAATCACGAACTCAATCAACAGGAATATGGGTGTTTTGGAGGGATAACTAGAATAGCTAAAGACTTAAGTATAGTATGTGTACTAGAACAAGAAGAACCAAAGTTAATGAAGCTACCTGGCACTGCTCTTTCGGGCATTGTTTAGAGCTGTTTCATGTGCCATCTCCTGCATTCTTATGAGCTTTGCATAAACACCATTTTCACCCTTGGAGATGAGTTCATCATGGGTTCCAATTTCAGTGACACTACCCTGCTGAAGTACTGCTACGAGATCAGCTTTGCGAATAGTGGATAGCCGATGGGCAATCACAAGAGTTGTCCTTCCAATCATGAATCTATCAAGGGCCTCTTGCACCAATTTTTCTGATTCAGAATCCAAAGCACTTGTTGCCTCATCTAAGAGCAGAATTGCAGGGTTTTTCAGCATTGCCCTTGCTATAGCTATTCGCTGCTTCTGTCCTCCTGAGAGCTGCAGTCCTCTCTCTCCTACCTGCCATTTTCAGTTTGAATTTAAGCTTTTTCTTCAATTTACTGGTGCTTCATAAATTAAATGTTTGAGAGTGCATAACCTACTCAGAAACAATCCTGTTATTAGATAGGAGCTCATTTTCTTATTAGGATACACTACATTGTATGTTAGAACTTCAAGAACTTGAAAAAGGAATTTGATGACCATTACTTTTTGTTCATCCAAAAGAAGAAGGAAAAATGATTTCAACTTAGGAAATCCATTCTGCATGTTCAAGTAAATGTCTAAAATTGTCAGCATCAAGAAGACCATGCAATGAAGGACTATCAATGTATTTTTTATCACAACTAGTTAAGATTTTAAGCCCTCGGAATTTAGTATAATCTCCATGGCATCTATCATGTCCTCTCTTGAATATTATCTATTTCATACTTATCTGCATAAACTTATAAAAACCTTCCCGTGCACATGCATAATTGACTGGAGCATGTTACCTTCTTTAAAAAGTATGCATGGCCAAACTACATCCACAGGTTGACTTCTAAAACAAATTGAATAATGTTAGGTTATGGTTGTTGACCAAATAAACCATTCAATCTCGAAAACCCCTTATGCTGAAGTAGCAATTATATGGCAATAAAAAATATAACCAACTTCGATTCCATTAGTCAAGATCCATCACTTCTTTTTTTTTTTTTCAGAACAATCAACTTAAACCCACTGTCCCACCTTCCCTCAACTGCCTTAAAGGCAATACATTAACCTGTTCATGACTGTGCTAACTAAGAAACTGAAATGGATAGATATCAAAAGAAATATACTACTCAATTAAGCTTACTTGATTTGAGATTTTGATTTTTAAGATGTTAGCATAAGCTAATATACCCCAACAAGCAAGGGAGATTACCGTGCCAAACTCTTCTGAGAAAGTAATAAAGAAATTTTTTTCTGAGAATATCAGTTACTTCATGTCTTCAAAAGAACTTACCTGTGTGTCAAAACCTTCGGGTAGCTTGACAATAAACGAATGAGCATTTGCAACTCTTGCAGCCTCTTCAATCTCAACTTGATCTGCATCAGGCCTTCCCAGGAGAATATTTTCTTTAATGGTGGTAGCAAACAGAGCAGGTTCTTGACTGACAAGTCCTATTTGTTGTCGTAACCATTTCAGCTTCAATGTCTTGATGTCATGACCGTCAAGAAGAACTTGTCCTGAAAGAAGTAATTAATATAACACACGACTAACTCAAGCCAAGTATTATTTCCGTTGAGTTAAAGAAGCTAATATTTATGCAGTTGGAAGATATAAACTTTGTCAAGAAAAAGTTCAACAATTTCGCAGGCTTAGTAGGCAGTGAGAAGTGTGAAGACCCAAGTGTAGCAAAATTTACCAGCGGTAGGATCATAGAATCTCTCAATGAGGGAGACCACAGTACTTTTTCCAGAGCCACTGCTACCAACCAAAGCAATAGTCTTGCCGGCAGGGACATTAAGTGACAAATTGTTAAGAATTCGAACCTCAGGTCTTGATGGGTAAGAGAAGTCAACATTTCTGAGCTCTACTAACCCAGTAACAGAGTCTAATTCTAACCCAGATTCACAGTTGCGATCTATAGAAGGCTTGTGATCAATTATACGAAAAATTTTAGCAGCTGCGACTTTTGCCTTTGCCAATGCGCTCATGCTAGGGGCTGATTGGCCTAAACCCCTGGAAATTTAACAATAATTCTCGTGAACAAGTTTCAAGTGCCAAAAAAAAAAAAAAAGGTAGAAGAAGAACCAAAAATCTCAGTTCGTTGACACTTACAATCCTCCTACCATGACAGCGAACATGGTGGCAATGGCTAGTCCTCCATTGGTGTAATGGTGCCTAACAAGGTAACCTCCATACCACAGAAGAAGAGCATAGCAACAGAAGACAACAAAATAAGTTGCACCTAATCCCATCCCTTTCGCAAATCCACTCTTGTATCCGATTCTTTGAGCAACCTTCAGCGCTGATGAATAGGCCTGCAATGCCCTCGATTCCCCAACAAATGCCATAACTACTCGAATTTGAACTATTGTCTGCAATTTTGCTTCAAATTACCGATGCCCAGGTACGAAAACAGAGGAAAATTGTCATTAAAAAAAAACTTGGATTACACGTCCTTGCCTGTTCTACTATGTTTCCGGCCTCTGATAGTGCATCTTGACTCTTCCCACTAAGCTTGGTTAATGTGGTAGTGTGCACAGCTCCGATAATGGCTATGAGAGGAACCACTGCCAGAGTGACCAGCGCCAACTGCCAAACGGCTGTGAAACCCACCACAAATCCAGAAACAAAAGTTGCCATGTAGTGAATGAAATTACCCAACTGCAAAACAACCAAAGAAGAAAACATTTTTAACCAACAAAATCTAAAATTAACAACCAAGTACGAGACAGAGTATTGTTCTGTTTCACCTTCTCACTGATGGCATCCTGCACAAGCACTGCATCGGTGTTAATGGCGATAACTACATCTGAGGTTCGGACCTCTGTATCAAAGTACTGAATGTCTTGGTTAAGTGCCGCTTCTAGGTATTTGATCCTCATCTTCGTTGATTGCCGCTCTCCGGTCCACATCCAACACGATATCTCTGTCATCAAATTTAAACATCTACTTTAATTACGTAAGCTATGAAAATGGCAACCAAAAACCAAATCCTAAGAAAATTGAACGAGAACTAGAGAACACCGTTTCAGAACAACCTGCCCATGAAGAAGCCCAGATTGCAGCACCAACAACGAGAAAGTAAAATGCGTACTGCAAGTTCAAAACAGAGTAGTTTATTGTTCAATGTTTTGGCGGATTGATCACATAAAGACGGAATCTTTGTGAATTTGAGTTTCACCTTTAAAACTTCTTGCATCATTTTGTCCATGTTATTGGCATTAGAACCGAAAGAGTTAACGAGATCGGCGAAAAATCGAAGAAAGATGGGCAGAGAAGACCCGTGTACAAATGCACCAATCGACCCAATTGTCATCAACACATAATCCAACCCATCAGCAAATCTGAAAAGCTCACAAAAACCAACCGTAGCTACATCCCCTGGTTTCTGTCCACTACTACTGATGCCATCTTTCCTGGGCTCAGAACTCTCCATATCTCTTCTCTGTAGTTCAGCTTCTTGACAACTAGATTCTTTTTGTTGGTGGTGGTGTTCTTGCTCTCTAGAGAATGAGTTTAATGTTAGAGTTGGCGTTGGAGGTGTGGAGGGGTTGCTTTTATAAGGGTCAGAAGGAGCAGCAGACACGAGTTCAAGGCCTTGCATTTCGGACCATTTCCATTGCTCAATCGTCTTTATCTCTTGAGACTCTTGTGACATTTGCAAAACTCTCTCTTTGGCTTAGCCTTAGCCTTAGCTTAACTTTTTATTGAACAAAAACAACAACAAACGCACCACCACCCCCCTTCTCTCCTGTGTCTTTATTGTCTCACTCTACCTGACTTTTCAGCTCATGCTCCCTCTTTCTTTTGTTTTCTTTTTTATTCTCTTTCTAGTTGGTTGTTTTTCTTCTTTTTTTTACCATCTCCGAAGTTAACTTGTTCTCTTTCCCTACCTGTGTTTGTATTTCTTGCAAAGTCGCAATTTTTCATCCATTGACTGACGTGTTTCAATGCTTTGTACACTAAAACACACCAATCATAAATAACCAAGTGAATAATTATAAAACATTAAAACCAGAGAGACTTGAGAGATTGAAACTACTGGTTTAAGGTTACTGCGAACTGGAGTCATTGGGTTCAGTGGTTGCTTCAGTTTTGCTTATATTGTAAAAAACATGGAAAGTGACGGATGATGAGCTTAGCAGATACAGTGTGTGAGAGAGAAAGAGAGGGAGATTTTCCACCCGACAAGGAACACTGTATGAAACTTGGAGATGAGATTTTGACCGAAACACATTGATGGTGGTGGCAAACCAACACGACTTCACTATTTCTTTTTCTTTAATTTTTCCTCTTTAGCTTATACTATTGTTTAAGTTTGAGAACAGTTGTTGGTCTCTTCTTGCTTCCATTTCAGACTGTGGAGATGTAAAACAGAAGAAAATGTGCATGTCCATACCTTACCTCTGTCCCTTCCCTTCAAATCCGCCGTCCTCTGCTACAAAATTTTTCAACACTTTTTGGGGTTAAGTTTTTTACTTTTATATGTTCATTAGTAGTAGATTCCATAAAGTTAATATAATGTTATATTGTTAAAGCTATTAATTAACTCTTAAGTACTACTTATGTGACAAATTAACATAACTCTTAAATTATTAATTAAATTTGATACAAACTATTAATTTATTATAACTATTTTAAATTATTAATTTAAGTTAAGATTAATTTGTTCGGTCAGTTTTAAGAGCTATCGAAAATAATCTCTCTTTCGTAAGACTGTGTACTATTAGACCTCTTAAAACTTGAACTCTCAGTAGTTGTTATTGTTGGGTCAAGCTGAGTTAGATTATCATATTAATAATATTTTATTAGTATTTTTAATTGAAGTTTAGGAAAATAATTTTTTAAAAAATTTGAAAACTATAAAAAAAATTAAAAGATTAGGAAGTTATTAAACTAAAAGGAGGGGTATATATATATTAAATTGTATTAAAACCTTTGATTAAGTTATTATTTTATTTTCCATTTAAATCAGCAGGCACCGACTTCTAGTTAATTTATCCTCAGACGGTGTAGTTTTTTAATATATAGGTAAAAAGTGTCAATGTAAACTCTAGCCAGAATCGTCAAAGGGTGGGCACGAGAAAGACTGCTATACTTGGTTGTCTGGTTAAGTTTCCAACAGTTTGGTTTAAAGATTTAAGAAAAGAAGTATATGTCAGACCAAACAGCTATGATCCTATAATATCCTAACCACTCTTGTCCTGGAATCTTTACCCGTGTAAATAAAAACACCAGTTTCTTTATTTTAACCTGCCTAAGCCTAACTAATAATATTTTGTTTCTCCAATAACTGTAATGAGATTCCAGGAAAATGTCAGGACATCCTGGAAAATCTCGACTCTTTGTCTAAAAACCAAAGCGATTTCTCCTATTTCTTAAAAATGGAACCATCTTTTCCTCCTTTATCTTCCGTGCCCTCACAACCTTGGATGTTGGGGTCCGAGGTATTGCATAAAAGGGCGTAACATAGGATTATTTAATTAATTTTTCTCCATTAAAACTCAAAAGGATTAATAAGTTTCGTTTAAAAGCAACATCTCTTTAATGGTTAAGAATAAGGCTGTGCACTTATGAATCTTTCTAATCATTTGTATTATAATACTATGGACTCTACAATTAAATGTCATACTGGTCTATTAAAGTTTATTATAGACCAATTTTTTTTACATAAATTGAGAAGATCACGCCAGAAGATCAAGGATTGTAACAATCAATCCAACAGATTTGTAGCTAAAGAAAATATTTAGAATTTGTATATTTATTTTGATTTATTCACTTACCTTGTTTAGACATAAGCTTTGTACATAAATACACATGTACGTATCAATACAAGTAATCGAATTCATTCAACTCTATTTCAATTATCATGGTATCAGAGCTAAGTCTTTATTTTTAGCCTACAGAATAGTTGAGTCATTCTATCAAACACAGTGCAGACCAGAACAATATCATTACATTCAACAACTATAGCTGTCCAACAACGATATCACTGCTCTCCAAAATTCGATTGTAGCTGTCCAGCATCTGATTACGGTTTCTCTATCACGCTACTATTGCTCTGTCTTTTTCTTTCCATCTTCTTTGGAGCTCAGGTTTGTTTTCGGTAGATTTGTTCTTCTTGAAATAAATCATTTGTTAATATAGAAATCATATATAATATGTAGAATACACAAGAAGGAGGGTTGAATTATGTTATATCGTCTAAGATATTAATCTTTAAAATATTCTTGATTTTCTTTACAAATTTAAACGAATACAAAACAATTCACTTAATTTGATGAGTAATGTAACAACGAAAATTATTATCTATTCTTCTAACAAGAAGAAAATTAAAGAGATAAGAATTAGAGAATATGACCCCGCGATTTATACTAATTTACCCTTAACCTTGGGCTACGTCCAGTCCTCAGAGTTTGTCTGAGATTTCACTATATCCTTCAACGTTACAAGTATTATTTCTACACTTGTAGAGCCTCTTCAGGTCTCTCTCATAAAATATTATTTATCTGCTTCCTTAGCCTCTCCAAGCTCTAGCCTTTCTTTTACTTGAAAAGATATTGTTTGAGATTTACGTTACAGATGTATTTGCTCTCTTTCTTTCTTTCTTTTCTCAGAATATTTTTTGAGTGAGCCATTGAATACAGAGTTTCTTTAAGTATGTTTTGTAAAATTAGATTTCCTTTTCTCTTGTATGTATTTAGTTTACGACTATAACTAATATTTATAACCTAAATCTTCAACTATCTTCTTTAAGAAATCTGCTTGTTAAATCTTCTAAAAATCGTTATTAGTTGAGTCAACAAACTCTAACTAACTGACTGACATTTTAGAATATTTTTCAACTGCATCGTCTTGTATAGATTTTGTATGCTTCGTCTGGTGTTATACTTCATCTGGTGTCTTAGACTAAGCACTTCGCATTTTGTCTGATCCATCTAAGATGCTTTGTCTTATTAAGCTTTTACTTAAGTATTGTCTTGAATTGACGATTTATGTCACTTACATTTATCTGCGTACTTAATAAATTCATCAAAACAATTCACACTTCTATAATTATTATTATTTAATTTTTCATCAAAATTAATAGATGAAGTGAAGTCTTCTTGACTTAACACTTCTTTAACAACGTCCAGATCTGTCCAGATTCATGAACGATCAGCTGCTTTTCTATGTAATTTGTTATTGCACAATATATTTGTTTCGTTCAATGTTGGTTATTGAACAATTAGGATTCTTTGGTGAACTCTCTATTGTGGAACTATTTTTTTAAGACAATTGCAATGCAAATTGCTAATATGGATGGAAACAAATATGAATCCGTATCTATCAAATTAAATGGAAAAAATTTTGCTCTTTGGGAATTTCAATTTCAGATATTTGTTAAAGGAAAATGTTACTCTGATATTCTTGATGGATCCCAAAAGATGAAGAAACTTTTGGAGCCAAGAATCAATGGAGAACGAGGAATGCTCGGATTATTACTTGGACACTTAATTTAGTTGAACTAGATATTGCACTGTAGCACCCCCTCACCGTAGGGTACGCACCGGGACGCCCGTGGGTCATTCCGACGCATATCCCACAGCAAGGAAGTGCTACTA
>JANVCQ010000004.1:34221129-34234473 GCA_025531925.1 Erythroxylum plowmanianum
TCTTTTATTGACGTTTTTTCAGACGTCGTCAATGCCTCAGACCATTCACGACGTTTACTTTAAAAACGACGCTAAAATCCTCCTTTTCTTGTAGTGACACCTGTACATATCAATACAAGGAATATAATTTATTTAGTCCTATTTCAATTATCACTGATGAACTGTATAATACAGTGGAGATTGACCTATTGTATGGCTCAATCCATCCTTTACAAGAATCGAAAGTGTTCACGTTCTGTGCCAATCGTACGGTATATCATCTTGTCAAGTCTCACATACTGCACGTACTGATGTACGTACCTTGTCTCGTCCTATTTGAGGTTGCTCATATCGGAGATATGGGCGTAACCTTAAATATAAGAAAAAGGTATTTGCGTCATTATTTAGTAAATTTCAAACAGCCCTACCAGAAATTTCACACCCGCAGCCCAAGGAGTTGAGCAACTCAGGATCGAGGAGTCTGAAAGTTGGAGCTTCTAAATACACTGTATATCAAACTGTGAAAAGCTTGAACGATAAATAAAAGCCTGTTACTTCAAGGAAGAGGGTGATCGTCATCGGTTGCTTTAATCAATGCTGTCCAAGTTCAATAACAGTGAGAGTCACTTGTTTCTCTTTATAATGTTTTATTTGGACTATAGCTTGAAATAGAATAAAGGAAGACTGACACCTGAGAACGTGAATTCCCTGAAGTGGGAATTTCTTTTTGTTGATGGATTCCTTTTCCTAGTGGGATAATGTGGAACTGGAAACTTATGCATAACCTGTGAAGGGTTTCATTTATGAGATAAGAGAAGTATGAATCTTGTCTCTTTTTTTTTTATTTTTCTTAAAGAGAAAGCTGTTTGATTTCTTTCTCTCTTTCCACGCATTACCGTACTCTTTGTTTTTATCTCTACAAAGAGGAAAGTCCCTTTCTTTGCTACAAGTTCACTGCTTTCGCACTCTACCCACGGGCACTTGTCTACTTCTGCTCCGTGATGCGAGTACTCTTAGCCTGATACTTGAACTATGATCTTCTTCTTCCTATTCTTCTTTCCTTTTAACGAGGTAAGGTACGGAATTTCTGGTAATAAAATAGTACTAAACATAGTAGTTGGTGAATATTTACGAGGGTAGTTAAGATTTTATTGAAAACTGGTGAAAATGAATAGGATGTGAAATTGACATGAGATGTGCTTGGAGACTTAGACAAGTTATGCTGCTGCCTGAAGTTACCTCGACTCATAGAAGGGTTATGTCGTTTTCGTAGGTTTATAGGTTTTACACTCAAGTCAAGTGGCGACATGGCGAGATTTAGTCAATAGTAGGTGTGTAAAGTAAGTGAAGTCAAATAATCTGTTTCAATTATTACGCTCATTTATATAATAAAATTTAATAAAACATAATAGGAATATCATAATGAAACAAAAGATCTGATTTTAAAGTAAAAATGGCAATATACTAGTTCAGACAATGTACTCAATTTTTTATTTTAATTTAAAAAATAAAAATAACATTATTAAATATGACATCAAATTTTTTGTTGATATTTTGTCTTAAAATATGGTGGATCCGAGTGACGACCTAACCGGACAAGCTCGTAGTGTGACTCAAACTGGAGAAAAACAAAAATCTATGTTGTTAGCGAAGGGTTTGAGCTGCCAGGGTATGGACTTGCTTTGATAAGACCAGTTCGATTAGATTGGTTTAGTTTGGGACACACAAGGAGTTTATTAACCTAAATATAAAGGATTCCATCTGTATTTTTCTTCTTCATAGTAAAAATTCTCTCTACTCGAGCCTTATTAAAATCTTTGTGTCGTTTTTTTCTTTATTTTTGGTGCGTAAAGTGTGTAATTGTACGCGTGATTATTATTACGATTGATCTAATATTTTTCTTTAGTATTTTTACAAATATGTAACCTTTTATCATCTTTCTCAATTTCAACACCAAATATTTAAAAAAAAAACAGACACAAAAATTTATAAAGTTCAATGTTTCATGGATAGGCGGCTTAGAATTTAGCGAAACTTCCTAAGTTCTTCACTTTTTCAAAAATCTTCTTTATACGTTTATGCCTTATGTTAAATTTTTTAGGCTTGGGATAATGTAAAAAAAAATCTATTTTATCTTTTTTTTATATAGTTATTAAGAGTGAGTCTTCGTAAAGAACAAAATAAAGACAAATCAAAAGTTGTTACCCGTAAATAGTTTAAATTAAACTCATCATTTAATTTTTAAAGTGATTTCTCTAAAATATATGATTTATAGATCATTTATGTTCTTCCTAAAAAAGTAATTACACTAAAAAGGATTAATTATTTGAATGGATACTTAAATGAGGCATGAGTCCATTCTTCTAATATCCTTAACATTAATGTAGTAATTATATAATTCCATAAGAATTCCCAAAAAAAGTAACTTCATAGAAATAAAAACCAGGTGAAAAAGCAACCTCTGAACCTAAAGTGACTGAGAATGACTTTAGTGCGTACTGATGTCATGATTTTACTGGGTACGATATTTCATTCGGTGACTGATGGAACATTCAATTGCTGGCAACCTCTGTACTCCTTTATTCTCTACCCTATTATTTCACAAATACACAGCACACTGTGATTTTTTAAAAATTTGTTTTAGGTTATTAAATTATCAACATGGGGGGTAGGTAGAATCTTGAATTAAGTTAACTCATTTAATGAATTATATACAGATTTAACTGTACTATTTTCTAAGTCAAGCAGCTCATGTTCTATTCTATTATCAACCAAATCGGTGGTCGATAGTCTTCATCTCCAATTACTTATTTTAAGGGGTTCGGTAATCAGACATGTTCCTTAAGAAGCTGGTACTAGTGGTGCCTAGGGCTATGCAGTTTTGACTTTTTTTTTTTTAATTACATTAGGTATTCTGACTTAGCAAGATTAATCCTACGTTCCTACGACTCCACCTCAAAAGTCTAGAGGATATAAATCTGGAACCTCAAGATTCCTCAGATTTCTACGTAGTCTGTACATTTCTGCGCACAAGGAGTCTTCACACATTCTAGATTGTTCAGCTGATGATTGATCACTGACTCTCTTTTGTTTAGCATCAGGTTCCCATCAGCCCCCAGGTTCTCTAACAGCTCCAACTCCCACACTGCAGCTGGAAGCGAGACGTTCGTAATTGATCCGATCAAAGAGCTTTGCCCAGGGGACTAGAGGATCATCAATAGGAACATGCCTATTTCTCCTCCTTTGAGGTGACTCGAACTCAAGACCTCCTTTGAGAAGAGAGTCTTAAGTTAAAAATCTGGACCAATTGATCCACCCTTCATTGTCGCAGTTTTGACTTTTAGTATATAACTTGGAAGATTCCTCAGCACTCGCATAGTATGTAACCTAACAAAGATATTATGCTCGCTATTTTTCACTTTCCTACTCATAGTTTGGTGACTCATTCAAAGACCTAACAGAAAAAGCAAGTATAGAAAGGGACGTTATCATCGGAATGGGCAAATTAACCAATCGTATAAGAAATGGATGCAATCCCTAACAAGGGTTCCTTTCCTTAGTAACTTCTTGTTTTTTACGCGTCAGGTCATTGAGAAAGCAGGTACAAACAGTGTTTTAAGTTTGTACGCAGAAGTTGAATAGGCTCTATTATGTGTTAAAATAAAATAAATAAGAAAAGAGGGGGTGGTCCGTGGTCCCGTCCAATTTATAGGGATGCCTCCGAGTCTTGGACCAAGAGTTGAAGACTTGATAGGAAAAACGTATAATGAAATGACACCCAATACTCGAATACCCACTCAAACCGAACACTCATTAAAAGTGGTGCATGTGGCACTCATTATGCCATTCCATTGTCTTTCTTGTGGTCAAGTACGTATTATTCTATGATCTCAATAGATAACAGGATTAGGCAGTCCTCATTTACAAGATATGATGATTCGATGGGGTCGTAGTTACTAGTGCATCCACATGATATGCTGCTTGGCGAGTTGGTAACTTAGCATCCTAACAACACTATTGACTGTAAAGGGGTTGTTCACTTTCAGTAATAACATTAACATGAACCAAAGTTACATTAACATGAGCCAAAGTTTCTACCTTTGTTTCGTTTTTTCCTTTTCACTCTTTACATCTATCACTTTTTAATACTAAACAATCATAAATGCTAAACTTGTATTTGATTATAAAAGAGAAATGACGAAAGGATGATCCTAAGAACTACAGAAGTTAAGCACAAATAAAAGCCGGTAATGATAAAAAGTTTGCATCTCTTGAGCAATGGGCATCAATCAATAAAAAGAATATATAGTTGGCCACTTGTTAGACATGTGATGCAAAAGTTGAACGGCTACTGTACTCATTTCTTTTATGTCTTGTTTTTCCCTTGGCGAAGATCAAAGTAACGCTGCCATGAAAAAGTGTGAAGTGGAGAATTGAATTAGGGTCCACCATTGTTGAGACTCTGATCTCCGTTTGACTTGCAAACCCCAATAATGAACACCAACAGGATTGTACCCTACATGCCTTCATATCTGACCAGTCTCATTTTGGTTCAAATCTTGCTTTACACCCTACTGGACCCTATCCTACAACACTATATACTAAATGCTCTGCTCCTTGGTATATATCAGACTCGTTCTTGTAGAATGAAACATTTGCTTCACTCATTATCCACTTCTTTTCTTCTGATTTAGAATACTCTGATATTGTACCGTTACCCTTATACTTTATAATTTATCCCCATATTGTTGGAAAATCGGAGGCAGTGGGACGCCTTACGTGGGATTGGTTTGTTTATTGGAGCCTTTTTTATTTCTTTCTCGACGATTTCTGCAAATGGTGAGTAAGGTGAAATCTCCACCTTGTCACTTGTTCTTCAAAAGCTCACTTATGTCTATACATGTTTATCCACACACATGTGTGTGCCCTTTCATCATATTACACACAACTTTGAGTAATGTTTGAGATACTTGTAATCTACTAAAAGTCCATTGTATATATAAAACCTTGATCAATTTCATATGTTTATATAACCTATAGTTCATTGCATATCGATCATATCATTTTCACCAACAAATCAAAGGCAGACTATTTATAATTGTATAGTAGTTCATGTTGCTGTCCCACACATCTAGCTTTATTCATACCATCTCAATGTTCGTTTAGAATAATTTGTACGCTAGATATTTTCCTACGTGGACAACAATTAATTACATTTTAACAGTTTTGATAAATTTACGATTGAGCGAATCATATTTTATCTAGCTAAATGATCTGAATTAATGAGTTAAAGTCCAGCAAAGAAAATAAACCCTAGTCAATATGAACCGAACCCATATCAAACCTGTAATGGGGAAGTCCGATATGAATACTATATATATAAGGTTAAGCTTTTCTGTAACTGCTTAAGTAAATCATGAACGTACGGTTACTTTGATCCATTTAGAGAGGTTCATGTATTAAGAAAGCTACAGAAAAGCTTTAACACATTGCGGTGAGTAACTCTCGTGAAGATGTCAGTGAATTTGCACTCTTTTCAACTTCGGAAAACTTGTTTGAAGTAATAAAACCAAAATCAAATTTTTTTTTTTGCATTTCTTAGTTTTTTCTCTTTCATGTTCAATATGAGATACGTAACTAAGACAATTGTTATGTACTACAATATGTACATTGATATCGAGTCATTAACAGCAATAAGTAAGCAAATAACAACAATCAAGTTTTGCATTTTAGCATAAATACACCTACAATAATAAAAGGTAAGATGTCATAAATAAAAGGTGAAAATCATAATTAAACATTATGAACAAACTATTTTAAATTAACAAAATTTATACCCTAATCAACATTAAATTTAAAATTAATTATAATTTTTAAGAACTATTCATTTAAACCTTTAATGGATATATAATTACTAAATATTACTAATCAGATATTAGGTGACCACTAATACTATAAATACCAAATTCATGTCTGCATATATCTTGGACAGTGATCCTTTATCCCTAGTATTCAACTATCATTCTTGATTTCAATTCACGACACATGAAATATTACACCTAGATTATGATCAAATTGAAGAATGGCGTATTTAACTAAGCAATTAAATCCTAATTAAACATCTTCCTTAATACTAATGATAGATTTTAGATTGCAATCCAATTCTTTAGAATCTTTGCCTTGGTGACCCAATTTGTAAAAGTGACTAGAAAGCATATAGAATCAGATAGTTTAGTATGTTTAGAAGCATCAAAAGAAACTTTATCGTCTCATCAGCTACCATGTTCATCACATAAAACACTAATCACAACATACGACATTGTTCAGAAGAGGATCTGATTCGCTTGTGTACAATAAAGCAACCAACTAGTAACAACTAACAAAGGAATATTCCTACTCTCAGGTTGTATCCCATGCTTGCTTAACCTTCCTGGAAGAAGCCCCACAAATATATGAATACAGAATATGAAGATTTCCGACTTTAGAGTTGGATTTAAGCATATTAAATTGCATATTGCACCACTCACTTTTAATAATGCAACTATTAGAGAGAGAAAAAAAAAAGGAATACAACGGATCACCAAAAGGTCACGCATTATTACCAACTCATTTGGGTTCATTTGTCAGGATTTGGGAAGTGATTCGTGTCAATGTGCATGAATCATTTAGAGTTCTTCATCTTAGTGGGCACGGCAAAAACAAGCAACCAATATCCAGCTCAATCTGTATGGCTTTACCGTACGCATATAACACAAGAAAGGAAAAAAAGGGTTAAGTACGTCACGTTATTTATACTGGTCTTTTCTTTTAGGGTGTAGTTTTATAATCGCCATCTGCCCATCTCCTTCTTATTAGGCTTTTGATGTTAAAGAAGAGTGTATTATTAGACACTTGGTTGCCACTATCTTAGTTGGAAAAGAAGAGAAAAACAAAGTATCCTTAACGGTAGGAAAACCGACACCAGATCATGAAACAAACTATATACATTAGATTAATTAGTCAAACTAAACGATGTTGATGTTCCTGATGATGCCTTCTACTAAAAACTAACCAACAAACTGGAAGTGGTATAATTGCTGCAAGAAAGTAAAAGAAGACTATAGTAAAATTTTGTCTTTTTACAAAATCAACTAGGTGAAATTGCTAATTGATGGAGGTAAAAAGACAGAGAGAGCAGGGTAAAACTTTCAGATGTGTCCTTTGTGTTGTGTGGTCCATCGTCCATGCAATGCAATCCAAAGAGTAGTAGTGTAAAAGGAAAGAAAAAAAGGAAACAAAGCAGAGAAATGAAGGGCCCATGTGGGGTTTTGATCAAAATTGACCATTTGGGTGAAGGAAGTGACAAAAAGATGGGTGTGTTTAAATGATGGAATGACTATTAGCTATAAACAAATATTATGTTTATGTATGTGTTTGCATATTGAAAGTTGGTTCCCATGTGTACATGTTAGTGGTGATATACATGTAGGAGAGACCACTTTTGCACCTTCCTTCCACTTGAGTCCCTCCCATCCCCTTTTTGTCCTTCTCAGTCTCACACTCACTACTAATTATCATTACCTCACCTCTTCTTTTCTTATCCTATTGAATTGTTCTCTCTTTTTTAATTACTTTAATTTATTTTTAAAAATCGTTTGGCATTTCTCCTTTTTGTCAACCATCCTCACGCAACCCAATGTTGATTGTACGGTCACTGATTGGCTGGAGCTATATAACTATTCATATCAAAATCATATACTACGGTCTTTTCTCTATTCAATCTATCTTGATTTTTATAATTCAGTATATTATATGCATGGATAACACCTGGCCCTTGGCATGTATATATATATATATATATATGTATATACATAGTGATGAGGCCTAGTTTTCAATTTGCAGGCCACGAGAGAGACTCTTGCACGAAGATCCACACATAATTTGCATAGCTTTAGATCCACCACCAAAGTAGAGAAGAAAAAGGGGTCCAATGAGGAAGAAAACGATGTTTGATGTTTTGAAATTTTGATGTGATGCAATGAGGGAAAGGGCAGGAATCTTTGAATAAAGTTATATATATACATACACATAAACATTGTCAAGTCATGTACATGCTGATTTGGTACAACTGAATTATGAGATTAGCCATTCTTGCAATGACCGCATTTGGTTGATATCAACTCAAGGGATCGACCAAAATCTAGCCCAAATAGTCAAAAGCAGCACAAGTAAAGAAGACTAAACCAATATGTTAGTTAAAATGTCTAATCAAATGGTTGTAGGACCGACGATTTAAAAACTGAAAAGATTGAATTGAAATATAGGGTTAGACAAATGTTGCTCAATGAGTAGGAAGAGAAGAGCATGTGCTACTGAATTATTAAAGTTGGTGTAAGTGTAAATTTTGGATAGGAACAATGCGTACAGGCATCTTTTAGGATAGGGTAAAATCGAAAAATGCCCACTTAAGGATTTGGATCCCCACTCCTCTCTCTTTTAGGTCTCGACTTTATACCTAACATTGGTGTTGCATTCCAAACATTATTTTCCTCACCTGTCAATTCCACTGGAGAATTTCCGAAGGTTTCCTTCAATTGATTTGCTGTGACATATATAATGTTTCTGTAATTATTAGTTGTTGCCAGTAGGGATATGAAAACTCGAAAAAGACGGCATATGACATATAATCTGTTTGGATTAGTCTGTATATAATTGCTCTTCACCTGTTGAAGAATTCCATTGGCCCAATTCTGTATGGTTTCCTTCTAAGCCCCAAGGGAAGGGGAAACGTCGGTCCATTTTGATATTAGGATTGGATCAACGTTCAATTATTTCATATTGGATTAGGGTTCTTAACATTAGTTCCATTTTCACATTGGATTTGCATTTCTTGTTGGACTTGGATTCAAAGATTTACTAAGTGCGCTTCTTACATTCGGTATATATTATTGGTGTAATCACATCAATATAAAGAATTGCATTACGGGCAAAATGTAATGCTCAAGGCCCTGTTTAGTTGGCACGGATTGTTATTGAAGAAAGTAATATTTTTCCTAAAATTTAAATTATTACGTTTGGTTCGTTTTTTTCCAGTAGTTAGGAAAGCAAAATCTTTCCTAATTTAGGGGAAATAGTGACACTTTTCTTATATTCTAAATCCCAATATCTCCTTGGTATTTAGATTACTTTCCTCAAGAATTTAATCTAAAAAATACACTAGACAATTTAATCCTTCCTTCTTTCTCAACTTTGTGACTTTAAAATATATACATTTTAAATAAAATTTGATTTAATAATTAAAAATATATAAAATAAATATTAGTTTATAAATACTAATTTTTAAATTATTTATTTTTTAAAATAAAATATTTTATTAATAAATATTATATAAAATATTAAAATAAATTTAAATAAAAATATTTTTTGTAAGTTTTATTTAATTTATAATTATTATTAGTAATAAAAATATTTATTAATTTTAAAAACAAAAATTAAAAATTCACAATAATTATAAAAGTTGAAATAAATAAAATAACTAATTAAAAAACTTTGAAAAAAGAGGGGAAGGAGAGATAAGAGGGAGGGAAATTTCAAAAAAATTTGAAAATTTTGCAAAAAATCCTCCTATTTTAAAAATTTTTCAGTATCGGCCGATATTTAAAATTTGAATATTTTTGCTTAAAAGTTTCAATCGACAATCTTCAGGTTCATATTTTTCCTTATTTAATGATTTTAATTTTTATTCTGTTTGTAGGGATATAATTGGAAACATAAGTTAAAATTAAATTATATTCTATAAAATATTGTTATATACCAAACACTATAATAAGCATCTACCTAACTTTCCTATTAGAATTCTTATAAATATCTAAATATGTGAATATCTTTACTTTCCAAATATTTATTTTCTAAAGAATCATATTCTAAATTTACTTTACTTTCCCGTCAACCAAACAGAGCTTAAGGGTATCCTTACTCATGTTACAAAACCTCCTTACCAAGAAACAGGATAATCACATCCTTTAATATTACATAAAAAGAAAAAAAAGTAAAAATTTGATTACTCCAAATGTAATTTATTGGAAACATTCCTCAAATGAATTTTCTGGAAATTTCTATAGTAAATAGAAAATACAAAAATTGTAATCAATTAAAATTTGCGAAGCTCTAGGTTTTATTACTTGTTAGAATTAGACCATAACAGAATATCGGTTTATATCAGCACAATAATATAATATTGGGAGAAGAATAGAATCAAAAATTGATAGATATAGGTTCATGTGAGAAGGAAATAGAAAATATCTATTTTTGTTCTATTATAGCAACGAGTTTCAAAGACACTGGGACAAGGCCACAGTTCTCAAAAGTCTAATAATTATGGTTGTGAGGATAGAGAAAATGACAAGGACCGAACATTGAAAACATTAGCAACAGAAATTAGAAGCCAGAAGAGCGTCGCTCAATTACCAGGTGTCTGGTCCAAACCCAACAGCGAGAATTTCAGACAGTGCATTGATGAATTCGGCGGTCATAGAAAGCTAGGTTCCAAGACAAATGGTTAATTCTCATAAAAGCTGATGGCGGCCTAAATCAGATAAGATTTGGGATTTGCAATTTGGTGGCTATAGCTAGAGTTATGAAGGCAACACTGGTACTTCCTTCTCTTGATCACACTTCCTACTGGGCCGATGAGAGATTTGTTTATTCTTAACTTTCCAATCACTTGTACTGAAAATTGATGAACAATTCCCTTGTTACAAGTTCAAAATGAAGCTTGTTTTCAATAATTTCGACATTCAATCGTTCCAACTTAGCTGTAATGTCACCAACCCTGATACAGACAGCTCTAGAGCTTGAGAAAATGCATTTTTGTTTGCTATGTATATTCATCTCTTCTCCAGTTGGAATGTCGTTTTCATTTGGAATTAGTTAAATTATCCATAGCTGAAGTGGGTTTACTCTACTCTTTACTCTTTCTTCGTAATCCCACACCCTTCCTCTTAAGGTATTCCACACCCATCTTAATGTTACGTGCGTGGACATTTTTGACTTTGTCTTTAGCAAGTTATTTGATTTTATCTATTATTTTGTTTCAATAATTCCTAGTTCTCTGCTTATACCTTTGAGATAGTGATTTGAGAAGTGGATGGGAAGTTTATTTATGATATTTGTAATTATAGCCCTTATAAATTAATGGGGACAGATAGTAATAAAGGGTTGATCAACTAATACTGATATTGACTATTTGTCGGTTGAGGTTAGGTCTCCTCTATAAAGATCTATTTTATCTTGTCTTTCCTTTGCACTATCTGTATTTCTTCGATCCATCATAGGTCCCAAGAAGGGGTACGTTCCAGCTTGGTATCAGAGTGTCAACATGGAGCAGAGGATGGGACAAGTGGAAGGAGCAATCCAAGCTTTATCGGAAGGTCAACAAGTTTTGATGAAGCAGATGACAGAGCTTGCTTCCAACATCAAAAGTCGTTTTGAACAGCTCTCCATAGCGGGTAAATCTCAGGGGGAAAACTCGGCAGCTAGGTCCACCGACAGCCACAGGTACACAAATCACACCACGTTTGCCCCAAAGTTTAAATTAGAATTTCCGATTTTCAATGGTCAGGAAGACCCCACAAGTTGGGTCTGTCGGGCTAAGCAATTCTTTTCCTTCCATGACACAACTGCTTATAAATGGGTCTCTCTTGTTTCTTATCATTTAGAGGGTGAAGCACAAATGTGGCTCCTACGAGTCCAACAAGAAAAAGGAAACTTGACTTGGGTTGAACTCAAAGAAGAATTAAATGCTAGATATGGGCCAACTGAGTTCTATGACCAATTTGGTGCACTCACGAAGCTTCGGCAAGAAGATACAGTGCAATCATATCAAGCAGAGTTTGAGAAACTTTTAGCTAAGGTTGGTCGTTTGTCTCCCGAGAAGCAAGTTAGCTGTTTTGTTAGTGGACTCAAGGATACCATTCGCACCAAGGTCCAAGCGAATCATCCGGCTACACTTTCCACTGCCATTTCCCTTGCTCATTTGTATGAAGCCAAAATAACAACCTAAAAACGAGAATCCAGTGTACCCAAGAGCAACTCGTTGCGAAGTCGCTCTACAACTGTTGCTGCTACGGCCACTCCAATTAAAAAGCTCAGTATAGATGAACTTAACGAGCGTAGGAAACGCGGGTTGTGCTTCCACTGTAATGAAAAGTATGAAGTAGGACATCGCTGTAAAAAGTTATTTTCTATATAGGTTGTACAAGATGATAGTGAGGATGATGAGGATATGGAGATTGAAGATCTAGAGAAGAAGAAGTCATCTGTTTCAATCCATACCTTCACCAGGAGTCCTAATCTATGAACCATGCGTTTGAAGGGCCAACTTAAACAGAGTATAGCTACCATTCTCGTCGACACAGGTCACTACAAGAAGAAGGGGAATTACCGACGGAAGTTACCGACAGAAAAAGCAGAGTTTCCATCGGTGACAATATTTACCGACATAACAGAGCGACGGAGACTTACGTCGGCGGAGACACGGTCGGTATACGTTACCGATAATAGGACGATAACTGTCGGTAAATATTACCGATAGTATAGAGAAACCGTCGGTATAGTTGGTAGAAATTTACCGATGGAAATCGTCGGAATATATGTCTATCCTCGCTGACGGTTTCCATTATCCGTCGGTAATTTGATTATTGACGGTAACCACAAACCGTCGGTAATGCACAACCTTCTTCAAATATAACCTTAATTGCTTAATCCAAATGTGGAAGCTGTAAGATCGCTGAGGTCACCTTTAATTATCTGTAAATATCTTGTTGAATGATAATTTTCCGAAAATCTGGTTGTGAAATTTGATTTCAATGTCAACAATTATATATTATTTTTCAGCTCATGGAATTTGTTTAAACAGAAAATTAAATGATCATAAAAAGAAAAAATATTTCCTAACTGATAATTAAAACATTAAATAGTACATAAATGAATATCAAATTAATGACAACAACAATCCTATTGTCCTGGTGAGCGTGGCTGATGTGAGTCTGTATCCCTCGATCTCATTTGGTCCATGTCATTTTAGAGCTTACTTATTACCTTCACCAAATCTGAAGTGTGGACTCAAGCTGATTGATACGTCGCGTTGTTAGTTGTGAACTAGATGCTGCTGTAGTGGACATAAAGGAGTGCGAATAAAATGTATTGACACATGAGCTAAGGCCAAAGATCCTTCCACGACTGTCCCTACCACCCACTGCATCAAAATATACCTGGGTCTCATCAATAGGTTGTTCATCCTGCGACTGTTGCCCAATTGTTTGTTGTATTTGGTCCTATTATGAGGCAATGCTTATATTATAATTAGTAAGTGATAATTATTAAGAT
>JANVCQ010000004.1:34296124-34322482 GCA_025531925.1 Erythroxylum plowmanianum
AAAGAGGGTAGGTAGCAGAAGAGAGGGTTGGGTCTTAGGGGGGCGGGGGGGGTAAAGTGCAAAAAAATTTTTTGCACTTTAGTCCTTAGCGTTCCGGAAATTTCCGGAATTACCCGGAATGTTGGGTACCGGCCGATATTTATGGCCGGTACCGAGGGATCGTTCCGAGTTCCGTTCCCCGGTCGGTACGGTACGTTCCGACCGGTACCGACCGGAACGGAACGGAACTCGTATCATTGGTTCTATGCACTCTTTAGTTACGAAAGGTTATTTATTTAATGCTTTTTGTGTGGTATTTTGGGCCACACGAACTCTTACTGTGAGTTACGCCTCCATAGAAGCCGAAAGAATTGAGCTTTGGGTGGGATGAACGGCTTCGAGCTCTAGCATAGCGGCCTGGTTGTCTAGTAAGTCAATGGTTGCGCGAGGAAGGAAGCTATGATTCTAGGGCGTTAATTGTGGAAGGAGATATTTGTGCAAATAATATGGAAACAGAAGCTTTAAAATCCCAACTTTTCAGGAGTTACCTACTTGGGGCAAGTTCAAATTTGAATGACGCGGGATTAGAGTTGGGCCAGATGGAAGCAGATTCTATGGGCCGAATGAGTATTGGTGATCTTGAAGAGGAAAGAATGGGCCTACAGATGATGGTAAGAAGAGGCCAAGGAATGAGAAAACGCAACCACGTTCTGCTGTTTCTAAGAATGCTGATTCGACAGTTGGTTCTCAAACTAGAGTTTCCACTTCAGTTCACAAGACAGCGGCCAATCCCGTGAAGCGGGATGGCCGAAAGCAATGAGACTGGTTAGTTGGAACTATCGGGGCATTGGCAACCCCCGGGCAATAAGAACACTTAGAGATTTATCGATGAGTTTTCAGCCTGATGTGATTTTTTAATTGAAACACGTATGCATGATAGTAGGTTGGATGAAGTCAAGAATTTAATTCGGTTTGATTTCTATTTTTGTGTTAATAGAGTGGGAATGGGAGGTGGTTTATGTCTTTTATGAAAGTCTAATGTTGACCTCATTGTAACTTCTTTTTCTAATAATAACATTGAATGTAGGATTGTGTTTGAAGGTAAGGTTTGGAGATACATTGGTTTTTATGGGTTTCCTGAAAGTAATAGGAGACGGTCTTCGTAGAATTTACTTCGTTCTCTTGCGGCTCATGACAGTCTTCCTTGGTTGTGCACATGAGATTTTAATGATATTGCCACTAATAATGAGAAGCAGGGAGGTCCTTCAAGAGCATATTATCTTATTAATGGGTTTAGAGAAGCTCTTCATGATGCTGGTTTGTTTGATCTAAATTCTATTGGTTTTCTTTTCACTTGGGAAGGTACTAACCGTAATGGTGATCGCCTCAAAGAAAATTGAATCATGCTATGTCCAATTCTAATTAGAGTTCCCTTTTTCCAAATGCTTTTTCTTCTTCTACAGTGCTGCCAGTTTCTGATCATTATGCAATTACAGTTGAACTCTGTCCGAATGAACATGAGCTAGTGGTTTGTCCTCTTAGAATTGATAACTCTTTGTTATTGGAAGGTGAATTGGAAGTTACGGTGAAGAATTGTTGGGAATCATCAGGTGTTGCTGATTTTATGGAGCGACGAGACCAATTAATTGATGAGGTTCAAAGTTGGGGTAGAAATAGAAACAGAGAATTCTGGAAATGCAAAAACATTACGAGCAGGTAGCTGGAATTGGAGAAGGAGCTATGTGATAATTCGAATTCCATGAGACTAAAGGATGAGTGGAATCGAATTCTTTTGGTAGAAGAAATTCGCAGGAAGCAGCAAGCGAAATTATTCTGGTATAAGGATGGTGACCGGAATATGAAATTTTTCCATAAACAAATTAAAGGGAGAAGAGCTCATAATCGTGTTAAAGGCTTGCGTAATGAAGAGGGGGTAGTTTTTTCCGAACCTGCAAAGATGGGGTCAATTGTTTAGAGCTACTTTTAGAAGCTATTTTTAGAAGAGGGAGAAGCTAATTTTTCTAGAATTACAAAGATTATGGAAAAAAAAGGGTGACAGAGGAAGATTCACAATTTTTATTAAAGCCATTTCAGAAAGAAGAGTTCAAGTTTGCTTTGTTTAGAATGTATCCTAATAAGGCCCCGGGTCCAGATGGCTTAAATCCAGCTTTCTTGCAAAAAAATTGGCACATCTTGGGAGACAAAATTTTCAAAAATGGGGTATTGTGGCTCTCTCAAGGTACTTTTCCAAGCTCAATTACTATTACTACTATTACTTTGATTCCAAAAATTGCTGCTCCTGATGATATTAAAGATTTAAGACCCATAACTCTTTGTAATGTGATTTATAAGATTGTGTCAAAAGTCTTAGCAAATAGACTTAAACAATTTCTGCCGCATGTTATTTCGGATGCGCAATATGCGTTTGTGCCTAATCGGTTAATTACGGATAGTGTATGTGTAGCATTTGAGACTTTGCATAGTTTGAAGAATATGAGGTATGGGGAATTAGGTTATTGTGCACTAAAAATTGACATCAGCAAGGCTTACGAACGGGTTAATTGGGATTACTTGAAAGCTATGCTTGTGTCTTTGGGTTTTCCTCCTGTATGGGTTAATTGGATGAATATGTGCTTTTCTGAAGTGAGCTATATAGTGAATCTTAATGGTAATCTTGTTGGGCCTATTACACCAATTTGAGGACTTCGTCAAGGAGATCCTATCTCTGCTTACATGTTTCTTATATGTGTCAAAGGCCTTACTACTTTATTTAGGGAGGCAGAATCTGAAGGTGTGTTACATGGTTATCAGGTTGGCAGAGGGTGTCCAAGAGTATCTCACTTACTATTTGCGAATGACTTTATTTTCTTTTTTGAGGCTAATTCTAATGAAGCTACAGTGGTTAGCAATATTCTTTCTGATTATGAAAAAGCTTCTGAGCAATCTGTGAACTTGCAGAAATCAGGGATTATTTTTAGCCCGTGTGTGAAGAATGATACAAGAGCTACCATTTCAAGTATTCTTAGAGTTTACAGTTCAATAGAGGGTGGTAAGAATTTAAGGCTCCCATCACTTATTAGAAGTAATAAAAAGTAGTTTTCAGTTACATTAAAGATAAGTTGTGGAAAAAAAATAATTTATGGAATAACCAATTCTTATCTAGGGCGGGTAGGCAGATCCTTCTAAAATCTGTGGCGCAGGCCATTCTTTCCTATTGCATGTCTATGTTTTTATTACCGCTCTCTCTGTGTCAAGAACTACAGGTTATTATGAATCGTTTCTGGTGGAACTGTAAGAAAGAAGCCAATAAGGGTATCAATTGGATTGCTTGGGATCGTATGAGTGATTCGAAGTGTGTAGGTGGGATGGGTTTTTGAGACTTGCTGCATTTCAATTTGGCTATGTTGGGTAAACAAGGGTGGCACCTCCTTACTCATCAAGATACTTTGTTTTACAGGATGTTTAAAGCTAAATATCTCCCATTGGGGATTTTCTAAAAGCACGAAAAGGCAATAATCCAAGCTTTATTTGGTCTACTATCCATGCTTCGATTGATTTGTTGTGATTGGGGTCTCGATGGAGAGTAGGCAATGGCAGGAGTATTCTTGTGGGTTTGGATCCATGAATTCCTAAGCAAGGTAGTTTTGTTGCGGAAGATGGACATATGTTTGTGAATAGATTTTGGAAGGTATGTGACTTCCTAGAAAATGATGGTAAAAGGTGGAATATTGGGTTACTTATGGAATATTTGTCATCTAGTGACGTTTGTGCTATTCTCACTATACCACTTAGTGTTCATAGTGTGGAAGATTCAATGCTATGGCATTTGAGAAGAGGGGTAATTATATAGTTAAATAAGACTATCATATTAGCAGGAGTTCATCCATGGTTAATAACCCGAACCCTAATAGAGAAGTATGGTGCAAAATATGGAAGCTTGAAGTTCCACTCAAGGTTCGTGATTTCATATGGAGAACGGCTAAAAATGACATACCAATGAAGATGAATCTGAGAAGCCAGAATGTTGGAGTTAATGAGAATTGCTTATTTTGTCCTATGCAAGAAACTGTGGATCATTTATTCCTATAATGTCCTTATGTAATGGAAGTTTGGAGAGTTGTTGGTTTGGATGTGCCACCTTTGAACTCTTTTTTTCCTGATACATTTTTGCAGATTTGTTTATCCTTGGGCAAGGAGAAAGCTGCCTATTTTGTTATGATTTATTGGTACATATGGCTGAGCAGAAATAACCTGTGTTGATCCTCAAAAATAACAACGGTGCAGTAGCTAGTTCAAGTGGTGACTGCCCATCTACAGAACTGGCGGGACTAGAATTTGTTGAAGCCCCCTGCTGCTTCTTTGCACCAGATTGGCAGACAACAAGGTGTTGGAAATGGCATCATTAATTTGGGCAATTCTCATTGGTAGGCATTTGTTGATGCCGCAGCATTTTAGCAGGAAGATTTCACAAGTTTTGCGGTGGTCTTTGAAGATACTAAAGGTGGTTTTATCAAAGCTATATATGATTACCAAGAAGGTGTTAAAAGTGCTGCTATGGCAGAGGCAATTACCTTGCGTGAGGTGCAATTACATGCAAAGTCTCACTTTCATAATGAAGGCTTTATTTTTACAGATTGCCAACATTTATTTCTTGCTTTGTCCTCTCATTCTCTTGATGTTTCTGAGCTATGATTGATTGTTAAAGATTGCTTGATTATTCTTGAGTCTATACCAGATATACAAGTTCAATGGATTCGAAGAAACTTGAATGGAGTTGCTCATCAACTTGCTAGAGCATCCATTAGATTCTCCCCTTTTGTTTCTTGGGTTGTTCTAGATGTTATCATCCAATTCTTCATTTGATTAATGAAATGGTTCTATTCCTTCAAAAGAAAAAGAATTGGATTCAATTACATTAATGAGATAGAATTAAATTCAATTTACACTATTTGGAACAAACCCAGTAATATTAGAATTGAATTCAATTACACTGTTTGAAATATAATCAACATGAATCAATTATTTCATATGAATTTTTTACCTTTGACTAAAAAATAATCTTATTAAATAATAAACATTCACACTTACATAGAACAAGTTATAAACATCAATTTCATTATAAGTGATATCATAAGAAAAGTTCAATATTAAAATGAAAAAAATTGATTGCAAATTAAAATGGAGGGTATGAAGGATTCCCCAAAATTAGGATTTCAAACTGTTGCCCCTATAATGATAATCAACAACCTACCACTCACTTTTTATTCCTTACCCATTAGTCCATTCCTAAACCCATCAACCAAGCACCCCCTAAGTCTTCACTCTCCCTCCACTGCAAGACTATAGAGTCTTTGGTATTGCTGCCTCGCTACGGTTGAGGACTGCTCACTAGTCACTGTTATTGCTGCTCGTCTCCACTGTCGCTGCTCATGCTCATTGGTCGCTACTTTCCTATGTGTCTAGTGACTCCATCCCTAACTCCCTAGTACAATAGAGTGCGGAATCCAAAATTCTAAATTCATTTGCTTCTGGTTGAATCGACTTGACCCAACCTACAACCCTCATTAAATTGGTTGCAATTTGTTTGATTTCTTATGTATTTTAGGTTGCTTGTTTTTGCTTTGGATTGCAATTATATTGTATTTTGATTATATCATGTGTGCATTGTGATTTGCGAATGATTTAAAATATGCATTGGACAATTTGAGCTTTAAAGTTGGAATTAGTTGTATGAATTATATACCGTTCAATAACATTTAGATATTTTGAATTCATGAAGACATGAGACCAAAATTATATTATGTATGAATTATGGAAGAACATTTAGGTATTCTGAATTATGTATAATTCAAGAACATGTCATATTATTTGTTATTTTATTAATTATAAAAATGAGATCAAAATTAAGTCATTAAATTGTTAATTTGTTAATTTTTATATGAAACAACTTACTAATTATTGTTTGTATATAAAAGATATTTAACATATGATTAATCATTTAAATATAAGATTTAATATATAATTAAATCATTTAATATATGTAATTAAGTGAAGAAAATTAAATGTTTGCATTTTATATTATTCATTATTTTCATAAGGAAATAATATTAAAAATATTAATCTTGTCTTATGGGTAACAAATACACATTCATCATCTTATCTTATGGATAGTTGAATACATAGTAGAAAATAGTATGTGAATTTATAAGAGAACACTCATTAGTCAACATAATGTGAAATTGTAAGTGTTTAAATAATTTTTGTGATGTATATTATCATAAAGAAAAGTCATTTTTGTAATATGTGTTACCATAAAGAAAGATGTAAGATAAAGACTATATAGAATCTGGATATGCTTATAATTGAATATTAAATTTTTATAGTTATGTAATGATATTATATTTAAAAAATTATACTTTTTAATATGAATTTATTAATTTAATTTTGACACTTGTCTTTATTTATTTTCTAGATAAATGGAGGAGAGTTCAAGTACTCCTGATAATTTGACAGTTTGAGGAAGATTTGATGATCCAGCTTGGCTCATGCTAGATTGGTTCTTGGAATGAAGAACTATACAATTTGTGTGTATTAGAACAAGAATTTGAAAGGTGGGGGAATTATTAGATTAAAGAAGTATTTAGTTAGGATTAAAGGTGAAGTAAAGCCTTGTAAAAAGGTGAGTCATTATGTGAAATATCAAATGAAGACTTTACTTAAAGAGTATCAGTATGAAAAAGATAGAAGACAAAGGATAAACATCAAAATTGGTAGTGGAAGTTCTTTTTTATGTGGTAAGGAAGATAGTAAGGATGTTGAAGGTCATGGTATTCCTACCCAACAAGAAGGAAATGTTGCACCTAATGCAAGGAAAACAAGAAGACAAGTGTTTAACTCATTATAAATAACTCCTAAAGCTCAATCTTCAATTCGTAGTGTCTTACAATCTAAAGAAATGATTCAAAATGTGGACATGGTAATGGCTAGATGGTGGTATGATTTAGGTGTATCATTTAATGTTGTCTAGCCTTATTATTACTAGCATATGGTGGATGTTATTGCCTCTTACGCTTCAAGATGTAAAGCTCCTTCAATTGATGACTATAGAGGTAAACTTTTTAGCAGTTTTATTTATGAAATAAACAGTTATTTATATGAAAGAAGAATAACTTGGGCAACTTATGGATTTTAATCTTAAGTGATAGTTAGACAAATATAAGACATAAACTTATTATCAATTTTTTAGTTTATTCTGCTAAAGGGACAATATTTTTGAAGTATATTGATGCATTTGGCTTTGTTAGAAATGTTGATACTCTATTTCAGATATTTGATGAAGTTGCAAGTGATGTTGGGTCAGAAAATATTTTTCGGTTCACTATTAATAGTGACTTTGTTTATAAAGCAGTTGGGAAAAGATTGCAAAACAGGTATAATTTATTTTATTAGACTTCTTATGTTGCACATTGCATTGACTTGATGTTAGAAAATATAGGAGATCTAGATATTTTTCTGTCATTGATAAAACTGTGCAAAAAGCAAAGAAAGTAATCAAGTTTATTTATAATCGTGCATGGGACCTAAATTTAATAAGGAAGGATTTGACTAATAGTAGGAATTTGTGTTGTCTTGTTAAAGTAAGGTTTGCAACTAATTTCTTATCAATTTAGTGTTTTGTTTTGAAGAAGAAGGAGTTAAGACAAATCATTACAAGTGATAAGTGCGTCGTATCACAATATGTCAGGTCTAATGTTGGAGCTGAGGTTTCTAGAATTATACTTGAAGATTATAAATTTTGGTCCTAGTGTCAATTTGTAATCCAAGTTTGTGAGTCTTTAGTTAAGTACTTTGTCTAGCAAATAGTGATAAGAAGACAATAATGAGTTATTTGTATGATACCATGAAGAGGGAGAAGGAAGTAATCAACACCAATATGAAAAATAAGTCTTCTTTGTCCACATCTTATCTTGCAATCATCAGTGAGCGATGAGAAAGACAACTTTGCTCGTCATTATTTGCAACTGAACTATTTTTGAATCCTAATGTCTATTTGAGACCAAATTTTATACAAAAAGTTAAAGTTAATAGGGGAATGTTATAACTATTACAACAATTGTTATTAGTGAGATGATATCAGATTTCTTAAACTTATAAATGGATGTTTATAAGGATGTTTCTAATGATTTTAGGATGCTCACTACTATTTGTCAAAGAGACAAGCTTAATCTATGTATATAAAATTTTCACCTTTGTTACTTGTTGGAAATTAATCATCAATTTATTTAGTTTATAATACTACTTTTTCTGTCTTATGGTTGCTTGGTAGAACTGGTCTTTTAGAATTGTATAGATTTACAATTTAAATTTTAAGTCAATGTGTGAGTGCAACAGGGTGTGAAAAGGAATTGAAACACATTTAAATTCACCCATTCTAAGAAGAGGTATAGATTGGAAAATAAAAGATTGAACAACTTGGTCTTTATTCGATACAACTCAAAGCTTCGAGAAAGGTATGTTATTATCATTGTTAAATGGAATATAATTTCTTCTAATTTCTTAATTATTTTATTTTATTTATTTACTAGGACTCTTAATAAAACAAGTAGTTCTATAGATCCAATTTACCTTGACCATATTGATCTTTTGACGAATTAGGTTTTTTAGGAATAAGGTTTGATATATAAAAATGACTTGGAAGATAATTTTGGATGAGAAAGTATTGATATGTCATTTAGTGCAATGAGTTTGAATGATAATGGTGATAATTTGAATGATAATGGTGATAAGACTCCTCTCAATGATGAGGACTTTGTACTAATAAGAGATAGGGTTAATGCGATTTGAGCAGATATTTGATTGAATGAAGTTCCAAGTTTTCATTTCTTCTTTTCTTTTAAATAAAGGATCTGACATAGAGAGGTCGTTCCTGTTTTTATAAGTCTTTAAACATTTTCCTTCGAGTCTTATGTCTTATATTTAGCCTAAAATTTAATATGTAGTACTTTCTTCTTAGTTATTTAGCGTAAACATTTTCTTACATAGCCTAAATATTTTCTTATGATGACTTGTTGGATTTATTTATGCACTTGTCTTCTTTTTTGTTTGTATATTTATTTACTTATTTTATCTTATAGTTTTCCTCTTTACCTTGTTCTAGATATATATTGTATTATTTATTTTAATATGAATTTCTATATTTTTATTTATACATATTTATTTATTTATTATTATTATTATCTTTTATGTCTATTTTTATTTTATTTTATTTTTTAGTTATTATTATTTTATTTTAATATGATGTGCTTATATATATATATATATATTATAAATTTATCAGAAACAACCTCTCTATCAGTTAGGGGTAAGGTTACGTACTACTGGACCTCTTATCGTGTTTTAGTTGGACTTTCATTGAGTTGTTATTGTTATTGTTGTTGTTGTATATTTGAGGCATATGTTAAATTCTATATCATCATCATCACAAGCAGTCTGAAATCTCACAATGTATTTTATTAGTCATTTTATTTGATATTTTGAGATAATATTATTTATTAGATGATGAAATTGTAATATTTTAAGTACTTTGTACTATCCTTAATTTTATATTTGTATAATCATTTTTTATTTAATTATGATTATTATTTATATGTCAAATATGTAAAAGGTAAGATTAATAGAAATTAATATAGGCAGGTTGATGTAAAATTATAAATTACACAGTACAATATATT
The DNA here is from genome assembly GCA_025531925.1 of Erythroxylum plowmanianum. Classification (NCBI taxonomy): domain Eukaryota; kingdom Viridiplantae; phylum Streptophyta; class Magnoliopsida; order Malpighiales; family Erythroxylaceae; genus Erythroxylum; species Erythroxylum plowmanianum. The sequence continues at coordinate 34,305,835 of JANVCQ010000004.1, forward strand.
GAGAGATTATTTTACCATTTTTAAAAAAATTAGGGACTATTTTATAAATTTAAAAATGACCCGAAATGGTACCTAGTATTGATTGGTATCGGTATAGTATGATACCAAACCCAAATCCGGTATTGGTTCCAGTATGTTATTCATAACATTGGTCAACAGTCCTTCAACCTTTTTAATGGCCCTTCTATTTTATAATAAGGATGGAAAGTATGTGCAACAAAGAGAGGTGGATGAGGAGGCATGTCATAATTGATGGGTATTATAAGTTATGGCCTTTTCAAAACATACATAGGCAATGTCGCCATAAAAGTGACATGGTATGATTCCTTGAAATCATTTAACTAACCTAGTAGTAGGCTTATAATTGACTTAAAAATGGGACCAATAAGTGTTGTTAGGTCCTCTACAACTTTGATGGCCCAAACATTAGGCCACCATGCATCACTTTCGCTTGTAAAACTTAAGGCAAACTTAGGGTCGTCATTTAAAGTTAATGATGATAGGCTATTGTGTATTGACAAAGTGGGAGGGAAACTTATTTTTTGAAAAAATTCTAGCATGAGGTCATGAAAAGTGCAAATTTCTCGTGATCATTTTGGAACATTGGTTGTCTTTATATAAATCCCTTGATTACATTTCACATAACCACCATTTTTAATTTAGTACAATTGTGAAAACAATCTACCTGATCTTTTTTTAGACCTAGAATTCACTAAGAGGTATGTCCAACTCTAATAACAACAACTTAAGTAACAAGTTAACCAAATTCATTAAGGTTTGTCAAAAACTAGATCTTGAGATGTAAGAAGAAAGAGTGATACGCTAATTGAGTGAGCGGAAGGACATGACCTACCTTCGGCTTTGGAGACAATTTCGAGTAGTATCAACAAATATGAGGCCTAGGGGTATATTGAGAGGTTGAGGCCTGTGAATTTCAAAGAGTTGTTGGCCAAGTCATTAACCTTCAGACCCTAAGAGTACATATTTTCTTAAGCCTAAAGAAATCAGTGCTTACTTGGAAGATTTTCAAGAAAAGTATGTGGCTTACCTTTTAAGGTAAGGTCCATAGTATCTTTGATGACACAAACTTATTCCTGAGTCAACCATATCCCCATTCATAAGGAATAATTACATGTTTTATTATGGTCTGTAGCTTTTGGGACATTTAATTATCTTTAGAGCTATTATAGTTCATACATTAAGAAAAGTTTGCAAGAAAGCATTCCTAATGGTATTATCCTTAATTCTATGCTAAGTATAGAGCTCTCTCTCTTCCAAAGGGTCCCATTAGTGGAAGAAGAAAATTGTTTCTTATGCTAGAGGATGAGGGTAATTTGTTGTTCATATATGTATATGTGATGTTAAGCCTTACTTTAGAAAAGACATAAAATTCATGCAATGTTGTGAGACTAATCACAAATTCTCTTAGATAAGAACTTTTATTTGCCCCCCTATAGATGTAATGATGGATAAGGAAGTCCATTTAGAAGTTAGTGTCTTAAATAGAGAAATATGTATATTTTATCCTTTTTACTTTTTTCTTTATATATTTGACTCCTTAATTTTTCCTTCATGGTGTAAAAATAAATTTGTTGAGGTTTATAAACAAAGTTAACAAAAAAAGGAATAAGCAGTGTTGTTGGCAACTTTAAAGAAGAGGAAAAGGGATATTTTAGAAGGCTAAGAGATCATCCTTATAGAATCAACCACTAATGCTCTAATTGACTTCATTGGTGAGGCAGTGCCAACCATCCCCAATCCCCACAAAATATCTTACGCATCCTAGTAAGATTAGGAAGAAGTTTTTTACCTTTTGTGGTATGTAAAAATGATTGAATCTTTTTTTACATTAGTACTGTTGGGCATAGGTTTGTCACAGCATCTTCCTCTTGATAGATTGGTTATATATGAATATGGGGATACGGGAGAGCCTTATACTTTAATAGAAGACATGGTGTGACTAAATCTTTTTAGTGTTGCACAACCTTTTATTCAATATTTATAATGTGATTTTATTATATTCCTTGAGTTATATAGCCACCTGTACCAAGTGAATTATTATAAAGGCAAAGATGTCTATGTAGATGCAGAACCAACTTATGTATGATGTTAAAATTTTGGCTAATGACCTCACAATTTTAAGGAAGGTGAAGGAGAGGGATATTAAAAAGTTGAGGCGAGACTATGAAGTGCCCACATTTGAATTTCAAAAGCTTAACACTACCAACAAAATGTTTAAGGAGGCAACACATAAATAAGCTATAACAAACTATAAGCTCTAGGTCCACCTATACTTTAAGGAGAGTATGACCTTTAAGTCAAAAAGATGACATATTCTTTATGGGGAGTGGCTTCATTATCAATATAAGGGAAACATTAAAGGATAGACTCATTGCAATCATAAAGCAAATAGACAAATTCATCCTCAATGTTATCATCTTTTACAACCCCTCAATAATATATATTTGATAGGCATGTTCTAAGGAAGTAGATCATCAATGTTGAGGTCTTTATCCCTCTTCTTTAATAAATTTTAAAGTTGATGAAGCCATCTGTAAAGATGAGGGATAAAAACCTCAACATTGATGATCTACTTCCTTAGGATATGCCTATCAAATATATATTGTTGAGGGGGCTGTAAAAGATGATAACATTGAGGATGAATTTGTCTCTTGGCTTTATGATTGCAATGAATCTATCCTTTAATGTTTCCCTTATATTGATGATGAAGCCACTCCCCATGCATAGTTGCCCTTTATAGTGCAAAGGTGCAAAAAATGTACTCTTTAGTTCTGTTGTGGTCTTTCCTATCAACTTTTGATAATAAATAATCTTTCATCTTATTTTTAAGTCAATATTTCTAATGCTATTTAAAACGATGATTTAATTATGATTGTATTATTGATATTCATACTAGCTCTTTGTTCATCCTTATTAAATTTAGTTATATTTAAATATTGATGTAACTATTGTTTTGGTGCAACTTTCGTGTGCAAACTTAGTTCATCTTTATGCGTGATCTCCTTTTACAAATCTTCATCTCCTATGTGTGAACTATTGGTTCATTCAACCATTTTTGACGACTCTTTATTTTTTGTGCATGAACACCTAGTTCCTCTTTGTTGTGTGTTTGACTTAGGTAGACTTGCAAAAAGTACAAATGTTCAAAGATAAAGATTTTTGGCTCAAGTAAATGCAAAAGGAGATGGACTCATTGAAGAAGAATAGACCTATGAACTAGTGAAGCTTCCTAAAAGTAAGAAAACCTTAAAGAATAGATGGCTGTTAAGAAATTAAGAAAGATGGTGACAAGCTGGTGGAATATAAGGCAAGGTTACTAATAAAAGGTTATAATTAAAAGAAGGGCATTGATTTTGATGAGATCTTTTCACCAATGGTTAATATGGAGTTGATACGCACTATATTAGGTTTTGTTGCTAGATTAGATCTTGAACTCAAAGGGCTTTGTGAAAACTACTTTCTTACATGGTGATTTGGACGAGGAGATCACATAGTGCAACCGAAAGGGTTCAAAGTAAAAGGGAAAGAGAACTTTGTATGTAAGCAGTTAGACAATCTTTATAGGCTCAAACAAGTACCAAAATAGTGGTACAAGAGGTTCGATTCGTTTATGACAAGCAATATTTTAGAAAATTTTGTGGTGGTAATTTTGTCATCCTTCTTGTATATAGATGATATGTTGATAGTTGGACAAAATGCTGAAGTGATTTATAGGTTGAAGGAAGACTTATCTAAGTCCTTTGATATGAAAGATTTAGGTCTTGTAAAACAGATTTTAGGCATGGATATTACTTGTGATAGGAAGGCTAGAAATTTGTGGTTATCACAGGAGAAATATATTGAACAGGTGCTTGAGAGGTTTAATATGAAGAATTCCAAGTTAGTGAATACACTTGTAGCTTTTTATTTCATGTTGAGCAAGAAAGCTTGTCCTACCACCAAAAAAGAAAAAGAATGTATATATCCTCTATTTTGTAATCTATTAATGTCACTTCATTGTTCTATGCCACAGAATGCATTAGACTAGACATTACACACATTATTAGATTAGTGAGTAGATTTGTATCCAACTCGGAAAAGGTATATTAGGAAGTAGTAAAATGGATAATAAGTACTTATGAGACGTTACAGATTGCATGGTATGGGCAAAAAACTCATCTAGAGTTTTCCAAAATAGATCTTGTAGGGATGCCTTAAGAGATAGAAATTGGATAGTTCCTTGATACAAACTAGTATGTTATTCCTAAGTTATTCCTAAAATAAGTTTTATTTTATGGTTGGCAATCAATAAGAGGCTATTAACCAAAGATAGGTTAACTAGTTCCATACCCTCCACATAACACTTCCATATCGTGTTTAAGTTTTAGAGCTGGTGAGTCAATTCTAAAAAGGTATACAGATGTGGAAATGGCTAGCGATCTTGAAAACAGAAAGTCAACTTTAAGATATTTGTTCAAATTTGTTAGGGGAGCTATTTCTTGGCAATCTAAGTTGTAGAAGTGTATAGCTTTGTCTGTTTTTAAGGAGGAATGTATTGCAGTTGTGGAAGCTAGAAAGGAGATGATTAGTTAAAGCGATTCCTAAAAATTAGACATGAAATAAGATGAGTACATGACTTTTTATGATATTCAAAGTGTCATAGCTATAAGCAAAAATTCCTTGTATCATTCCCACATTACGTACATTGATGTGAGATATCATTGGTTACAGTTTGGTTAAGGAGAAACTAATAATGTTGAAGATTCACATAGACAAAAATGGTGGCGACATATTAAGGGAGGTAGTTTCAGAGAGTAAGTTTATCAGGGTGACTTTGAAGTGATCGCTATGGTGGTTAATTTCTCCTCCAAAGTGGGCTAGAGGGGAGATTGTTGTAGCTCTAGCCCCATTCTATAAACATATGCACTATAAAGTCTTATCATTTTGAGATTTAAAGATAAGTTTGAGAGGCAGTTGTATAGGACAAAACAAACGAGATGATAAAAAAGGTTTGTCGTCCAAATAGCTTTCATCAACTACAATTTTATTAAAGTTTGAATTTTATAATTTGTTTAGGAGTAATATTGGTATGTGTGTGTGTGTGTCTGTGAGTGTATCAATTTGTACTCAATTTTAGAAGTAATTTAGTACAAACCAAAAGTCTTTTAAGAGAGTTTTAGAGAAAACTAAAAGAGTTAGATTAGCTGTAATTGTCTTATGAGGTGTTCTAGAATGAGAGAACTCGAAATCTTTATCATTTGTATTCTACTATTTATTTAGTGGATTTTATTATCAATTTATCCTGTGATTTTTACCTCAACACTAGTAGGTTTTCCACATTAAAATCCTATGTTCATAACTTTTACTCATCTTTATTATGTAAATAGTTTATCATTGGTTGAGTGATCTCAAAGACCTAGTGAGCGTTATTACTTGGAGCCTTAATAAATGGATATCTACTCTATCAGTTGGATAAGCAAGATCTAGCTCTATGGTTCTCCCTATATTCAGACGATGATGAAGAGCACTATAGAATCTCTAGGTGTGTACTTTTTGCTCAGGAAGTAATATTCAAAACGCATCCTAAGGTATGTGAATCCTATGATAGACTTATATGGTAAAGTTTGCTACCAATCCCTTGTAACAAATGCCATTATTGATGAGGACTTTTATTTTGATGTGTTTGATGCTGGATGTAGGTTTATGATTTTTTACAGTAAAATATGTAATTAGAGGATTCTGTCACGTCATTTTAGATTTTTAGGAAGAGGTTCTTAATTTTTTAAAGGCAATGATTTGTTTACAATGAATAAAAGGAAAAGACTATTATAATCAAGTTCTTAATGCCTATTGTGACATGTTCGAGGGTAAAGAATTAATAGTGTTTTCCCTTCATGGTTTTCTCACTAATTCACTTGTATGTTAGTCTATAAGTGGTTGCTCCTTAGCAGAAGCATTTTTTTTCTTGTATCAACTCAGTTAGAACTCATATATGCCTTTTGGGTTCTTTGTTCGTTCACTTTACTAAAATTAAGTGAGATGACACAACTTTTCTTTCAATTTTCACATATATGCCAACTGATTTTCCCTATACATTAACTTATTGGGCTAGAATTGATATTTCTTTTAAATGCCCTTTAATGGGCTACATCATCTAAAAGAACTACATCATTTGAGATGGCACTGACATCTCTCCTCCTACTCAATCCTCTCAACATCCCCCTGATTAAGTACATTCGAAGCATGGATCAAATTACCCAATTCTTCAGTGAACTCTAGTACAACAATATCATCTCCTGAAACCATCCTAGATAAGACAAGAATAGATTATCATTTTTTTCTAATTCACTCAGTTTATCCCTATAAATGTAAACTCGTTATGATACCATGTGGATGTGATGCTCCAAAATTCTTAATTCACAATTTAACAAAAAATTTCACAATTACATCATTAATTATCAAAATCTCATTACTCTAAAAAATTGATATTCATCGTCACAAAAAATTATCTGTACAAACATAACCATCCCAAACTATCACATTCAGAAGTATATACAATAAAAAAAATGTACTTAATTTGATATATTGGCCCCACTTAGACTTTATAATATCAATCATGTGCATTGGGATTATCGATAATATCTATATCTCTTAAAAAATATAGAAGTAAAAGGTGAGCTGCCAACTCAATAAGAATACCCTAATTGTACCCTTAAAATCAAATAACTTGATATATGTTGAAAATAGTCAAATGAAAATATACATATAATACTAAAATACACAAGCAATATTCAACTTGTCTAAATACTCAGTAAATATCCAGAATTTTATTATTAGGAATTATTAATAGTGATATTATATTATTATTACCATTTTTGTTTTACCTCTTTATTAATTGAATTAACTGGGCCCTGTTTAACTTAGTAGGCTTACATTTGATGGTATGTCAGCTCATCTCTACTCATCATAATCACTCACTAAGTGAAAACATAATTAGATGTGTAAATATCAACACAGATACCTCAATCCCTCAATCTAATATGATACCTTGATACCACTCTAGTACCTAACCATTAGCACAAGATATTCCCAAGGCTCATAATACCTTGATATCACTCTAGTACCAAAGCATTAGCACAATGCATCTCTTGGACTTAGGATGCCCTTCTACCTACTCCACAAATAAGTATCTAGACACAACTTGCTCATATCTTAACAACCTATCAATCTATGACCATCGAATATAGTTTATCCTAGGCAAGCCACAAATTCAAAACTTTCATAGTCTATTATCAATTCATTATAAACCAGTCTATGCCTAATTTTATGAACATGATTTATCTTAGCCTAATATTCTTAATTATACACATGCACAACCGAAAATTATAAATATTATATATTTCCCTGAATTATTGGATGATACAAATCATAATATATAATAAAATATAAACACTGAACATTTGGTACCTTGTCAATTATTTATTTAATAAATAAAATTCTTACAAAATTCATATATTTCATAAATCCACACAGTTAATTATTGATAATTAATTTGATTAATTACTAATTCAAAATATGACTTACCATAAAATAATATATTAATAACAAAAATTCACAATTTTTACAAATCGTGCACAAATATAAGGATGTAATTTACGAATATCATTTCTTGTTTTTTGAAATCAACTATTTTTATAAGTCTAATATACTTCCTAATCCGTCCTTTGGATCTAGACATTTATAAAATTCTATTACGTAATTTTAAAAAATTTTAGACCCAATTACAATTAATAATCCAAAATTATCTCATTTTTATCACTTTATTCTTAATTATTAAAAATATCTTTACTTTATCTTACCACCATAATTGCCAAAATATCCTTAACTATTAAAAATTTTATTTTACCTAAACATTTTTATTATCACTAAAATACTCTTCTAGGGTTTAAATTTCAATTTTACCCTTAAAAATTCACATTTTCTATTTTGCCCTTTAATATATCTTAAAATGTTCTAAAATTGTCTTCTTCTTCACTGTCTTCTCTTCTCTTAACCTCCTCTTTTTTCTCATTTTTTTAGCCACCTTTTCTCTATTATATTCAATTTCATCAAAATTGTTATCACAAATAACCACAACATAATTCCAACTATAACCAATTTAGAATGATTGAATGTCACTAATAAAAGAAATGAAATTTAGTTGAAAATCTTACCTATATATAATGTTCTATCTCTTTTTTAGTAGATTTTAGGTTGTTAATTTCCACAATTTTTCCTCTAATCTACTTTAAAACAAATAAAATGAAGAAATATATGAGAAAAGTTTCAAATGCAGGAGAAAGATGATATTTTTGCACACTTACCACGTGACAATGTGGAGAAAAAGAAGGAAAATAAAGCAATTTTGTTAGTTTTCTTTCAATATATATATATACATATGGTTAATTACAAAAGAGATCTCAAACTTTTGTTAATTTTGTAATTACAATCCGAAATTTAAAAAATGACAATAAAATGTTCAAATTTTTAATTATAACTCGAAGTTAATTTATCCGTGTTGTTTGTTGAATTGACATGTCACGTATTTAGAAACTCTTATTATTTGTACACATCAGCATTAATTAACAGAACAAATCCTGATTAATGAAACAATATCGTTTAATATCGTTTAATCACATAAATAAATGACATTGTTTTTTTAAAATGACCTTAAATGACATCATTTCATTAATCAAGATTTGTTATGTAAACTACTACTAACGTGTATTAATCATAAGGATTTTTTGACATGCGGTAAAGTTAATAAACTTAACAGAAAAATTAACGTTGGATTAGAATTAAAAATATTTGAACATTTTATTGTCACTTTTTAAAGCTCGGGTCATAATTACAAAATCACTAAAGTACGAGATGCTTTTTATAATTAACCATATTATAAAAAGTGACTTTTCGATGTTAACTCTTATAAATATTACATGACTCGTAAAGATCTATCACATAAAAATAATAAAATGACTTTTGAAAATATGAACACATACCAATGTGACTAACTACAGATTTATCTACGTGACAGATTGCAGGTGCAGTACTAGTTGCACATGTAACACAAATTATACTTTGATATTGATCTTATGGATGCACTTGAGCTGTCGTATTTATATGAGACTGATTGAAAGATAAAAATATTTACTACAGAACTCCAGGGCGCAGGTGAGTTGGTAAGGGTCTCTTCTGGCTTAAGTGAGATCGCGAGTTTGAACCCTCCTCATGTATGCAGCCGTTTAGAGCCAGAGTTTTGCCTTCCGTAAGGGACCTACCCGGCTCGAGCGGAGATTAGTCTCAGTGTGGATGGCTTAAAGGTGCGTTCCCATAGTTGGAACCCTCCTAGGACACCTCGTGGGCAACCAAAAAAAAATATTTACTACAACTCGTCTTATACCCATAAAAGAAGACGATGGATCGACTTCTTGCCTAACGAAATTTGATATCGTACTGAAGTTGGTATCGAATTGAATTTTGGTACGGTATTGTATTAATATCGATTAATATCGGATACCGTTTATAGTAATTTTTTAATTTATAAAATAATCCCTAAAATGTTTAAAATTTGCAAAATAGTCCATTACAAATTACATCACTATTGTGTACTTTCACACATTATCAATTATAAATATTTATGATACCCCACACATATATATTACCAAATAATTAAAATTTAATATATTTTATACTCAATTAATTATTTACCCAAAACTAATATCCAAATAGGTAAATATTATCATTAACCACAACCGAATTATTATTAATTTCCAATTGTATAATTTTATACTCAACTAATTATTTATTTAAACTCAATATCCAAATATTAAAAATAAATTACAATTTCAAAAATCCAATATCATGAACAATTTCATTCCAAAATAAAATCAATTCAAATACATGTAAATCCAATACTGTGAACAATCCACAACCAACACAAATGACAAAAGTCACAAATGACAAAACACAACATTTCAATTCCAACAAACCCAGTGGGTCGGTGTGAGTGGCGTATACTCTCATCGCTTAACCAAGAGGTTCCAGGTTCGATCCTTGCCCTTGGGAATGCAGCAAACTCCTGGGCCAGCTGTAGCCCCCATATGGGATGTATCAGGCAGCGAAGGGGGATTAGTCACCGGCTTCGGCCCAGTGGACACCTCCTGAAAGACCAAAAAAAAAAATTCCAACATTCCAACCAATTCAGAATTTTATATGCACTCATACTGATACACCCACTCAACCAATTCAGATATCGAAACATTCGTCACAAAACCAACACCGATCCATCATCCAACCAATACCCTAAATCATCATTCATTTCAAAATTTAACGGTACTGGGCGGTGCTGATCGAAAACAACTAATACCAACCAATATTTGAGGTCGGTACGGTACGGTATCCATATCTCTAGATGAAAGGACAGAGGGTCTACGTAATCCTTCCAGTTCTTTACTTCTTTGTTCTTTTTGAGAAGTATTGAATCAAATTAAGGTTCATAAGAGGAATAAGCCTGCACTTTAAGGAATTCTCGTATGAACTGTAGATGAGAAATTAAACCATCATCTAATCACCGTGCAAAGATCCTGGTTCATTCTGATCCTTAATTTTCTACCTGGATTGTGGTGATTTCACATCTTATGGTGTTATTCTTAATTCACACTATGTTGTAATTATGATAGGTCGCCTATTTCCGACCAAACTATCTACAACAAAAGAAAAGAGATGGGTTCGAGTTGGACAAAAGTGTGTGGGTTTCCTTTTCTTTATGGTTCATGGGTCCAGCAGCTTTCCCAAACGCTCGACATTTTGGTCCATTGGCCTGTTCACCAGAATGGTCAAATCTACGAAGATGGTCTCAACCAATTTGTTCACAACTTCAACCATACCAAATCCAACCCAACTACGAAAAGCCAGTAATAAAGACATACGACTGAATTAATCTGGCAGGGAAGGTATAGAGTAACCCCAACTCACTGAAGATTCTAGAATTGACCGTATAATCCATGCGGTTATAGGGCAGATATAAAGCTTTTTTCTTTGGAAACAAGAAACGGAGCTGCACTTCATTTTCAATCTCCTATAAATTGCCCAAATCCAGCACACCCTGGTTTACGCATCTGTTTCACTAGTATTGTCAATCTCTCGACCATGACTAACCAAGCAGAATCCTCAGACGCGTAAATATCTTTTCTTTTTCTCAGATCTAACATTTTCTATGTCTCGTTGATTTCAGTCATGCTTGATTTTGTGGGTTTGGATTGATGTTACAGTAAGGGTACGAAGAGGGACTTCAGTACTGCCATCTTGGAGCGGAAGAAGTCGCCGAATCGGCTTGTTGTTGATGAGGCTATCAACGATGATAACTCCGTCGTTTCTCTCCATCCCGAGACTATGGAGAAGCTCCAACTTTTCCGAGGCGACACCATCTTGATCAAGGTTTGTTGGAATTTAAGTTTCCCGTAATTGGTTATTGTTTGTTAAAATTCTGGTTTACGTTGGGGTTTGTCGAGATCTTGATAAATCGGTTTCTGTCATCGAATCAAGTGTACTTTTCTTATGAAATGTTGATTGTGTTTTTCCTTTGAATCGAGGAATTTATGGGTTCCCAATTGCGATTCTTGGTTAATTAGTGAACCAAATGTTCTTTTCTCTAATTTATTGCTCTGATCTTTCCGTTCTCGTGGTTTATTGCCATGTAAAGATACACAAACTCATATGGGATCAAAATCATTTTCTCTGTTTGATGCTTCCGACGTTTAGGGAAAGAAAAGAAAGGATACAATCTGCATTGCCCTCGCTGACGATACTTGCGATGAACCAAAAATCAGGATGAATAAGGTTGTCAGGTCCAACCTCAGGGTTAGGCTTGGAGACGTTGTTTCTGTGCACCAATGTCCCGATGTCAAGTATGGAAAGCGTGTTCACATACTTCCCATAGATGATACAATAGAGGGAGTCACAGGAAATCTTTTTGATGCATACTTGAAACGTGAGTGAATTCTTTTACATGATACTGGTATTTTAAGTGTGATGGGTTTTGAACCAATTTGGAATTGTATTGCACTGCTTATGTTATGAAAAGCATCTGGAATCACATGCCTTGATTTGTAAGATTGTTTTAACAAAGCCTACTTGTTTGACAATATTACTATGGACATATGTGTTACTGACTCTGGAAATATTGAATCTCACTTGCCATGATATTTATTTTGCTGCAGTTTTTGAATTGCTTAAAATAGTTATGCATGAGAAGCTCATTGACTATTTGATGTTGAATTGATTTTTTGATCTTAATACATCGAAAATATATAATGTTCTGACAGTATTTGGTTGAAACTGCTGATAGGTGCCACCATTAGTAATCTTTTGATGAATTAGATGCTTAACTCTCTCATTTTTCTCTCACGATTAATCTTTATACTGGTTGTAATTTACAGCTTATTTCCTGGAAGCATATCGCCCAGTTAGGAAGGGTGATCTTTTTCTTGTGAGAGGTGGCATGAGAAGCGTAGAATTCAAGGTTATTGAGACTGACCCACCAGAGTACTGTGTGGTTGCCCCCGACACAGAGATTTTCTGTGAGGGAGAACCTATCAAGAGGGAAGATGAAAATAGATTGGATGAAGTTGGCTATGATGATGTTGGCGGTGTTAGAAAACAGATGGCTCAGATTCGTGAGTTGGTGGAGCTTCCCTTGAGACATCCACAGTTGTTCAAATCGATTGGAGTGAAACCACCAAAAGGAATTCTGCTTTACGGACCTCCTGGCTCTGGAAAGACTCTTATTGCTCGTGCTGTTGCTAATGAAACTGGTGCTTTCTTCTTCTGTATAAATGGGCCAGAGATCATGTCAAAGTTGGCTGGGGAGAGCGAAAGCAATCTCAGAAAAGCATTTGAGGAAGCAGAAAAGAATGCTCCATCTATCATCTTCATTGATGAGCTTGACTCAATTGCTCCGAAGCGAGAGAAGACACATGGAGAAGTTGAGAGGAGGATTGTCTCCCAGCTATTGACCCTAATGGATGGACTGAAATCTCGGGCACATGTTATCGTGATTGGAGCTACAAATCGTCCCAACAGCATTGATCCAGCTCTTAGAAGGTTTGGAAGATTTGATAGGGAAATTGATATTGGGGTTCCTGATGAAGTTGGGCGTCTTGAGGTTCTTCGTATCCATACGAAGAATATGAAGCTTTCTGAGGATGTGAGTAGCAGCAAGTTTTTCCTGGCTCTGTGTGTTGGAGAATTGTATAGTTATCTAATCTTATTTAGTTAACAGCCTATGCCAATGTAACCTGTTGAATTGTCATGTGGTTTCCGTAGGTTGATTTGGAAAGGATTGCAAAGGACACTCATGGTTATGTTGGTGCTGACTTAGCTGCACTTTGCACTGAAGCTGCACTTCAGTGCATTAGAGAGAAGATGGATGTCATTGACTTGGAAGATGAGACAATAGATGCTGAAATTCTCAACTCCATGGCAGTGACTAATGAACACTTCAAAACTGCTCTTGGAACAAGCAACCCATCTGCTCTGCGTGAGACGGTTAGTATGGATAATTGTCTGTGATAATTGAGCGACTTTATCATGTTGTCTTTTGGATTCTAACTAAAAATTGTGGATCAGGTTGTTGAAGTGCCTAACGTTAGCTGGGATGATATTGGAGGTCTTGAGAATGTTAAGAGGGAGCTTCAGGAGGTAGTTATTGTTGTACTATTGTGCACGATGTCTTACCTGATTGTGATTTGGATGTGTGCCTTTCTGCCCTTTAATTAACTTGTTTCGATGTTTTTGTGCTCCAGACTGTTCAATACCCAGTGGAGCATCCTGAAAAATTTGAGAAGTTTGGAATGTCACCATCTAAAGGAGTTCTTTTCTATGGACCTCCTGGATGTGGAAAAACCCTCTTGGCTAAAGCCATCGCCAATGAGTGCCAGGCAAACTTCATCAGTGTAAAGGGTCCAGAATTGCTTACAATGTGGTTCGGTGAGAGTGAGGCCAATGTACGGGAAATTTTTGACAAGGCTCGCCAGTCTGCTCCTTGCGTTTTATTTTTTGATGAATTAGACTCAATTGCTACTCAGGTTTGTTTAGTTCTCAGACATCTTTTTCGCTATATTGCAATCATCTGGATTATCTGAAATCCCACTTCTGAAATATCAATCCGTTGAGAAATTGGTGGCAACTTATTATACTTGTATTCTTTATGCTTTCCAATGGCTTATATTGCAGAGAGGAAGCAGTGTTGGCGATGCTGGGGGTGCTGCTGACAGAGTTCTTAACCAACTTCTAACTGAAATGGATGGGATGTCCGCTAAGAAAACAGTTTTCATAATTGGGGCTACTAACAGACCTGATATCATAGATCCTGCCCTTCTGCGACCTGGTCGTTTGGATCAGTTGATCTATATTCCTCTTCCTGACGAGGATTCTCGCCACCAAATCTTCAAGGCCTGCTTGAGGAAGTCACCGCTGTCCAAAGATGTTGATCTCAGAGCACTTGCCAAGTATACCCAGGGTTTCAGTGGTGCTGATATCACAGAAATATGTCAGCGAGGTTGCAAATATGCCATAAGGGAAAACATAGAGAAAGTGTGTTCCTACTTATTGTTATTCCAAGTTATTCTCGTTATAGCATTATGCTTAAGGAGTTATTTGTTTATCTTGCAGGATATTGAGAGGGAGAGGAGACGGAGTGAGAACCCTGAGGCAATGGAGGAAGATGCTGATGATGATGTGGCAGAGATCAAGCCGGCACATTTTGAAGAATCAATGAAGTACGCTCGAAGAAGTGTGAGTGATGCTGATATTCGCAAATACCAGGCATTTGCTCAAACGCTGCAGCAGTCGAGGGGATTTGGGTCTGATTTCAGGTTTGCTGAAACGAGTGGTGGAGCTACTGGGTCTGATCCCTTTACTACCGCAGGCGGGGCTGATGAAGACGACCTTTATAGTTAGATTACGGTAGATGAGTGTCGTTTATGCTGGCCTTATACGTGTATTTGCTTAGTTTTATGTATCTTCCAAGTTGGCTTATGCTTTTGGCTGGCCACCTTCCCAATCATGGAACTCTCTGTTATTTTGAAGGTTAGAGTGTACAACTTTAAAGTCTGAACCAGAGTCTGTTGACTTGCAACTATTTATCACTGGTTTAACATTTCCTTTATCAGCTCGATTTGCAGGATGACTTCAATTCCTTTCAAGTTCTTATATGACTCTTTTCAATATATTTTGATTCAAACTTCAATTTATTATGATCTTACTCATTTCTTAATCATTTGATACAATAATTGATCTATGATATAGTATACTAAATCTACAGAGTATACTAAGTGTAATTAAGGATTGATTCAATAGTTGAGATGTCATATATTCTTATCATATGTGTAATATGAGAATTGCAAAATTTCAATCAAATACATGCATCACATGTGAATGTGAGATAATATATCTATAAATGGTTTTATGAATGAAAGTTGAATTTCTTCTAATTGCAAGCACTCAATGGTTTTGAATTTAAATGTATAAGATATGATTTCAAATTCAAAAATAAGATCATTATATTAAGATGAGAACAAAGAAAATCTTTTCAACAAAGTTCCTTAAATCGATGGAAAATAAAGATTAATACATGTAATTGATTTAATCAATGATACAACTTAATATTATAATCTTAATTACAAGCTATCACCGCTTATAAACGAGTAAAGATGTCAATAGGTCAGTTCATGACCTAACTTTGCTAAATTTTTTAAATAATTTAAATATGTAAAATAATATTTTTAATTAGGTCCAAACCTAAAATTGTTCAGACCTGCTAGAATCTTAATTTTTTAAGTAAAATAATATTATATTATATAAAATAGTTAAATTTCTTATAAATTGACTTATATAAGCCGCCCATCGCCATCCTGAGATTCAGCAGCCCAAAGCCCAGCTGGATCCATGTAATCTTTGCTTATGTTAGGTGTGTTGGAATTCAAGTGAATTTGAGTAAAAGGACTTTAAAAAAGGGGTCGCTTTACAGAGGACAGACAGTAAAGGTTCACAAAAGTAGGTCAAACCGGGTCCTGGCATTCAGGCCAGGCCAGAGGATGGCCACAAAATGTCAAGCTCAAGTAGAGCATTCTGCCTTGCTCTCAAAATGTGGAATTGTCCAGGCATCTCCACACCTCAACCCGATAAAGCAATAAGGAGGTAAATTATTGTTTGATCTAGAAAGGTGACTCAATATTTGGTGCACACAAAGAGTTATTATATTGGATGAACTCTTACATTACCACTGTTGGGACTCAAACTTGAGATCTTATACTCAACTTCCTTTCTGATAACCCACCACCTATACTGACTGGTAGAGGTGTTCAAGGAAACCCGCGAACCTATAAACCGGACCTGAACCGCATAAACCGAACCTATAAATAAAGTTAAATCAGGTTTATAGTTCAGGTTCAGGTTTCTAACTTACGGTTCTATGTTTAAACCTAAATCTGAAACATTCAAAAAATCTATCATATATTTAGGTATAATTTAAGAGGATAATAATAATAATAAATTCACTAGTATTTACTATATTAATTCTTGAGTAAAAAAAAGAAGAAAAGGAAAAAAA
>JANVCQ010000004.1:34326302-34348436 GCA_025531925.1 Erythroxylum plowmanianum
ATATTGATATGAATAGGTTCTGGTTACCCTGAGAACCGAACCTGAAAATAGGTTAACCGATCCTATAGGTTCTTTAGATTCAGGTTCGTGAAATTGCTGAACCTGACATTCAAGTTCAGGTTCAGGTTATTTACAAATGGGTCATATTATCCTACCATAAATACCCCTACTGACTAGACTGCTACTAGTTGAGACACCTTTACAACCAATCTCAACACACTTTGCATTGCATTGCATTTTTATTTGATAATAATGGTAACTTGGGACACGTAACATCAAATCGCCTATTATCTATTACGTGATTAAACTTAGTTTTGGATTCAGTCCCATCATAAAAGATGGATGTTTTAGAGAGTGAACTTTAAAGCAATTGATGAAGTTATTTTTTGTAACTATAAAATTATAATAATAGGTTTTAAGTCATAAAAATAACTTTTTTATAAAAATATAAAAAAAGACTGTATATGATAATGTTCCTCAAATTTTCGCAAAGCAGAAAGTTTTGTGTACTGAATACATTGAGTTAAAAAAAGGCATATTTAAAACCTTATTATGCTAATACTAATAATCCTTTCAAGATATGCAAGTCATATGTATACATATATACATATACATATATGTATACATATAACCACCTTACCAAAACTAGTAATATCCCAAGATTTTGGTGGCCCCAACTTATAATCCAACATTTTCACGTGAGAAACTCTTAGTGGGATCACTCACATAGAAACATCTGGGACCCTGCAAGCCACGTCACCAAAAACCACACCTATGACCTAACATCGGACACACACCTTAAGTAAAAAACCCATCTTAGGAATCAAACCACAATCAACACTACATACCCAACATAACAAAACTACTTTCTCTCTTTGCACAGATTCCTAGGACTGTTAAATCAACCTTTTGGTGGGGTCAATAGAATCCCTCCAAACCCAGTTCTCTTCTCTGTCTAGTGTCTCCTCCTCTCCTTCGCTTACTATCACCTTTCCAAACCCTAAAAGATCCTCCTTTTGCCTCAGGAATGGGCTCTGAAATGACACTCCCTGGCTTCTCCACTTCAGGTCAACAACAAGATACTGATAAGCCTAACCTCAACTTGTTGGCTCAATCCCAACTCGACCCAACCAAACGTACTCGAAGACCCAGCTCTTCCATGTCCAAAGACCGTCATACAAAGGTTAACGGCAGAGGCAGGAGGGTACGGATGCCGGCTTTGTGCGCTGCTCGGATCTTTCAGCTGACCCGAGAACTGGGCCTGCGCTCCGACGGAGAAACGATTGAATGGCTTCTCACTCAGGCGGAGCCCGCCATCATCGCCGCCACCGGGACTGGCACCGTCCCCGCCGGCCCCATATCCACCGGTTCCGGTTCCATTCCCATCTCCGCTTCTCCACCGTCAATGCCGTGTATGGTGTCAACCACCGGTCAAGCGATTTTTTCTCTCACAGCACCACCAAGTTGTCGGCTGGATTTGGACTACCGTCACATGCCCTTTACGGCTTTATTGCTACAGCCTACGGCGGCAGCTGCGACGGTGGGGGAGGAGCTGCAGCAACGGAACGGAGGTGTAGATTCAGAACAGCAGAATCGGCAAAATAGCGTATAGGGTATATATTGGAGGGTTTAAGCTGATATAGACGATTGTGTCTTTTGTGGGTTCAGAGACTTGGAAAGCGGGGCCTGTTTTGTTTGTCATTTTTAGTGTTCTTCTTCTACTCGTGTTTAGGTCGAAGAGGGTTGATGTGTTCAGGGCTGTGTAAATTGACCGTTCCTTTTAGGAATGGAATGGAGAGGGAGACATAACATATTAAGAAAATGTTAGAAATATGGAGTTTGTGGGGCATTACAAGCTGTCTGAAGAATAAAGCTTGGACCACCAACAGAGGATGTTTTTTCGAACTTGTAATTATCTTTCATTTCCTTCTCGCTGCCTCTCCATACATGCAACATGTACACAATGTTCAAGAAGCCATTTCAACGAACGCAAACTAATAATTTCCAGAAATAGAACAGGACGGCAGGTCTTGCTGTTGCTTTTCTTCTATGAAAATAGTAACAAACTGAAACATGTACAAATTAGCTGAGGAAGGTACCTAAATTGAAATATATAACTTTTTACGTAACATAGATAATTTTAACAGTTACCTACCTGAAACAGTAAAGCATGATTTCCTGCTTATGATTTATGCTTCTTTCCAAGGAATTCAAGCATTCCTAACCTACGGTTTGGATTTCTGATGCACTGAAGAATGGACTTTTGAGCTTGTCAGGAACAGGCAAGTCTCAGGAAAATTATCCATCTCATAAAATTAATATGAGACACGGGTTTAATAAAATTGAGCTTAAGATTCGATTTTCTTTCATCTTAAAAGATCTGTATGCAATTCCATATTGTGCGCTTGCCAAAAATTATGAGATGAATGATAACAACGTGCATATGAAACAACTGATCTAGACAAGGTGTAGCCATCTAGGCCTCAAATTTATGGAAAGATAAAGAACAGTAAGAATGTCCAGCACCGGAGGGACTGCATGTGTGTCACACAGCAGGCTCGGCTACAAAAGAATATGGGGAACTTCATTCCAATATAGCCAACTTGTCTAGTGCTTGTTCCCAAAATTCCACCACTTTTTCTTCCTTCTAAACTCGCCAGATGACGTATCTGTATAAAAGGAAACCTAATAGAGATCAGGAATTATAATTTAGAAAATTTCCTCAATTACGTAATTTAACTTGAAGCAAGTTTCTCCGTAACATGTGGAACAGAAACTAATGTAAAGTTTATCAAAAGCTAAAGACCCTGGTGCATTGATGGACTTGCAATATATTATATAGAAGTTTTATTGTCAGTAGTCAAGACCAGGCAATCACCTTGGTCTAAGCAGTCCCTAACTTGCCCTTATGGCAAAATAGCAAAAGCAAATCAAAGCAAAGAAAACAACAGTACCTCCTTGAAAATAGATTGAATTGTAATGTACTTCTGCCCAAAAACTCAAGAAAATTACTGCACGAGAGACACAAGTCCATCAAATAATGTAGAAATAAGATAAAAATATTGATGAAACAAGAGACAAGCCACAAAGTACCTGAATGGCATGAGTTGGAAACAAAATAAGATGATGGTTGTGACCAAAAAATGTGATAAATTTGTGCCTAACTTCACCCTAAAAGGCACCTCATAAGAGGAGGTTTGTCATAAATTTATAAACTATTTTAACATTCTTTACTTGCTCAATGTGAGATTCCTAACACAATCCTCTCAGTCCAGGGTTGGAAATCTGATGGGCATATTGGGCAAAGGGCTATAACAAGTTAGGCACCGCCCCAAACCATTGAAATAAGTTTTAATCTCTGATACTATGATAAATTTGAGCCTAACCCCACCTCAAAAGGCATCTTATAAGGGGAAGTTTTTCATACATTTATAAATCATTTTAACATTCTTTACTTGCTCAATGTTGAATTCTGACAAAATGGACAATACAGATGTTTGTCTACAATTACTAATGAGATGATATGCTAGTTTGGATTACATGGAATGCCACAATAAATACAATGGTAGCATAACATTAATAGTTTTGTAGTTATAAAATCAATCGTCAACATCCACATCCTAGTACAAGTCCTGCTGAGATGCGAAGTCTAGGAAAGTCCAGAAGTACACTTTATCCCTAACTGGTAGAGGAGCTATTTCCAATTTTGTAACTCTAAAACTACTATGAAATAATGCTATTTGAAAATGAAAAATAAAAGATATGCAAAAAAATCTAAAACTTGAGCATTTCTGACATAAAAACAAAATAGATTGACCAGCAAGCAAATCTAAAGGAAAAAGTCTTGCAGTAACTAGTAAATTCTAACTAGAAGAGAAACTGTAAGTTGAAGCTATCACCTTCTTTAGTCTTCTGGTTTTCAGGAAGAATCTCTATGTAGCAGGTGTCCTTAAAGGAAGTCATAACGAGTATTTTTGCGCCATACTGCAGTAACTTACTAAGTTCTATTAAAAATGGACAAAATGCACCTTTTTTTAGAAGGTTTTGTGAGCAAATGATAAACGTAAACATGCATGAGATCTATGAGAAAGTCCATTGGAGTCAGAAACGAGATGCATATCATAACATTAATTAATAATTTCACTTATAAATCAAATGGTTGGCTGGATTTAATTTCCAAAAATAAGTTGTCGCATTGAAAGTTTGCAACACTCACCAACAATAAACTTTGTTAAATATAGAGCTGAACAAAGTGCTGATATGATAATGTAAAATACCATGCCACCTCTCTCTTAATCTCACAAATTGATGTTAAGAGGATGGTGACATAGTAACAAAAAATACAAGAACATCTCAATTTTTAGAAATTGAAATTTAGAGAACCCCATGAAATTAACCAGCAAGTGCAGGAACAAGCAGTAATTTTTAGCTTGACAAATTAATTTAAACAAGGAAAAAATAGAGCTACTAGTGGCAGTGAAGGAGTTGTGAAATACA
Organism: Erythroxylum plowmanianum; assembly: GCA_025531925.1. Taxonomy (NCBI): domain Eukaryota; kingdom Viridiplantae; phylum Streptophyta; class Magnoliopsida; order Malpighiales; family Erythroxylaceae; genus Erythroxylum; species Erythroxylum plowmanianum. The sequence goes on from JANVCQ010000004.1 coordinate 34,330,800, forward strand.
TACCAAGTCAGCAGCTGCTTGCAATGTAACATGATCACCCCACTCACCACTCCTGGATAAAAAGGCATGAAATTAACATAATTTTCCCAATAAAAATGTTACCAAACTGGGAAAAAGGAAAGAATCTGTTCACACTTTGACATCTTCTTCAAATAGTCCCCATACTCCATGGGGACATATCCCTCGTAGATATCCGGGTGAGATCTAAGCTGATTATACAAACCATTAATATGGAAAATGCATCAGGTCTCATAAAATATAAACTGCAAATAACTAACCAACATTAACAGAAAAGGATCAACCAAAAAACCTGATTAACAACATGCCGTCTCACAGTTTTATGACGATCAGGGGTGTGAAATATTTGATCTGACAACGCACGAAACTGAAAAAAGAAAGGAAGTTGATTATCAAATACCAAGAAAGAAGCTAGGTTGTTCTTTTCTTAATCAAGGCTTCCAAACAACAACGACAACAAAAAATCACTGTTTGTAGAAAGGAGAGATGAAATTTGTTCTAACCTGACAATTGCCATCCCCTTCAACCTTGAGCTCCACAAAGCCATATAACTGCAATCTAAAATTAAGATACAACAATGAAATACCTAGTGCAGACATTTAACTCAACTAGAACCAAATCTTTGAAAAAAATGGAGAGAGGGTAAATATATACTTTCCAAATTATTGGACTTGGTCTATGCTACTTAGTAGTTGTCATACAGCAATGATATGCCTAAAGGAGACATTTTTAACTCAACTACAACCAAATCTTTTAAAAAACGGAGATAGGGTAAATATATACGTTCCAAATTATTGGACTTGGTCTATAACGACAATCTGCCTGAGGAAATCAGCAAAGATAGCACAACAAAAATGAGACACAAAGATAGAGCTCCTCCAGGAGAAATCCCTTAGTATAATCACAATTGTGACGAAAGTGTCAAATATTCAATACCTGTTTAAAAGCCTATCATGATCCGAGGTTGCTTCATCGATGGAAGGTATTTCTCCATTTATTCTGGGAACATGCTGCAGAATACAGACAATAAATTTATGCACGAAAACAGAAAGATAATGGATTGAGGAGTTAATGTAAATATCCACATGCATGTTGATAAACATGCACTCTGACTTGCACTCAACAAATGGCACTTAAATGATATAATCCAAAATATTGGCTCAGCAAGATTAATACAAGACTGCATGACATATATGCCTGTCTAGACAGACACAAGTGACAACAATCTATCCATCAAAATCTTCAAGTTAAAGTAGGTAAAGGAGATATCCATTAAAGAATAACTTTAGGCATTAAGCATCTCAATTGACAAACAAAGGAAATTCAATGTTAGACAAGATTCGAGTTGCCACAGAAATCAACAGCATTCGAATCCATTTGAATGAACAGGAAATCCAGAGAGACCTATCCTAGTCTTGAGTGCTTCAACATAACTTAAGGCAAATTGAACTTGGAAGCGAAGTTATCCGTGCATCGAGTCAATCTCTAGCTGCTAAATTGTTACTATCCTGAACTTCTAAGTGTCATAAATGAAATCCATAAATTTCTAGCCCAGCCCCATATCATAAGATTTAATTATAAGTATCTGCATTCGATTTACGATACCTCTAGACTGATCCAACCTGGTTTATGTATACATTGCACATACAATATTTTGAATATTTTATGCAATATTAATTATTAAAAGCGAAACAAAATGAAGTCAAGATGCAGGTGATCAATCAACTCCTAGATATCCATGATCAAACCAGCATAACAATTTAAAACAGATAAACTTACGGGAATGGGAATCATTTGATTCAACGTCTTGCCTACTTCTTCATCCAGTTCATTGTCATCAGAATATTCTGGAGAATAGAGATATTCTTCTGAAATTCCAGGACTAGAGCACGAAGTGGAGGGGACTGTATCATCTGATTCTTCGACGCTATACTCATGGTCTACACATTAAAACACTAAAACGTCAACAAATTCACTACCACAAGAACAAATCAGATACAGCCAGCAGTTCTCTACAACCTGAGTAGTGGTTCATAGTCGGTGGGCAATGCCAATCATGTATTTGAACCGATGGCTGCATATATTCTTCAGCTCCCACCGAGTATCCAGAGGCTTCAGAAACTGCTAGCTGTGAGAAATCTTCTTGCAGAGTACGAGCAATTATTTCATCATTCTCTACATGATTAGAGTCGGTGATGTCATACTGATCTTCAACATACTGTTGTTCAAGGTAGCTGTTACCGTTTTGTATTGCCACATCATAATACCCAGGATAGAACGGCGGGTCCCCGTCTAGAATACGAAGACCCCACTGAATAACATCTGAATCTTGCTCGTAAATAGCCATTCCCTTTCACCCTTTTCTCCACCTAAAAACCTGAATCACTGAGTTAACCATTGAATAATCAGTTTCTTTACTTTCCAAGTTCATAACCCAACATTTCTCTACAATCGAGAACTACCACTTTAATCTATGCAAGCTTAAGTTTCGGAAGGGATAAAGTTGCTTAGATCATACTATTTCACCAAATAACAACTGTTAACGTACGACCAATGGGTGTTTTAAGAATATGAACGCAATCTGTCTAATTCATTTCCTCATCCTCTTTTTCCACATCGTGTCTAAAACAAAAAGAATCAACAAAGCAATGAACTTCGGAACAGACAATCCTAATCGGACCATAAAACATCGTAGAAATCATCAAACTAAAAGCACACAAACTCAGACAGCCCAAACAAACAGCGAACCTTTTCGCATCAAACACCAAAAAACAATGAATAACAGCACTAGATTAAGAACTCACCTAAATTTGCTTCCAACTTTAACCAAAACTTACAAGAAAGAAACTAAAAATTGAAACAGAGAACAGCGAACAGTTTTTAGCCATTTAAGCACTAGAAAATAAATTATGAGCTTTTTGGGTGTGGAAAAGAAACAGAAGGCAAGAGGGAACACCATTTCGCAGCATTTTATATGGTAATCTGTGCTGCCCGCGGCGTTAAAGGCCGAACGCATTTGGACGGTCCCGATTAGCTTCCAGAGGCGGCGAGTTGGCGTCGATTTAAGCCGGCTGGAGCGGAGTCTTTTGCGTAGGGACCGTTGATGTGGACGCGAGGTTCCCGTGGCAGTAGGGAGATTTCAGATTTCTGCAAGAGCCTTAGATCGGACGGTCGTAATTGGTCTGTGATTAAGAAAGTTGGAGATTTCAACGGGTCTGATTGGTATAAATTGGCTGCTACGAACGACGCTTCGTAGTTGAATATCATGCACTAATTGAAAAATTGGATCGGTTCTTAGTTCCGTATTTCATCTAGTTAAGCTTAAGATTCAATTAACGACTAAAGGGTCCCACCTAGGCCTAGGTGTCAAATTCAATTACACTGTTCCTAAGCATGAAGAGGAATATTAAACAAGAAAAATCACAACACTAGCACGTGTTCTGCAACTCATGGTGCTAATTTATTATTTTTTTGATGGTGGTATGCATGACATACTTCTTTAAATACTTGAACAAATTTTCCTATTATCTCCGTAATAAAAATGAATAAATATATTTTTATCAAATTTTATATATTTAATAATTAAATATATCGATTTTCTTTTGATTCAATATATTTTAAAATTGGCATACAATATATAAAATAATATATTTAACTTCAAGGTGTTATTTTATGGTAAAAATGACCAAAAATAATTATCAATATCACTTTATTTTATATTTTAAATAAATATTAGATATACGGGTATGAAACTTCTCCTAATTTGTGATCCACTCTATATGCATCAATTGTTCTGATGATAACTGTTGTGGAATTTGTACAATAATGGCCTCATTTCAAGAGTTATCTGCTACTATGTAAAGACAATCTCGTGTGGAGTTTGAAAAGTTTAGATCTAGAGCATGATTTTGAAATCTGTAGGTGATTTGATGGTGGAGTGTGGCTATGATGGCGGTAGGGTCTTGCTTTGCTCCAACAATTTACATATGGACTTTTAGTCTTATGGTTAGTGTCAGATTATTAAGTTTGATGTTAAAATATGGAGCAATGGTCATAATGACACTTCCATTGTTGAGCATTGTCAAGAAGGTGTCAATCAAGGCATTCTGGTAGGATGTGTACGTCATATCGAGGAGAGAAATTCTAATTGTTGTTAGAATTCTTTTTTATTTTGATCTAGTATCTTTGGAAAGGACGTATTGTTCAATTCTATTGTAAAGAGACAAAGACTAAGGTGGAAGTTAAACTTTTCTATAAATCTCTTTGTAGATTGCTTAATAATGTCTTTCCGATGATTTAAATTGTCTACTAGCATTTCCACAAAAGGATCTTTTCCTTTATATCTCCTCTATTAAAATTGCTCCCTATAAATCTTCACTAGCATCAGCTTGCAATATTCGTTTTCTTTTGTCAGGAATTTTTAGTAGAGGTGGATGATGATTGATAAAACTGCAACCAGAGAGCCAATTGCTTTGATGGAAAGACTGGTTCTCCCGCTATAAATTTATAGTCCACCACATCAAAGGCCACCAAAACATCCTAACTGATTTTCTCTCTCAAATTCAAAAGCATATTAGCCTTATCACTTTCTCCAAAAAGACCCTCTCCTCCTCTCAATGGCTGACCTGCCTACCACAATAAAAGCAAAGAAGTTCTTCCCACCTTTCGCAAGCACACCCACTACTGTTGATGAGAAAGTCTCTCTTGCCTGGCTAAGCTTGCTGTATTATCTCCACCTCTTTCCTCAACTAATCAAAACTACATTCTTGTCCGACCTTGTTCAATATATAAGCTCCATGTCTCAATTATGTTTTTCATCAATGGACCGCTTTTAGAAAATGCATTATGGTATCTATAAACACTCTCTACCCTCTATGCATGTGTTATCGCCCTTCCTCCCTTACAAGTTTATCAACACTTGTGTGATAGAGAGAATGAAAATTCCCTCTAGTGGACTTTTCTTGAGTGTTACCGACCATCAGTCCAATGGAGAATGCAACTCTTATAGGTTATTGAAAAGTCCATATAACATAGAACATAATGAATCCATCTATGTGCGATTCATTGTGAATATTGGATGGATGACAATTCTGATAGTAACGATGAGGCTTATGCCCCTCAATGGCAAAAAGAGCCTAGTGGAAAGTCAAAATCTTCATACCAATCACCATGAAAGACCCAACTCAGACATGATGAAGATGATGAATCGAGGCCTTGGATTGGTCTTAGGAATCCTAAGTCTAAACTAAAGGATCTCTCTAAACTACTAAAAGTAGTTGGAAAAAAGCATTTGATCCAGAGTAGTTGGAAGAAAGCATTTGATCCAACCAAGATGCTCTTTGTCTTTAATTCCTAAAGAAAGCCCCAAACTAGTACCTTGTATGATGATGAGATCATATGAGGAAGATTTTTCACCTTTGGAAGCTTAGGCTAATAAAACCACCGAAATATCTATAAGGTCGTATTTGAGATCCATAAGTATTAGTCCACAAAGTAATCATGTACTTGTTTCTCTAGTGGAAGAAGTTCTCAGTTGGCAAACATAAAATGTTGTGGCTTAAAACAGTGTCCTTCGAAGAATCGATTCAAAGCTCGATGGTCTGTCTCAAAAAACACAAGGACTAATTTCAAAAGTTAATGTTATATCTCTTCAAGTATGACAATTACATCAACAAATACTTAATCAAGCTGCCCAACTTGATTCAAAACTAAGAAGATATACTAACTAGCATTATTGGGGACCAAAATTCTCTAAGAAAGAAAGAGAACTTCAAAATTTTCGAGAAGAGCTTAAAATAATTGAGTTAGATGTGGATAAAGAACATTCCAGAGTTACATGTGACCCATATCCATTAACATTTCCAACCACACGACCTACTTATAACACCACATCCTATCCCGATGCGTATGACTATGGAAAAAATTTTAAAATGTCTTATTCTTTATTCAGACAAACTCTTGCAAAACCATCAAAACCTTCCAAAGCAAAACCTCTAGCATGAGACATTATGTTACATACACTGCCACCTTCTCCACCAAAAGAAACATCTTACTCAAACATACTAAAAAAAGCCAATACCCAATTAAGAATTCATAGCTACCCTTCAACCAATACTAGATAACTCTAATAGCCAAATTGATAGCCAAGATTTTTACTCTTTTATAGAAAACTTAGAAAGCTCAGAACAATTTGTAGATATCACTCTAATATCTCAAATGATGATGGTCATTCCACACTCTTCACATGCAGAAGTCAAACTTGAGATTGATGACTGAACCAGTCAGACCACCTATAGCTCCTTTCTATAAACCTATTTCAAGTATATGGTTAACTTTTGATGATGACAAAAATGGAGAGATCTACTACGTGAATTCAGTTCCTGAATAGATCTTCAAATGATAAGGTCAGATATATCTCTTAAAGATATCTTAACAAAATCTCAAGAATGACAAGGACTTTAAGAGAATGGTTCCAAAGCATTGTTGAATACAGGCGCATGCAAATCTTATAATTGACAGAAGCCAGCTCCTTATTAGGAATGATCCATAAAGAGTTTATTGTTGATTTCCAACTTACTGATCGATAAAAATATATATAAGTATTTTGAAATGAAATGTTGCTCTATAAACTAAAAAGATTTACAAAAGCATTTCTAAAAGATTTTTGAAAAATATTACATGCTTAACGACTTCAATGATGTCAATCTTTGGTACATATTTATTGTTTCTCTACCTGATTAGTTACAACCTGAACTAAAAAAAAAACAATCAATTCTCTTCACAGAGACATATCTGAAATCTCTCTTAGAGAAATCTACCAATTAGCTTTGGAGACACTTCTTCAAAGCGATGCTCAAAGGTGGACTTGAACTCAAACGTTAATGAAATAATTCATACTTAAAGATCAAATACAAAGACAACAGAGAAATGTGCATGCAATATAAAGAAGGAGAAACACTTCAAAAGAAAGACGTTAAGAGTTCATCCTTTCAATAGAAGGAAGAAAAAAAGGATAAAATTCTTTAAGCTGCGTGTTTTAGCTGCTAAAAAGTCATATTGGTGTTATTTTTATGGAAAACCAGGCCATATTGCAAAAAGTTGCCCAAAAAGTCCAAAAAGGATATGAAAAATCGTATAATCCATGGAAGCCATAATGCCTATTAGAGATTATGAGGACATCGAGTATTTTTTTGAAGAACAATCTAATGGAGACGAAGAGACTCTATTTGCAATTCCTAATAGTGAATCTTCTGATGACGATGTCCCTTCCCTTAAGGAAGAAGATGAAGAGCCAATGTATATGATGAAACAATCTTATTTTAAGCTAGAGCCTAAGAAGTTAGTAGTCACACAACCTTATGTCAAGATTCAGTTGCTTCTGGAAAAGTATCACAAACCAATCCTAGTTATTGGTAACATGGATATAGGCTATTGTGGAAGTGTAATGAAAACATATATTCTTCCTACAAAAGAATGGCAACTCTATGAAGAATACTTTACTGCAGTTGACAAAAAATCCTTCAAGATTGATCTTATCATGAAGAGAAGGATTGTGATAAAGTTCTCTCCAAGCTTTATTGTCTGGACCAAAATATTAGGAGGTACTCTTCCTGGTCCTAACATACTTATTGAGATGGATGTCTATTGCCAAGCAGAAAAGTTACAAATCTTACCAAAAGAGATTCGTCACAAATAAGATTTTCGTGAGTACACTGAAGATCACAACATGTTCAAACTACAAGATGTTCTTTCTTCACAAAGACCAACTTCTACAATATTGCCTAGAAAGTCATGATTAATTCAATCATCCACATCCATTATGGAAAAATTCAGAATTATATATCCATTTACCATTCAAGAAGAATAAGGACATTAATCCAACAAAGGCCACACATCTGAGGATGAATCTAGATGACCTAAAATTGGCACAAGAAGAATGTTCAATACTTCTAAAACAAGGATTGATTGAGCCAACTAAGTCAAATCGAGCATGTCAAGCTTTTTATGTTGATAAAAGAGCATAAAAGAACAAAGGGAAAAAGAGGTTAGTTATTGATTACAAGCCTTTAAATCATTTTCTTCAAGATGGCAAGTTTCCTCTGCCCAATATCAATACACTGGTACTATTTTTGAAATCAACCAAAATATTTTCAAAGTTTTACTTAAAAGTTTGATTTTGACAATTGGGTACTAAACCTAAAAGATTGACACAAGACATCGTTTTGTATTCCTAATGTCCATTACTAGTGGACAATCATGTCTTTTGGCTAAAAGTCTCCTCATCATTGTTTCAAAGAGCTATGAAAAGAATCTATGATGGTATCTTATCAAGCGCTCTAATTTATATTAATGAGATCTTGCTTTACTTTCAGACCCAGCAAGAGCACCAAGCTCCATTGCGATAATTTTTAGTCTTACGAGAAAATATGAGGTCATTCTCTCAGCTTGCAAAAGCCAAATTGGTTCGACTCATATTGAATTTTTGGGTATGAAGTTTCATGATGGCTTTTACCATCCTAGCCCATACGTAGTTGCTGAACTGCTAAACTTCCTATATATGAACCTCATTGTTAAACAGATCCAACCATTTCTAGGAATCATGAATTATATTAGGGATTTTATCTCTCATGTGTTAGAACATGTCAGCCAAATCAAAACTAGTAAAGAAAAAGCCACCTTCGTGGGGCCTAGACTAGACAAAAGTAGTAAAGCAATTAAAGGAGATCAGTTAGCATCCACCTCCACTGAAGATTCCTAATAAAGGAAAACAAATCTTGCATATTGACGCTAGTGAAGATTTTTAGAGAGAAATTTTAATAAAGGAGATAGAAGGGAAAACATTCTATTGTTGACATACTAGTTGACAAAAACACTTGGAAAGACATTACTATGTAATCTATAAAGAGATTCTGGCACTTAAAAGAGGTATAGAAAAGTTTAACTTCTCTTTACAATATAAATGAACAATATGTAGATACTAGATCGAAATAAAAAACTGCCATTAGAGAGCTAGTTGCTTCATTGGAAAGACTAGTTATCCCTCTATAAATTCATAGTCTACCAAATCAAAGGCCACTAAAACATCCTAGCTGATTTCCTCTCTTGACCTCAAAGAATACCGGTCTTATCTATCCCTCCAAAAATGTCTCTCCTCCTTTTAATGGTTGACCTGCCTACCATGGCAAAAACAAAGAAGTTCTTCCCTCTTATTACAAGTACACCTACTACTGTTGATGAGATAGCCTCTCTTGCTTGGCTAAGCTTATTCTATTATCTCCACCTTTTCCTCAACCAATCAAAACTACATTGTTGTTCGTCTTTGTTCAATATACAAGCTCCATATCTCATTATGTTTTTCATCAATGAACTGTTCTTAGAAAATGCATTATGGTACCTATGGACACTCTTTACCTTCTATGCATGTGCTATCTCCCTTCCTCTCTTACAAGTTTATCAACCTTTGTGATAGAGAGAATGAAAGTTCCCTCATGTGGATTTTCCTTAAGTGGTACCAACCATTGGTGTAATAGAGAACGCAACTCTAACAGGTTAATGAGGATCTCAGATTACGGGAGACTCCATTAGAGAAGTAATCCACCCAATGCTTCTTTGTTCTTCATTGTCGATATAGTATAGCACATAATGGATCTATCTACTATGAGGATCAAGTGTTCTGACATACCTCCGACCAATGGCCAAGATACAAGGAATATGTTTTTAAAACTCTTTAGCTTTTCCTTAAGGATTGAAACCATTTTCCTAAGTATGTGCTACCAGTTGCCTGCATATCTATTGGACCTAACATGGGAGAATCCATTTCTAGAGAACTTGAAATGCTAAACTTTGATATTCTAAGTAGCCCAATAAACGTGGAGATCAACATTGCGGGACTATCTTAAACTCAGGTTTTCTCTTTCCAAGGTGCCTAAAATCCCAATGATGACATTCCTATGACAAAGAGGAGCTAAACAAATTTTTGAAGAATTTATGCACAGGAAGCGAGTCCCAGTAAATGATGAAGAACAACTAGTGATAATATTGATAGGATGAGTAGAGTGGCTTTCCCGTCAAATCTGCAATCATGGAGGTGGCAAGAACCTATCTGATAAGGACGATGATTAAGATTTCACTTCTTATTGTGGGACCTTTATTTAAAATCGTTTGTTTTTATATTTAAGTGTCTTTTGAGATATGATATTGTTCTTATCACTTTACTATATAATGTGACATCGTTCTTATCTAGAATAATTGATAAGACATTATTCTTATCTAGAATAGTTGATGTGATGTTATTTTTATTTGTTTAGAGTAATAAGACTTTGTTCTTATCTATAGATGTTTGTCGTATTGTGATCTCCTTTGTCTATATAAGTAAAGGATCTCTTTCATTATAACCACAAGATATTACTATCGATGATAGTTGTGTGTTCCATATAGCTTCTCTCTAAACATCACTCTCTCCTAAAAGCTTGAGTCCTCAATAAGTTTACTTCTACTACATAAAGATACAAATATGCTCTATACTTGCCTTTCTATAAGGACACTATGCATAAGAAAGTATTATACTTTTGATCTTGTTTGCGTTTTAAATTATAAGGGGAAGATTGATTAGCTTAGATCCCTTATAGGCAGGCCTTGAGAGTTGACGTCTGTTGAGAAAAGGGAGCTTGTGTCTCGGCTAGCATGCCCAGGGTCTTAGCTACAGTTTTCGTTGTGTATCTTAGAATTCTCATAGAGGTCTACTCTATCATATGGTCATTGGAATGATGTTATCCCTGTTACCCTCTTGAGTAGTTTCATGATCAACTTCTGTTTGTGAAGAGTGTGGAACAACTATCCTCATTTGAGATATTTGAGTAAGATCTACAAGCTGTTTGGAGTTTTCTGTAAAAGAGTCAAAATCTTGGTTATCAGTTTGGTTGTTAGAGCTATTTGGTATTGGTTGAAGGATAGCTATGAATTTTTGATTAGGTATAGGTTTTTTTAGTGTGCAGAGGAAAACCTTTCTTTCGGTGGAGAAGGTGGTAGCGCATTTGGAGGTTTAGAGGTTGACAAAATGTTTGGAGGGTTTAATTTTGGAAGGTTTTAATGATTTTGTAAAAGTTTGTTTGAATAAAGAATAAAACAATTTAAAGACTTTGTGGTAAATTATGGCAATATTTTAAATTTTAAGATACAAATTATAATATTTTAAATAAATCAATTAAAGAATTAAAGAAAGCACCTAAAAAGGACATTTTTTGCATTCGTATACACCCAGAACAAAACAAAAGGTTATGCGGCTATCACTACATCACCACGCCGCTGTAATTTGGCACCATTGCTATGGTCATTCCCATGTTATTGTCGCTTGGTGCAATAAACCTGTTCCCTTTTAGTTCTTCTGGTTGATGAGAAGATGCACTTTTTCTTTTGATTTTACCCTACATGTCCACCAAAACACTCACAAGGGCCAATTAGAACAGCTAGACACTGTTACAGAAACATGCATTAACCTTTTTGAGACCGCACTTTAAGGGCAGCATCTTTCTTCTCCTCAACTTTGTCCATGTTTTTGGGTAAAAGACCCTTTTTTTTCTTCTTGTGAAGAATCACCAAGCTTGCTTGCTTCAGTTCATCTTCTTTTTAGCTGTTGATAGTGTATGTAAAGTCAATGTTGGCCACTAGACGTACCCCTTCCTAACGAAGATTGAAGCCTGGAAATCAGTCACAGGACAATATGGCTTTTCTCCATACTGGGAAAGATCCAACTTGTACAACACGTATTTTGTTGCTCCAAGCAAAACGTTTCTCAACTTTTGTAGCTTATGAGTTGGATAATACTCTTGTCCAAATGACTGGCGAACCATGGATTTGTCTTAGGTTGGAAGAAATGCTATTTTGGCCATGAACACTGTCATCACAACTTCCACAAGTTTGCTTCTTTACAATCAATTTCATTGCTTTTTAACTCCAAAACTAGGTAACAAGTTACTTGTAACTCTAGGACAGCCCAAGTAGCTACAAACTCCAAGGAAGTAACTTCTTATGGAAGTAAATTTCCATTACCGTCAACATATACGACAAACACTGGCGTGTCTACTGACATTAATATTATCATGTTCAAGGAACTTTAGAAAATGGTTGACAAGTCAATTACATTACAGTCAGGACGTTATCTTTCATGAATCATGATAAACAACTCTAAACTGTCTGCACAGGTTCAGTTACAAATCGTCTCCACGTCTTCCGGTGAAGGCCAATGCCCGACGCCAAATTTCGCTAACAGTATTACGTAACCTGCAGTGATATGAAACTGACTAGGCACTTCCTGACAACTCGAAAATCTATCGTCTTCTACGCTACTTTTGGTGGATTAACAACTAGACAGTTTTGGTGTCAACTCCGGACCTCACTCAAAAAATTCATCCAAAGCAGTCCAAGATCCCAGTTTTGTGAGGCTTACTGCCGTCAGCTTGTTTTTATAAGTTTTGTTGGCCACATCCGAGCAGACCTACCACTCGCCCCAGTTTTCGGATCCAGATTCCTTCTTTTATTTTTACTTGTTGAATCCTGTGAAGTTTCCGCTGACGCTAAACTTCTAAATGGATTTCCTGTCTCAGTTGATGTATCTACAACCTTATTTACCATCTCTAACACCTCACTCATCTTCGGGCGTGATTTTGGGTTCTTGACCAAGCACTTGTTGGCTATATTTGCAAGCTTTTGGGCTGACTTTAGATGATATTTCCCCTGAAGCCTAGGGTCTAATATCAGACGGAATTTCTTGAGATCCGATAGATATGGCCTGATCCACTCCAACATCTTTTGTTCACTTCTTGGTTGGTTCCGATCTAAAGGGCGCCTACCAGTGATTAGTTCATACAGGAATACCCCATAGCTCCATACATCAATCTTTGAAGTTAGACGTCCAGTTTGGATATATTCAGGAGCCGCATATCCCCAGGTTCCCACAACCTGAAATAAGATACCAGTTGCATGAACATTAACAGCTTTGATCATCCATGGATTGGTTATGCCAGTTTTTGTAGTCCTTTAATTGGAGAGCATAAACAGCATATTAGAAGGGCAAACCAATGGCGAAGTGACAAATTTTATATCTTTCACATTTTTGTAAAATGAAAATACAGTATTCCAACTCATCATAATTCAAAGATCAACAGCATACAATAATTCCATATAGCTTGATACCAAAAACACAAAGAAGGACACACGAATGTTCCATTCTTCCCATCCTTACCTCAATTCTCCCCTGCAGGTTCAGAATGCCATAAGACATCTGGATAGTCCAAAAGTTCTTGGGCTTACAATATTTACATGTTTAGATATGCTGGGATGATTATCATGTCCATTGAAAGTTCTAAAATAGGTTCATCCTGTCACTATTCTAGTTAGGCGGTGAGCAAGATACTCGAAACTATATTGCCCACGTCTTGCATCACTATGATAATTAGGTAGAAGGGAAAGAAGGGATGGGAGTTGGGAGCATCTACAAACGGAAAGTGGGAATCCTTCTTTTTGACATATTTTCACTCAACGTTTCAATTAAATGTTCACAATATGTTGATATACAAAATTACAGAATAGAGATTCTCAAAAACCAATCAGCTGAGGAAACTTTCAGAAAATCATGGAGGAAAATATTTGTATCCAATTCAAGTTCTATATAATCTATCATGAATTCATTGATAACAAGTGTCACGAGCAGTTCTGTTTCTATGTTAATCATTTCATGTAAGGTGTCTAAAGTGGGATTTTATTTGATGTATTCGATGAACATACCGCAGTTGAGACATGAGTTAAACCATCTTCAGGACCCAATCTAGCCAATCCAAAGTCTGATAGCTTTGCATTCCACTGCTCATCGAGAAGGATGTTCGAGGACTTGAAATCTCTGAATATAATCTACATCAAATAGTAAGCACAGAAAAGGAGAAGGTAACATCAATACCTGGACTGTGAGATGTTTTGCCAAATATGAACCATAGAAAATGTGAAGGGACATAATTACATACCTGAAAATCCATTTCTTCATGTAAGTATGTCAAGCCACGAGCAGTATCTTGGGCTACTTTCAATCTCCTAGCCCACGACAGAGGTGCCTCTAATTGAGTATGCAAATGGTCCTCCACGCTTCGATTTGGCATAAATTCATATATGAGGAGCCGCTGAATCCCCCTTTCATCATCTTCGGCACAATAACCAACCAACTTAACCAGGTTAGGATGCTCAACCACCCCAAGGAGATTTACTTCAGTGATCCACTCTTTGTGCCCCTGCCAAAGCCAAGGTGATATCAAACATTAAGCAGTTTAAAGAAAAGGAGAACAGAGGAGAAAACAATCTGGTATTGTTCATGTGTAATGTTCATTAACATAGTTTGCATGATTGAAAAAGAAAAATATCGAACAAAAGTTAAACAGATAAACCAGATTTTCATAATGTAGCACAACTAGTGAGTACTGCAGCATAATATGAGGGGGTGGTCACAACTAAAAGAAGATTTTATCAAACCTACCTAATGAGTAGGCTATAAGGCTCAAGGCTATTATGGCATTTAGAATCACTCTAAACTGCTACTTTTCAATAACTTTGTTTCATATCTTATATCCAAAATCAATTCATGTATTTACAAGTCCAACAACCTAATCAGCCAAGCCTCCCTGAATATTGGTTTATAACTACACAATATATTGGAGACATGATACTTCCAAATCCCAAACCTTAAGAAACGCATAAGCCAAATTCTATTCCACAGGAAATGATAACGAAATAATTTCTAACAAATTGAGATGCAAAATAACAGAAAACAGTTGCTCCTAATGGATAAAAAGAGATGTGAAAAACAGCCATAAGGAAGAAGACTTGCCTGCATTCCTCTCTTACCAAGCTGTTTCACAGCAACATCAATCTTTCTACTTGGATCATCTCTACTCTTTATGGACCCTTTATAGACGCAGCCAAATCCACCCTCTCCAACCATGAAGGAGCGGCTAAAATTCTTAGTGGCTAACTTGAGCTCAGCAATAGTAAAAACTCTGAGATTGCTCTGACTGGATGACCTAACAGGAAACAAGGGCCTCCTCACGGATTCTGAGCTAGACCCCGAGACATTTTGACAATTCATTTCAGATCCAGATCTCCCTACATCATGATCAGCGCG
Source organism: Erythroxylum plowmanianum (assembly GCA_025531925.1). Classification (NCBI taxonomy): domain Eukaryota; kingdom Viridiplantae; phylum Streptophyta; class Magnoliopsida; order Malpighiales; family Erythroxylaceae; genus Erythroxylum; species Erythroxylum plowmanianum. Next base: position 34,345,981 of record JANVCQ010000004.1, read on the forward strand.
TTTAGAATTCCAGGAATGAGCTGAGGCTGACTTCTCGATCTTTGATTCTTCCGTCTTGTCACAACCATAGAATAAGAAACACATCATAGCCACAATAATTCGATTGCTGTAGATCCAGGGCTGTAAACAGTGCCAATTTCAATGAGCTTACAATTTGTTACCAAGAGGAGATTGTAAGTTCCCTAGACCAATATTTGATAAACTAAACTGTACCTATTACATAAGAAACTATAAAGCCAAAAGTGATTCTATAAGAATTTGTCAGGTCTCGTGGTAAGTAACATAGAAATTACTAAGCAAAAATTAGAAAGGAACGTAGGAATCAAGACGAACTTAAGGGAACCTATCAAATCTTGTTTTAACCAGAATCAGTTCTCTTAAATTATGCAATTTGACTCAACAGGAAACAATACCACAACGAGGAAGAAACACAGAAAGCCATCCAATAATTTCCCTAATAATGTTTTCTCAGAACCCAGTTCCCAGATTTTGCTTCTTTAGCTCCAAATCAAGAAACAAAATTAAAGATTCCATATTTATCTGCAATCACACAAAAGTTTCTTTCGTTCCAGAAATTCTGCATCACAAGTACATAACTAATATTTCTATAGCTAAAGAAAGAAACAAGCGAAAATCACGATGGAATTGGTAAGCTCACCTTCAATTTTCGTTTTCGGTTTTCCTGCAGCTTAGTTTCTCAAGGGAAAATATGCAACACTTGAACGTCAAGTAAGACTGGTCATCCGATACAAAAAGAAAGAGAAAGACTAGCTTTGCATTAACAGCTGAAAGTCCACGCACGGCAAGTGGAGGTAGAAGTCAGCTTTCACAAAAGTACCTAAACCCAGGAAACTTTCGTCTGCAGAATCCCAGATACATCACATCCTGACTTCTGTTTAATCAAAGTATTAAGTATGTACTGGTGTGAATGTGACCTTTGAAAATGAGCCATAGAAGCAACGAGGAAAAGTCTTGGAGTCTTCGATGAGTTGTTGGAAGAGGTCATTCAAGTCAAGTTGGTCCTTTTAAGGAATTCTGCATCCATTAAACAAAATCTTATCTCGGATCCTTCATTGCTTTTCAAAGGTCAAAACTCGTTTGTTTTCCACAAAAAGGTATTAATTTGCTGTCGTACCCATTGAACGAAAAACTTAGTTTGGGTGCTTCGTTGCATTTAATTTTAAAGTTCATCTTTTTCATACACCGTACAAAGGCCCACCATGTTTCGCTTTCAGTTTGTATTGGGATGGCAAGTGTGTCAGCATTAACCCATTGTTTTCTTATGTTTTCTTTCTTGCAAAAGAATGGTAAAGCCTAGAGTTCATTTTTATTTTTCATGAAAATTTAATAATATATAATTTTTACTAAACTCAACAATCAAAACAAAATATTAAATTATTAGTTTTGTGTCATATTATAATAATCGATTATATGCAATCAATTTAATTAACAAAATTGAATAAGCATATGTAAAAATTATTGGCTATAGGTATTTACGTAGATAAATGGTATATATATATTTAATATCATATTTTTAAAGAAATTGTTGGTTTTTATTACTCGTCTTAAACTCTACTATAATGAGAAGCATGTTAAAATCAAGAAATGTAACATATTCTATTTAACAAACACTTAAAAATTTGAAACGTTAGAATGGTTGGCAAAATAAAATTTATATTGATATAAGAATTATTAAAAAGATTAGAAATAAAGTTGGTTAATATGCATCAAGACTTCTTAATTTAAAACAAAGTAGAAAAGCAAGAATGAAATAGAAAAAAACATTCAATTTATTTACAATATTAACTTCTTTCTTTGTCACTCTTTTTCCTCCTTGTAAACTACTATACTTATATTATTGTAGGCATTAATACATGTTATTAGTGTTTGTATTATAAAAGAAAGTTAATTAAAAACTACTAAACAGTAAAATATATTGATAATATTTTATCTTATTTTACTTAGTAAAAGGGTCAAAATGGACCCTAAAATGTTCACTAAAATTCAATTTAAAGTCTAATATTTAAACATTTTCAAAAAGGATTATATTGTTTTACAAACATTTAATAAGAACACTCTCTTAACATTTTCATCAAACTTTTATTATAGAAAAATATCTGTCATATCTTTTTATTATTTTTGTGTGGGCATATTGTATATGTATATCAGTTGTGGCAGGTGAGCCTAAAACAACTAAACAAATGTTATCTCTAGGTTTCTCCCAAATGTTACACAATTAAACAAAGATTGTTATAGAATTTTGTAGGTCGTTTGGCTTCATCGCCAATCCACAACATTTACTGTCTGTATGGTTGCTGTCTTTGATTTCTGGAGACGGAACGGAACAGAAATTTGGAGACGGAACAGAACAAAAATTGGAGACAGTGAGCTGTTTGGTTATGGTGGACAGAACAGAGAAAACTGTCTCCGTCTTGAGGACAGAATGTGTTTGGTTG
>JANVCQ010000004.1:34369761-34408122 GCA_025531925.1 Erythroxylum plowmanianum
CTAAAATTCAGCTTAGTATCCAAGGCCTCATGTAATTTCTTCCAAAATCTTGAGGTGACTTTTGGAACTCGATCTGATATGATAGAAGATGGTAATCCATGCAATTGCACTATCTCACTGATATATAATTTTGCATACTTTGAGAGTTAGTAGCTAGTTTTGACAGGGAAGAAATGAGTTGACTTGGTCAATCTGTCTACAATCACCCATACGACATTATGCTTTTTCCTAGTTTGAGTCAAACCAGGCACAAAATCTATCGTGATTGTAACACCCCACTATCATAGATTACATACTGAAACACCTTATGGGCATTCTAGTACATAACCTATAATAATGACATGTTAGAGTAAACACGTATCTAACTTAATCACGACATCATCTATTATACATAAAAGTCACCAAATTTTAAAACCAAGCTGCATTCCTCATTTCATTTCATAAAAAATAAACTTATATTGTAGCTTTACAAACCATACAAATATATACAATATTAAACTAAGTACATTACATGAGGAATTTTACAAAAACTTCTATCTGATCCTTCAGTCTTAGCTGACCAACCTTTGAGTCATTTCCTCACAAAAGTACAAGAATTAATCTTTTTGTAGCGTCTTCCTTTCACTAGTTTCCTCTCTCAGATCTGAAAAATTAACGTTGCAATTTTGATGAGTTTTGGGAACTCAGTGATGTAATCATCCTCGATAGTTCGCCCAATTCATACCATATAACAAATCTTATAAGCAAATAATTTCACAACTTTTCATTTAGCAAATTGCACCACATATGACTTACTTAACATACCCATTTTTATACAAATACAAGTCCACATTATAATTCAATCAGTCAAACCCACTCAATAACTGTATATGCAATGTTCGTGTGACCCACTTTTAATTATTACACCGTTGTGACTGAGTGTCCAAACTGTCCCATATCTATTGTGGATATCAGGTTCATCTGTCCCTTACCTGTTGTGAATACAGGGCTCATTGTACGTATCAAGCCTTTGGCTTTATACCACATTCCGAAGCTTTAAGCTCATATTTGGTGGCTACTCATGTCACAACTATCATTATCTGATTATGCATTCGTGTATGAAATGCATCACATTCATATTCAATCATTCATTGTTTCAAACAGTCCCATTTGCAATCCCGTTCAAACATATTTACAGTCCCATTTCCATTTTATCGTCGGAACATAGTCCAGCATTCAACAAACATGTTAAGAAACTTTTATTTCACCAAATTTACATTTAAGGAACACTTCAATATCACATTCATAAATGACCCAAAAAGTTATACTCTAAATACTTAGTCTCAGTTCTACTCAATTTAAAACCCTGCAACTCTAACATATCCCTTAAAAGTTCTAACTTGACATTGACACCATCTTTTGTTTTGTCAACTAAAACAATGTGTGACTAAGTAACTAAATGTCTCTATAGTTATTACAACTTTGAATGCCCCCTTTGTTCTTGTATAGAGGAATTAGCATACTAAGACTCCACTCATTAAATATTTTGGTAGACTTGAGGATCGCATTAAAAAGCTTGGCTAACTAAGTGAGGCTCTCTTCTTCTAGGCTCTTCACCTTTATAGATAGCTCATTAGGTCCAACTCCCCTTCCACTCATCATCTTTCTCAAAGTTCCTTTAATTCTTCTCTTGTGATCTATCGACAACAAGTGAAGTTCTGATATTTCTCAGACATGCTGAGATCACCTAAGGAGATCTTGTCATCTCTGCCTTCATTATAAAGGCTATAGAAGTATCTTTGCTATAGTTTCTTGATGTCATTTTCATCCACGAGCACTTGTCCTGCTTCATTCTTTATATAACGAACTTGATCCAAGTCTCTCGCTTTCCATCCCTTGTCTCTCACTAACTTAAATATATCTCTTTCTCTATATTTTGTTTCAAATTGTTGATATAGTTTCTGGTAAGCTCAGCTTTTGGCTTCTGTGACTTTCTTCTTTGCCTCTTTCTTTGCCATTTTTTTAACTTTTACTATTAATTACCCTCTCTACATTTATGTTGTTATCCAAAAGAGCATTATAGGCAACCTTCTTAATATTCACCTTTTTTTTTGTGTACATCTTAATTCCCCACCATGACTCCATCTTACTATCCCTAAACCCTTTAGAAACCCTCAAGATCTTATTAATTGCATTCCTTATAAGAGTTGCTATTCTGTCTCACATATGGTTGGCATCTACCTCCAGTTTCTATTCTTCTCCAAACATTACTTTATCACTAAGTTGTTTCACAATATCTCCTTTTAGATTCCACCATTTAACTCTAGTACACCACCGAGGTCTTCTCTTCTTTCTCCAATCTTTGATTATAAGATCTATAATTAACAATATGTGCTGAGTTGATGGACATGCGTTAGGTATTACCTTGTAATCCTTACAACTTGCTCGATCGCTTGACCTTATAAGAAAGTAGTCAATTTGAGTCTTCACAGTTCTACTCTTAAAAGTAACTTAGTGCTCTTCTTTTTTGGTTTGCTACCATCAAATCAAACACTAGCACAAAATCTAACAAAACAATCTCACTATCATTCCTATCTCTTTAATCGAAACCCCATGAGTTCATGAATACCAGTCCAAGGTTGCTCTTATATGGCCATTAAAGTCTCCTCCTATGTTGTTATTTATATAATCCAAAAAATTAAAAATCTTGAACCAGTAAAAAAAATGAAATATTAAAGTGTTACAAAGTTGATAAAGAAACATTTTGTAGCACTCTCTAATATGAATGTCAAAACCATTAAAGAATATGAAAGAAAAGGTTTACAATATTAAATGAATATATAACAGTAACATAGTTAATAAAACAGGCAATCTATATATAGGTGAAACCACAAAACTTCTCTCACCTCTGGAAATTGACGGCCTTGATAAAAAATGAGAAAGTAAATGCAAATAATACGGTGAAACCATTTGAAGACATTCAACCAAAGAGTCTAAGAACTAATTGTAATAATAAGAAGCTCACATAAATGAAGGCTTTTTTTGATTGGCATCAAGTGACAAGCTTATTCATTCATGTGTCAGGATATTTTCCAGGCCATCTGGAGTGAACATTATACCTAATAGTAATCAGAATGTGATGCTGCTTGATATCTTTGTTTCCGATCTTAAGATTTGCCTATTCATGAAGAGAATGTGAACATGTTTAATGGCGCGAAAATGGTACTTTTGATCTCACAGTCACAAAATGATATGTAAATACAAGTGTTAGGAAGACATTAATTATTGGCAATCACAACTATTTATGTATAAAGGCAACATGATCGATCCTAGACAAGAGAAGAGGAATTAAACCCCTAACTTATGGCTGTACCATCACAATATTTTATTTTGGAAATCTTAAACAATTTCATAATAAATTTTGAAATAAATATTAATATTAATATTAAACAGAGTCCACTTCTGGTCATCAAGGATTCATCTTTATCAGGATTACTTCTATCTAACACGTATATATGCCAGATTCTTCAAGTTCTTGACTGCCAGTAAATATGGCAAAAAGAGATGTTTTTGTTTTCCTAATAATGGAAAAGAAATGGAAATTTCACATTGTGTACACCTTGGCTTACATTCGTACACAAATTGACTCCGAACTTACGTATCTAAATAGTTAAGGTGACATGCATACGCACGCTTCCTACAATGTAGGCACTTGTTTCTCCCCTCCATTTCTTGCTCCCTAACACAAGGACTTCCTTCAAAGATCCAAGTTCATCCATTTTCCATTTACCTACACATTTCCGTCACCTTGTCTCTCCTTTCCATTGTTGTTTTCAAGTGCTTTTAGCATTTTCCTACCATCCTTCACCGAGTTTTTGGTCCTTGGTCCATCAATGTTTTGTAATTTCTTTTGAAGCTTTTCGTTGGCAAGGATGCCATGGTTAATCCGCATTGGATTTTTCTATGCGGGTTCATAGTAATTAGTTTGCTGCAGCTTCAAATTGAGAGAGGTTCAAGCTTTGGAAATGAGTGGAGTGAAGATAAGCATATGTCGGGTGCCTCATGTTTTGTTGCTTCTTCTTCTTGTTTTATATTCATTCCCATACTCAAGCTGTGTGGATGGGGACGATTACAGCAAGACAGGCAATCCAGCAGTGCTTCCCCTTATTACAGACATGATTTATAAGCAGCTTTCAAACCTGAGTCAAGTGTTTCATGATGACATATTGGATAGTCTGGGATTTTGCGTTAAGGATGTGTGAGTAGCTTCTGCATAATTTTTTCCAACTTGTCCCACCCCTTTACTTTAATACGACTTTTTGATATTTTAACAGGAAAGCAGATTGGGATGGTGCCTTTGATTTCAAAGGAAAACAAGATTTCATTACCAATTGTGTCAAGAAAGTTAAAGGTAACGAGTGTTTGTTCCAGTGTTTATAGGTGACTTTCTTGTCGAGAGGAAAAAACAAAACTTTTTTCACCGTTCTGATTTGCAGGAGACGTTACACAGCGATTATGCACAGCAGCAGAAATCAAATTCTATATACAAAGTCTGGCCGAACAGGCAACCACCACTTACTTGAGACCTAACAAAAACTGCAATTTGAGTTCTTGGGCTGCTGGATGTGAGCCAGGATGGGGTTGTAGTGCCAGCCTAAAACAGAAAGTTGATATCAGAACTTCAAATGACATGCCTTTAAGGACTAAAGACTGTCAGCCTTGTTGTGAAGGATTTTTCTGCCCACAGGGCCTCACTTGCATGATACGTAAGTAGTATATCACCAGGACAGACCAAAAAACTATTATGTTCTGTTAAAATTGAAGTTCTAGTGGATGAAGAGGCTTTAAGTTTTCTTTACTATTGAATCAGAAGGTTTTTTCAGATCATTGTAGATATGCTATTTAAATTAACTACGAACTTTCAACTCATATGAAGGCCACGTTTTTATATGAGCATGAGGTCATTCAATAGAACAGATTTTATGAGCACTCGAGTTTTTGACTCATGATAGGAAACATAAAGCAGGTGGATTCTATAGACTGGTGGAATTTGACAGGAAAATGCACTTTGGTGCATATGTGATTGATGGTAGAATGTTGAATCTGATCTCCTTCTTTTTTTTTTCCAATGAAGCTTGTCCTTTAGGTTCATATTGTCCTCTTGCAAAACTGAATAAAACAACTGGAGTCTGTGAACCGTAAGTTCATATTCTAGTATTTTGAATTCTGATGGTTTATCACTAAACATTAATATTCATCACTAGCGAAAATTTTGCAGATACGCATACCAAATTCCTCCTGGACATCCAGAGCATAGCTGTGGTGGTGCGGATGCATGGGTTGATATTGGGAGAGGCAGTGAACTCTTCTGTTCTCCAGGATCATACTGTCCCACTATCACATCTAATATCTCTTGCACTAAAGGGTATTATTTTTATCCCATATCTCACTGCAGTTGCCTAATCAGTTGCAGCTAGTTATTGGCAGATAGTAATGTGGTGGAATCTGAACTTGCCTCAACAACTTTTCTTGGTCCCCTTTGCCTTTGATTGTATGATTTTAGTGCATTGGTTTGTTACTTGGCATATATTTCTACTAACTTTACGATTTTATGGATACAGACACTATTGTCAGATGGGTTCTACTTATCAGAAATGTGAGTCTTCTCTGACAATGCCATTTTTTCTTTGTTTTCTTCTCTTCAATTCTCTGACTATGGCATGACTCACGTTAAAGAGTTCTAAGCCTTAGCAGTTCACCATACACACAAAATTCTATATTCTATCTTTTAATAAACTGTCTTAATCTAGAAAAAAGATGAATATGCCATCATGCAGGATTGTTACTAGGATCAGGGATATTAAAAACACAAGATAGCTTCGTTACATGCTTAACATATGATGCCATTAAGTCAACCATAATGGAAAACCAAAATCAAATGAGTGCTCAATTGGTTAAGATCTGCTTTTCTTCACGTCTAACTTGGAAGATTCATTTGCCGTCATGCATGGAATTGCTTTTGGATACTTGATTCAGCTTTTTAACATATTACAATACACTCTATCCTTGGGGAAGAGGTTTGTTTGTCAGATGCTCTTTTCTCGTATGGATATGTGACCATAGTGTGGTTTTGCAGCGTGCTTCAAGTTATCTACCTGCAATCCAAATACAGCAAATCAAAATCTTCACGCTTATGGAGTCATGCTTATTGTAAGTAATAAAATTCTAGTGGTGGAACAGAAAATTCAATGGAACACCAAGAAGTTCTGCAATAGTGGCTTTCAATCTCATAATTCATCATCAGTTTTAACTTCTGGCTGTTCCTTTCTGATTTTGAAGGACACTTTTTTTGGGTTTCTGGAACTAAAAATTAGAAAATTTGCCGTCCTTCTGTGTTTTGTTAACTGCAGTGCAATTTCACATTGGTCTATTACACAGGTTGCATTGGCATTGCTCCTGCTTATTATTGTGAATTGCTCTGACCAAGCTCTCTCCACGCGAGAAAAAAAAGCAGCAAAGTCAAGAGAGGCTGCAGCGAGGCACGCAAGAGAGACTGCACAGGCACGTGAAAGGTGGAAAACTGCAAAAGATGTAGCCAAGAAGCGTGGATTTGGGTTGCAGCAACAGTTGTCCAGAACATTTTCTCGGGCAAAATCGACAGCAAGGAGAGAGGATCAGTTGCCACCTGTGCCTCCAGGTCCCTCAAGTGCATCAACCGCAGGAGCAAAAGGCAAAAAAGAACCAAGCAACCTTACAAAAATGATGCATGCTATTGAAGATGATCCAAATAGTCAAGAAGGTTTTAACTTTGAGATTGGGGATAAACACGTCAAGAAGCAAATGCCCAAGGGAAAGCAGCTGCATAGCCACAGCCAAATTTTTAAGTATGCATATGGTCAACTTGAGAAGGAGAAAGCAATGCAGGAGAAACAAGCGAACTTGACCTTCTCAGGAGTAATTTCGATGGCAACGGATGGTGAAGTTCGGACTAGGCCTGTGATCGAGGTGGCCTTTAAAGACATAACATTGACTTTGAAAGGAAAGAAGAAGCACTTGCTGAGGTGTGTTAGCGGGAAAATAATGCCAGGTCGAGTATCTGCTGTCATGGGTCCATCAGGAGCTGGCAAGACAACCTTTCTTAGTGCATTGGCAGGAAAAGCAACTGGATGCACCGTTTCAGGTTCAATTCTGATAAATGGAAAAAATGAATCGATACATTCTTATAAAAGAATTATTGGTTTTGTGCCGCAAGATGATATTGTGCATGGAAATTTGACTGTGGAAGAGAATCTCCGGTTCAGTGCAAGATGCAGGTAAGCAATTGCGTCCCTCCCAGTTTCAACCATTTTCCTCAGTTTCTGAGCTTTATTTTCAATTTTACAGCTTTTAGTCTATTTTGATCCGTTTGTTGGTTTTGTTGATACTTTAAGATTGTCAGATGACATGCCTAAGGCAGACAAGGTTCTTGTTATTGAAAGAGTCATAGATTGCCTAGGACTACAGGCAGTGAGGAATTCACTGGTCGGGACAGTGGAGAAGCGAGGAATCTCTGGAGGGCAGAGAAAGCGTGTGAATGTTGGGCTTGAAATGGTGATGGAACCTTCTCTACTGATTTTGGATGAGCCTACAACTGGTTTAGACAGTGCGTCATCGCAGTTACTCTTGAAAGCACTTCGGCGTGAAGCTCTTGAGGGAGTGAACATCTGCATGGTGCTCCACCAGCCAAGGTAGTATCCGCCTTATCTTTCTGTCTGACTTTTAACATGGAAAAAGAAAAATCAAAAGGTACATATGACGTTTAATCCACTCCTTCTGATCCAGCCATGCCCTGTTCAAGATGTTTGATGACTTAATACTTCTGGCCAAAGGTGGGCTTACAGCGTATCATGGATCAACAAAAAAGATAGAAGAGTACTTTAGCAGCATTGGAATCACAATACCAGATCGTGTAGTACCTCCAGACCACTTAATTGACATTTTGGAGGGTATAATCAAACCAGAAAATGTGACACGTGAACAGCTTCCTATCAGATGGATGCTACATAATCAATATCCAGTGCCTGCAGATTTGCTGCATTTGGTTGATGGACTGCCTGTAACCTCAGGAGACGCAAATGCAGGTGATCCATTAAAGTCAAGTTCTGGGGCACCATCTCAGTCTTTTGCTGGGGAGTTCTGGGAGGATATCAAGTTTAATGTTGGGCTGCAGCGAGCTCATATAGAGCACAACTTTGTCAGGTCTAAGGATTTATCCAACCGAAGAACTCCTAGCATAAGCCGTCAGTACAGATACTTCCTAGGAAGGTATGCTGTTCATCTTTCTTTCCTATGTTTGAACATGTAGTTCTAGTCTTTGAGGCAATCCCAGATTACTGAACACTTGTTTTGTTCCTCTATAATTCCAGATTTTGTATGTCTTGGTCGTTTTATCTGTCTGTTTTAGCAATCATAGCATAGGAAACAAATTATTTATATATAGATATATATATATATATATATATATATATGTTCAGTTGGAAGAACTCTTTGGGTCTTACGAGTTACTTCTTTTCAGGGTTGGCAAACAAAGACTAAGAGAAGCTAGACTACAAGCAGCCGATTATGTGATTCTATTGCTCGCTGGAGCCTGTTTAGGAACTCTGGCCAAAGTGGATGATGCCACGTTTGGATCCACAGGCTATACCTACACCGTCATTGCTATTTGTAAGTTGACGAAAAGCAAAACAGAAAACAGTCTATATATAATATATCAGGATTGAAATGCTGATACACTATCTTATCTACATAGTGTCAATTGTAAATTGAATTTGGTTTTGTGATTCACACCATATTCCTTTCTCGATGCAGCATTACTATGCATGATTGCAGCTTTGAGATCATTCTCTCTGGATAAGCTACACTACTGGAGAGAGAGCGCATCAGGAATCAGCAGTCTAGCTTATTTTCTGTCGAAAGATACACTTGACCATTTCAATACTCTGATCAAGCCCTTGGTTTATTTGTCTATGTTTTATTTCTTCAACAATCCTAGATCAACCTTTCAAGATAATTATGTCGTTTTGCTTTGCCTTGTCTACTGTGTGACCGGCATAGCTTACGTATTTGCCATCTACCTTGCACCCAGTCCTGCCCAACTGGTAAGCTGAATCAATATAGCTCATACCAAGTCCAAAACAGATATAATTGCTAATTATTTTCATCCACGTTCTTCACTTGTGCAGTGGTCTGTACTTCTTCCTGTTGTCATGACTCTGGTTGCAACTCAGGCACAAGACAACATGCTAGCTAAGCACCTGGGATATTTCTGCTTCCCAAGATGGGCTATGGAAGCTTTTGTCGTTGCCAATGCTGAAAGGTTTCGTTTGTATCACTAATCATTATGTTCTTTCCTCAATAACCTGTCCTTGCCTGAATAAACCATGTGACAGAGAACTGGTACCTCTTATGTTTTGCAGGTATTCTGGAGTCTGGTTGATTACTCGTTGTCATTCTTTAAAGGAAAGCAGCTATGACATTGGTCGTTGGTCCCTTTGCCTGGGACTTCTTGTTCTGACTGGCATACTTAGCCGTTTTTTAGCTTACTTCTTGCTAGTGACCTTCCAAAAGAAGTGAGTTTGGGACCTCACTGCTCTTCTTTTTCTGTTGAAATTTTGGTGTGCAGAACCTGAGAGGAAAATCCCAGATATGATACCATTGTATTATAGCAACCCAAACCCATTATGGGAACATACCAATTCCTGAAGAGGTGACGGAGGAAATGGCTAACCAAGCACTTTAGTTTTTGTATAGATCAGATGTAATGACGACTTAGGTTTTTGTCATCAATATAAATCTTGCCCAAGTGGTATTTCCAACTCTTTGAGCCTTGTGTAAAGCTTATACATTCAAACTCTTGTGATGGAACAAATGAAACCATTCATTTTTCTCTTTCCCTTAATTTATTTAGTGCCAGTTGGGTTTAACTTTTGGAGAGTGAATAAGTACTTTTTTCTACCGCAAAAGTTATTTAAAAAAAAAAAAATTGTTTGGCTGTAAAATTCGAGAACACTTTTTTTATAGAAACAACTTTTTTAGAAGTTGAAATACAACTTTTTGATAAACCCAAATTTGAAGCTTTTTAAAAAAGTTCTTTTTCAGGTAGATTTTTCAGATCAATTAATGAACCTATGTTTTAGTTCCTTTTACTTTTATTTATTACACATAATTCCCACAATACTCACAAATACATCTTCACGTTTATTTTAAATTTTATATAATATTATTTGACTTTTTAAATATATTTTAATATTTATTTTTTATATTAGTTTTACTTATATTATAATCCATATAAAATATTTAGTTAGATATATTTTTATTTATGTTTTATATGGTTTAAAATTATATAATATTTAATATATTATACTTTACATATTGTTTAATATATTTTAAATAATATTTATATGCATAAATAATTTTTATTACAAAATAAAATATAGTTAAAATTAAAAATACGTTTTATTTTTATGTTGTCAAACAATCTATTATATGAAGTCCTTTCAGAAAAGCTCTTTTTTATATGATAGCTAAACAATCAACTGACTTTTTAGAAATGCTCTTTCTAAAAAAATTATATTGACAAAAGCTCTACTGTCAAAAGCTCTACTGATATAAGCTCATCTAAACAGACACTTAGTTTTTCAAAATTTTGCTATAATTTAATAATAACCAAAATGCATTTTGTAATTACATCAAATTTATTATTGGAAATAGTAACATCTTTATTGAAACTTATTAAAAATTATTTTTTTGAGTTGATAAAGTAAGCAATGGTATTTTAATCTTTTATATGATATTTATTGATAAATTTTTATATTTTATTGAAAATAAATAATTTAAGAATAAATTTGTAAACTTCATTTGTAACTTAATATTTATTTGTTAAAATACAAATTATTTTTTATTATCTAGACTTAAAGAATTTATAAACTTGTTATTTAATAAAAATTTTTAAGAATTGAGATTTATTTGCTTTAAAAGTATTTTAAAGTCAAATTTTATTAGTAGTCAATATTGAATAATTAAATAATAAGTGATTACTTAATTATTACAAAATAAGATTATATCAAGATTACAAAACAGGGCACTAAAAATTTTCTTTTATAATTGTTTTAAATTTAAAAAAATCAATTTTAAAAACTTAAAAATGAAACCCAAAGTCTTGTTACGATCCACATAACATTAGATTCAATTATAAACAATATCATTTTTTTTACAACAATAATAATAATATTTAATAAAATTCTCACTAAAGTGCAGGATTTAAAGAAGTATAATAATACACAATTTTAACCTTAACTAATAGAACGATTATTCTTAAAAACATTATGATTCTCGCAAAATAGGGATTATTATTATTAAGTCTAGTCAAGTATTGCAAGTCTTTATGTGCCAACGAGTTATTTTTTCACTAAAAGTACTTATTTATCATATTAACGGACTATTTTTCTCACCAAAAATATCCAACTAGCCGTTTCGGCCACTAAAATTGTGCAATTTTTGTTACAACAACAAAACTTAAACATGATCATTATCGCCTATAATAATTTTAGTTACAGTAAGTATAATAGTAGCGTTATGAATCCGTATGACGTGGACAAAGTGAAAGCCGACAACTCACAACCGAAAATTCCGTTAACGTTATCCAGCTGTTCGAAACCCGCAGCAGCGGACGTGAAACGCTCATTACAACATAAAAGATAAAACCCGTTTCGATCCCGTCGCAAAAATAAAGGGGGCCCACTGTCTCTCTCTTCACTCACTCATGCTCACTCTCTTTCATTAGTCATTACTCTCTCAACAGCACAGCCATCAATTTCCTGCTCTCTCTCCTCTATTTTGGCGGTTCGGACATTCGCTCGATTCTTCTCTTACATGCACCACTGTCTGCTCGGCTCTGGTCCGATCCTTCTCTTTACTTGCTTGCCTAGATCTTTTTCACTTAAGATTTTTTTTTCCATCTTAGGACTGTTCTCTTTTCTTGCTGGAGATTCTGTGATCAGAGTCTGTAAGCTCGTTGATGGATGAGGTTTGCTTTCTTTCTTCTTTCTGCATTTTAGTGTTTGCTTCCCGAGAAAACAACGGAATATTGCTATTTTTTCTTTGTTCTTTTTTTGGGTTTTGGCAAATTTTCATTTTTTTCCTTTATTTTCGATTACTTTGCTTCCTTTTAATTAAATGCGAAGACTTATCAAATTGAGATGTTGTGATTATCATCTGGTGGACCCCTCTTTACAGAAAATCTATACGTACTCCATTATCTTGTTTATTTTCACCTCTTTCTAATTGTAGTTAATTGCTGCATCTTTATTTATGAAATATGAAATGTTCTATTTCCTTGCTTTACTCTTTTGGTTTGTGGGGTTTGGTTACTTCATTTTCTACTGTTTAGGGATAATAGATTAAGAAAGTGAGTTTGGATTAAGTGTAACGTGCATTGATGCTAGGTAAAGGGCTTTTCTAAGTTGTGAGTGATTTGATGTTTTGTCGTAATAGAGATACTGAAATCCGCAATTATGATGATAAGAGACCCTTTTTAATGAAAGAATGGTGAGAATGCATTCAGGTTATGAATGTACATATGCTTGTATCAATAGATTACAAAGTTGGTGGGAATGGTCCACCTATATCCTGCAAGAACAAGTTTTTGTTACCTTCCGTCATCTTGCATGTTGGAATGATAACTGGGAACTGTTGGATGAATAATATATAGTAAAAATGTTTTTCTTAGCTGTTTGAGCAAATTATTTAGATGGTCTCGTGGCATTTAATTTCTGATGGAGGCTAAGGTAGGGGCTACATTCTTAAAAAATAGAAAAGAAACAAGATTTAGTCAGTGGGCAAGAGGGGAAATAAGTCCCTTATGTTTGCTGTGAAATCCAATACAAGAATGCTGCTTGGATTACAAAAATGCCACTTTTACAGCCTCCCGTGCACCTAATCTTTACAATGCAAGAATTCTGCAGGCATTATTGGTGAATGATATGGAATTTGTGTGCTATTTTTGTATCTGGTTATGTTGTTAAGTCGCTTTTCTGGTCAAAGAAAACATTTTTTTACTTTGGATGTTCACTTCTTCTCTGTAACTGAATGATAGGGCTGGAGGTGCTTGGATTTGTGATTTCAATCTTGGGGACATTGGATGAAATGGATCATGAAGAACATCTGCAGAAGAAGTTTGCCAGTATGAATTGCCAAAGGGTAAATAATCTTAGTTTATATATATATATATATATTTCCTATTTTCTGGTCTTATCATGTCTTGATTTCAAATGATGGCCTTCTCATTCTCTTAGTTCAGGATCTATTTGATTGTTCTGTAATTTTATTGTTGAAGTAGTTGCTCGTGGTCTGGAATCTTTTAATCTTTTCCAATATTTTATTGTCTTTTTCTGATCTTTTCCTTATATATCATCTATTAGTAAGTTTCCTTATTGTTAACTAGGATGCCCAAATAACTGAAAATTTTTTAATAACATCATCTGATATGTCCTATTTTCATTCTTTTTCTGCATTTCTCAAGTCTCTTCTCTTTTCCTAGTCATCTATATCACTCCATGATCACAGCCAGTAGTGACTTGTGTGATTTAGAGATTCTCATTCTTCATGGGAATGTGATGTGGTTGAGATTATGCTCCCAGCTAGGGCATGCGGAATGTATAGTGTAGACATTAAATATCTACTTTTCCTCTTTCCATCCTTCTTCTGATCCTTTTTTGGTTCCTGTACTTATTAAGTGTTCCAATATTTGACATCATTTTGGACAGTGTGCTATGTGAGAAGTTGATCTCAATATTACAGTGTGTGTGATGCATTATTTGGTAGTTTTTAAACGCTTTTAAGCTTAAGTTTTGTTATTGCTTTGTGAAGTGAAAGCTATTGCTGTATTTAGTTTTTTAAGGATTTCATTCTATATAAGTTTGTATGAGATCAATGATTTGAAAACAAACTCAAGTTCTTGGTTGTGATTTTTTTCTTAGGAAAAGGTGGAGGAATCTTCTATATCTGCATCAGAAGAAGCAACTGAGGTTCAGCACCTGCTTGCAGAACCTAAAACTGAAAGTGTCTCAGTGGATGGTGTATTATGTTTGGGCAAGGAAAATTCCTGGAAATTTTCAGGAATTGAGGATTTTTCTCTTACATTTGGGTATGGCCCAAAAAGAAATTGTGGTAAGTCTTTGAACATCTATTCTTATGTCTCCTAGTATGCTTCATGATCTAATAATAAATTGTTAAAGAAGCGAAACAACTTACTGATGTTTTATGAGATTGTATATACATTTTTGACACAATTTCCATGTAAAATTGAGCAATAGGTGGGTTGTCGGTAAAGAGTAAATGGCATCAATTCAGTCTCTGCATGTGCATGCTCTACTTTAGAAGATACATCTAAAAGAATAACTTGTCTCTAGACTGGCTTAGACAAAACAATTGTAACATATTTAACTAAAAAAAATAACATTTGTATTTAACCAGACATTATCTGGGAATGCTTGACTTTCTAAAAAGTTCACATGAAAGAATGCAATATGGGTAGGAAACTGCTAATTTTTCCAATTTTTTTCTTGCTTAGTTAATATTTTCTGGTTATTTCTTCTATGTGATAACGAGATACTTGTCTTTCTTTTCATAAGGTGGCTTGGACTCCAATTATGCTCAAGGACCAGATGAAATGGAGCTTGGAGTATGTAGTTTTTGTTGCATCTCTCACATGTTTAACTTCTCAGTATCTTAACTTCTTTTAGCTCTTAGTTTATTTTTCTAATTTTGGGCCAAGTTAATTGCATTTTTTTCCCATTATGTCCTCACAACTTACCTGTTTGTCTTTAAGTTGCGTTTATCTCTACTTGGCAATTATGTGGAGTGATTATTTTTATTCAGCTGATGAAGTTATGATTTAGTAGGTTCTTGATGGATTGCTAGATGATGTTGATGAAGTGGATGATCTCCATGCTACAGATGACATCTCTGGGGCGTGTGAAGATTTTCTTTTGGGTAAACTTGTTACTGTCTGTTGTAGTCAGTCTGTTTCGTTCTGGTTTTGGGTGCCCTCGTGTGGTCTATCTGTTCCTTTTGTGTTTCGGGCGCAGATATTGAGTTAGCTGAGAAGGTTTCTTACCTGGATTGCACTCCGTTTGGACAACCCAATTTGGTAAATTCAAGTTCAGAAAGTCAATCTCCAGGATTTAGTGGAAGCAGTAATGGTGTTCCTGGACTTACAGAATCATCTACGGCAACTATACCTGAAGCTGAGTGTAGAAATGCTTCACTTGATAAGGAAGACACTTATAAGTTGCATGACTCATCTGGGATCAGATGCAAGCATGAATCACCTGAGCATATTGGATTGCACAGTTCACAAGATCTAGAGAACCTTGATGACTTGAAACCTTTAGTATGCGGCACGTCATCTGATGAGAATGAAAAGGAAGTCATTCAAGCTATTCAAGGTGGTGCAGTTCTCCGACAAAAAAGAATGAGAAAACCTACTAAAAGGTACATTGAAGAATATTTTAGTTCAAATTCAAAGGATGCAATGGAAATGCCTAAATGTCCTTTAGCCATTTCAAAGGATAAGCGTCAGAAGATCAGATCTAGTGTCGAACCACATCATGTGGAAGGTTTATCATGTTCTTCCAAGGAGTTCTCTCCAAGTGAGGCTGGAATTGAGGGAACCTCCGAAGATGATGAAAAGCTCTCAGATTTTGTGTCAAAATGTAAAAGAAGTTCATCTGCAATTGAAAGACGAAAAGGCTCCCTGGTTATTTCAAGTGATCAACATTTGAAGGTCAAGTCAAGAATTGATTTTCATCATGTGAGAGCTTCGAGGTCTGCTCATAGTGAGGAATCTCTTATCACTGATATCCAAACACCACCTGGCTCTCGCCCACGGAGGAGACGACCAAAGAAATATGATACTTTGGTATGGAAATTGGTAGTGAACGCATCAATATATTCTGTTGTTTCACATTCCAAATGGAAGATTGAATCTTATTCTCTTTTTGGCATTTCACATGGACAAAACCTTTTTTGCAAATGTCCTGTACATAAACAATTTGAACCCTAATCCTTGTGTTTCTGTTTTTAAATCACATGATCTTTTTAGTTTATCATTTGAATGCATGTCTGTTGTTTTCTCATTATGGCCTCTGTGTCTGGACTCGGGAAGATATATTTTTAGTGAATAAGAGTCAGCAAACTGAATGAAAATAAATGTGGTGTTAACATTCCTGATTGTTACTGCAGAACTTGGTTGTGGCTATAAAATCATCTTTCCTGTTTCTTGTGTCAGGACCTTTTTGTAACTGATGTTGTAGTTTCAAGGCAGTTACTCTTAAACAAGATTTCAAATATTCATTTTGAGCTGTGTTTTCATTCCTGGAAATAGGCCCTGTCATCAGGTGATGAGCTTACTGCATCTGAGTCTGAAGATAACCTTATAAAGAGAAGATCTAAAAAGGGTGACGATCGGAGGAAGCACCAAAGAATGTGGACTCTTTCTGAGGTGACAAATTTGATTGATGGTATTGCTCAGTGTGGAACTGGAAGATGGACAGACATAAAGAACCTTCTGTTTTCATCATCTGCTTACCGGACACCTGTGGATCTGAGGGTACTTCATAGTATTTAGTGCAAACTCCTGGCGTGTTTTTTCACTTTTCAAATGTGTTAATTTTCAACTTTGCAGGATAAATGGCGAAATCTTCTAAAAGCAAGCTGTGCACAGAATCAGAAACAAAAACAAAACAAGAAAGAGGTTAGGTTTCTTATAGTTACTATGTCACATGTGATCTTGGCAGAGTATCCATTGCTCTTGATGTTAATAGAAATTTCTGTTGTTTGTAGAACAAGAAAAATATATAGATGGCACTCCGAGTTATAAAGTAGTAGTAGACTTGGTTGATGCTCTATCTAAAGGTTATTAATGCAGAATGTTAATTATTTCGAAACTTATCACCAGTTCTAAATGTTAGGCCTACTAATGATTACAGTAATTGGAGTATACCAGTTGGCATTCTTAAATCGTAATTAGTGTATTACATGTGAGGGGTAAGAGCCTTGTTTTCTTCTGATTGCTTAGACTTTGGGCATTTATATCCTGAATAATTTCCATAGCTGCTGCTGGAGCATGGAGGAACAACTTGCAGCTTTGTTTTCTCTTTCATTATGAGTGAAGTGCCTTTATGTGAATTTCACATTTCTTAAGTTATGGAACCGAAATAGATGAAATTAGTTTACTGACAAGTGTGGAAATGAAGTCGTAATAAGTTAAAATCTTGATGATTTTTGGGACAAATTTGCAGTCAGGTTATGCATCCCTCTTAGTAGGATACCGGAACTAGGAGCAAGTGTGTGTACTTTCTTTTCACTGTGTCTGTGAAACCTCTCCTTGACGTAAATGACGATTCGGTTTCTTGCATAAGATTTAATTTGTATGGTGTTATGTGCATATTGCCATGTTATGTATAATGAAGGCATGGTACATATGGTGAGTCAAAGTTTCATTGATCTTATTAACATGTGTAAATGCATTTTGGTGTTGTCTGAAAATTTTCTAGCTACAGTATATATCTCAGTATTCATAAAAAAGGCATTACGGGTATGGGAAATGCAGGTGGAGCAAAAATTGAAGCACGGCATGTGTCCTTTACCGAAGTCTGTCATACAGCGAATTCGTGAATTGGCGTCTATTCATCCGTATCCAAGATTTACTCCTGGTGGTAGATACGTACGCAGGAAGAATTGAACGTACGCCGCAAGAAGAATTGAACATGAATAAACCATTTACCAGGTGGCAATGAATTATGTTATAGTACTCAAAAAACTGTAAAAAGGGTGAACAAAAAGCTTTGTCCAGTAATCTTTTACCTCCTGTACACCTAAACATCATGTTCTTAGATCTTCGAAGTTACTTGGTCACAGAATATGGTGAATGTTGTGCAATGTGATATTGGGTCCAAATTTTCAATTGTAAGAGCCAGGGATATAGCTGACTGATGTCCAGCATTTTATTTCATAGCATCTCATTAAATTGGCCTTAAAAGCATTGCTGTTTGAAGTAGCAATTACAGGAAACTTGTTATTGTAATGGTGAGTCAAGCATTGTGGTTGGCTAGAATTGCTGCCTATAGCTGGAATGGTTGACAATAAGTCCTCTTAAACTAAGCAATTTACAGTCTCAACATCTAGTGGTACTTGATTGATTTCAACAGCAATAGTATAGACAGCCTAGTTTCAAAGAAGAAGGTAAATGTGATGTTGGCCCACACTAGTGACCATGGTGGATTCTTACGTTATGTTTTACCAGTTGACAGGTCTTTTCGGAAGGGTTTTAGGATGTGTGGGGTGTTGGGGCCTGAATTCAGTAAAATAGAAAGGAGCAATGCCAAACCTCTTGTCTGATTATGGTATTTCGGTCTAACTTCAGTTATCAAAAATAGGCCTGTGATTGTAGAAATTAAATTTAAGGATTTCTTTTAGACAAGTTGTAAAACTAAATATTATAATTTTTTAGTATTTAAATTAATAAAAATAAAAAGAAAGTGCAATATTTATTATATTTTTTTATTACAAAGGAAAGAAGAAAAAAATATTATCGCAATATTTTGCAACATAACGTGTCTTGCGTATCTCGATGTATTAGTTCCATAACGACCATCAGAGGCTCCTATAGGATATGCAAGTTTGGACTTAATAAGATTACTAGAAACGTCAAGCTATCGGTACATTGGTTCCATTCTTGATAGAGATGTTGAATTTGCACCTCTTATACTTAGTGTCATAGTCCACGGGCATCTGCTACAAAAAATTATCCTCAAACGGAACCATTTGGGAGGAAGAAAGAATGTTAATCATCTCTAAAAAGTCCACGTTGACAATAAAGCGTCGATATCTAAGCTCCCAGGTCAGTGTAAGTCCTGAGAAAACGTCCCAGAGTTCGACAGTTAAAGACAAGCCCCTTCAAATATTCTGTTGAAAATCACCACATCACTACCCATGATAATCCCTAATAAATCCTCTAGCGGTAGCCATATTGGAACCCTTGGTTAATTGCACCATCCGTATTTAATTTAATTTAACTTAACTCTTTGTCGATTTGGTCCAGTCTACTAAATTACTCACAAGCAAGTCCTGTGCCGAAAATACGCAGTTTTCCATAACACTTGCTCTAGCTATCCAATCTACATAATCTATAACGATTATGGTACTGTCTTCCGGCCATTCAAAGCGAACCTCAAAAAGGCTTCTATTCTTCCATTTCCATAAGAATCAGCAGGGACTCCGTAGAAACAGTGTGAACAAATAACCTCATTCCTTGAACAATTGAGTGCTTATAATGATTTGATTGTGCATGAGATGACATAATGTGGGAATGTTCAAATGAAGTGTGTTTCATGTCTATCAGTGTGCATGGCAGAAGAAAGACTTTCTCCATAGACACATTTATACTTGGAGCTCTATGCCAATTGCCAATACTAATCTCTTCCCAAGTAAAAAGGAAACTACTGCTTGTACATATTTAAACTAAACCAGACAATGCTGATAGAAAGCAGAAAAGTAACAAACAAATAATTTGAAAACCAATTCGTATTTTAAAAAATACATCTGTCAACTGTGAACCATGAGAGCAAAAATGCGTCATTGCTTCCCAAGAAGAGGCATGGGAGGGAGTTGGAGGAAGTTATGGAGGGTGGGGTCATATTATTACTTAACTAGCTTTGTGAATCACTACTCGCCAGCTAATTACAACTGAGAATTCCACGTGCAACTGCTGCTATAGATTGGTAGAGAAGGAGAGTCCAATCCAATCATCTTCCTGTGGCACAAGCTGTTTTGGTTTCTTCCCAGTTCCAACTACCCTATCAAACCACTGTCTCTATCATCACACTATCCATTTTATTATGTTATTAAGAGGCATAGTCCAATGTGACTTGAAGTTCTAACCCTTTGGTTGGGGGTTGGAATGAGAATTAAAGCTTATATATAAGATGAAACATATGGTAATTTACTGGAACTTGTCTTGATTGTGAAGTTGGAAGAAAAGAACTGAAATTTTAAATATGTACTGAAGAAAACAAAATAGCAGCAACAACACGCGGTATGAATCCAACTGATATGCGAAGTCCGGAGAGATTTAGTAGTACATAACCATACCCTTAACTAGTAGAGACATTATTTCAATCCTAACTAAGATTAAGAGTTTTCAATCCTTTGGCTTCTACTAATACTGACTCCCAAGTCCTGAACTCAAATAAATATCTCACCCACCAATGAGGGATGAGTTCACCAAATCATGTGCTTTTCTTCCCTTCTATAAATCCTACCACCTTCCCAACTGTTTTCTACGGGTTCGAACATCCTGTTTTCCTAAAAGTTGCTGTTCGTGTACTAACTAATATATGAAAATTTCACTTCGTTTACAACATATAAAGTAGTCTGCGCTAGAAAGTTTCCTTCTTTACTTCAAAATCATATGGCTGGCGTAGTCCATATCACATTGTCATGGAAACGTGTGTCATTTCATGCACCTGTGACTAATGGCCGAGGCCTAAATAACGATAGACTCCTCAATCCTGAAAATGCCAATTTGTGATAGATGAGGACGATCCCTGAATAGTGAATACCCTTTTGAGTCAAAGTTTACAGCTTAAGAGTTCTGAGTTCCCAATTAAATTTCACTGTCTTGTTGGCTTTTGCATCAAATTCAAGTCACTGGCCAAAGCCAGATGGAACCGAGTGTTCACAGCTAAGAAACTGCAGGTGAACATGACATAGTTCTCAACACGTTCTAGCAAAACCATTGAAAATGGACTAGTCCAATATGTCCACTTCTAGTGAACAGAAATGCAAGAAGTAACTAAGATATGATGTGTACCATTGAGGGTCTCTCGTTTCCAGTGTACCCCACCTGGTGGTACAGCAAACCCTGTCCTCAGGGGATGAACCAACGTGCTGCCTTTGCAAAGATCACCGCAACTAATGATCCCACCATGGGAAAGGAGAATAGTACCAGTCACTGTTTTGATCAATTCCCACAAGAACTAGCTACCATATTACTTCTTCCACTTAGTTGAGCATTTGACCATGTTAAGGAAATTTAGCAAATTTCTAAGAAATGGTTAGTTGAAACTGATACATTGTTCAGTTTGTTTTCTTAGCTAGGAACATAAAGCGTACGATTTGATTGGTGTGCAAATTTAGTCAAAGTCCGATATGATATATACACATTTTAGAATGCTGTCGGGGCTATGCACATTAAGATTCTGTTTAAGATTCAAAGCGTGGATTTCCATACTGTTTCTCGTCTTTGGCTCTGCAACCGAAGATCAAAAGGATATTCTTTTCCATTCAATTTGCAGTACGTCGTCCATAGCCCATCTCCTGCATTCATGGTCAGATTGCAGAGATGCGCTTCACTTCATCACGTATCCATCTGTAGGACAAAGGTCATACAACTCCGTAAAGAACACCAGAGTACGGACAATATACAATCTTTGATTCCACAAATCGAGAGATTTAAGGTATGTTTAGAGAAAAATAACGTTGACCCTTTTAAGATAAGCAGCAGAAAAAGGCAAGTGCCCTTCCCATCAGCAAAGATATTGGCAAAATGCTCATGCCAGTGGTCAATTGCATACGTTGCAGAAATGTGATCTACTCAGCTGATTAGTTGGATGATTATGAAATTCATTACAGCAAAATCATGCTCAAGGAAATCCCATTTCCTTACACAGAACCCGTAAGGATGAACAAACAATTGCAGCTAAATGTTTTGCGTAGAAGACTGACATTTTACGTGACTGAAGTCTCTGTCTCTCTCTGTACACGAATTACTATATTTTACCATATCCATTTAGTGCACACAACAAATAAGTGGGATCGATCGCACTTTGCCCAAGAAGCTTATCCCATGCCTCCTTTCATATCTTATCTTTTCCACTCTCAACTTGTGGGGTCTTAACTTCGAGAACTTCGAAAGATCGCCGATCAAGCACCATATCCTCACTTAAAGAGCTGCGAGAAAGAGAGGGAGACACAAATAAGTACCGTCTCTTTGTATGAATACTACCAATATAGAATCATATAATTAATCCATCTATATAAATACATGCATGTTCGTACACATTCCAATCAAGGCGCAATGCTTCCAAGTGTAAAGAAAGGTGCAGTTTTTACAACACCAAGTACATAAACACTTCAAGTCATTTAATCATAGCTCAAGCTCGGCACCTAGCTGCCTGTCATGTCAACTATCTAATGCGGCCAAAAGAGCGGCTTTTTGCCATTTCAACACTTATATAAATCATTCTTTCACTACCGTACCACCCTGCATCTTAACTTCTTCCTTTCTTCGATAACTGAAGCAACTTAACTCTCCTCTGTCTCTTTATCTTCTTCTTTACTGTCCCATGATGAGCATGAAGAGTAAGTTCCTAAAAGCATGCCATAAAAACTGGAGAGCTATGGGGAGTAGTGTCATGCCTTGTGGAGGCAGTGAGTACTGTAACCAGTGGGGCTTGAGGACTTCGTGGAATGAAGAGAAGTCAATCCCAAAGGATGTGCCAAAGGGTCATTTAGTAGTGTATGTGGGAGAAAACCACAAGAGGTTCGTAATTAAAATCACGTTACTAAAGCATCCACTATTCCAGGCATTGTTGGATCAAGCTCAAGATGTTTATGACTTCACTGCAGACAACAAACTCTGCATCCCATGCGATGAGAGCATTTTCCTTGATGTTGTCCGCTGTGCTACTTCTCCGGAGGATGTAAGAACTTGTCTGTATCTTTAGTCATCCAGAGAGATACGTTCTGATGAGACAACTGATTGATTGATCGTGAGGCTTATGCTGATATGCTAATTGTATTCATAACCTTAAATTGCTTGTATACTATGTAGAATTAAATGTAACATAAAGATTTTGAAGTTCACCAATGTAATTTAGTTCATGAATTTGCAGATTTTCTTCTACTCTTTTGCATGACTGTTTTTTTCCTTCAAAACCTTCCCGGGAAAAGACAACACATGTTTCTGCAACTAGATAAAAGGCATACCTAAGGCTCCGCAGACAGGATTTTGTTCTTGTTGCATGATGCTTAAAGCTGCAGCTCCTATTGGAAGAACATCAGGAATGTTATCATTCTTCAGTTTCGAGAAAGCTGGTCTAGCAATTAAATAGTTTTTTTTTTCCAAAAAGCTTAAAGACTGTAAAAATTGGGATAGACGCAGATATTTCAAGCCATACAATATAAGAATAACGTTCCATAAACCATTTATTCTCCTAGCTAGCAAGCAGTAAGGCTTAAGACAACTCTGACAACTTAATGGCTGGGACAAGTGTTGTATGACACCAGAACCAAGTGAGCTGGGGATGTTCTGGTCGATGGGATTAATTAAGAACCGGGCTCTGCTACGTGCATCACAGGCAGAAACGGTTTTGCTGAGGACAGGCACTTAAAGCTCTGTATATGGATACTACAGTCTGTTTAAACAAGAAGGAAAAAGAACCGTTAATGAAAAGTCGAATAAGTCACAAATAGTAACCTTATAAGATAAATTTGCTACTGTGGAGCAGCTTTTTCCTCGAAAAGATCATGACATGTTGAATCAAATATGTGATAAAAAGTCGACAAAAGGAAGATATTAGGCGTTGTCCAGCTGCAGATTCCCAGAGATTGCTTTCTACAAGAGGCCTAAAAGTCAAGAATAGAGATTTAAAGCACTGAGTTTTCATGATAAGCCCGATAGAAAAGAAAAAGAGCATAGCATACGAACTTTGAAAAATGATGGTGGTGAGACAGGAAGCAATCCAGAGGTCAAGATAACGTGAAGTTCCGATCCTTTGTTTAATTTTATGATATTTTATTCTGTCTCATAAATCTTAACTATTTATTTATGTGAGTCCCAAATAGATCTTGCATAAATAACCACGGGATTCACATAAATAAATGGCTAAAATTTATAAGATAGAATAAGACACTATAATATTAAACAGAAGATCCTTTCCCAATCCTAAGAGTCTCTAGTTAATATCAAATAATTTTGTGATTTATTCTCGTACATCCCAGGGTCAAAGCACAATGATTGTCTCCATTTAAACACTAAAACCCCACGAGTGATATATATCCTTCACTTTAAGTGGCATGGGATGCTTCCCCATCAAATGTTTCAGGTTGAAGCCTCATTCTCAACCATCTACAGTGAGATACAATCTTCAAGAGCAGTGGTGAAAAGACTTGCGATGAGCCTCAACAAACCCACAAATGAAAGATGCGTTCCTAAAGCTTAGCGCATTAAATCCCATGCCTGATCAAAACAGCGAGTCTACCAAAATCATACAGCATTATAAAGATTGCCCCGATCCAGCATCAACATATAATCAAATCTGATATGAAGACTGAAGCACTAGATGTAACATCAGTATCCCCAGACACAGATTTCGTACAGAACACTTCCAATATAACTTCAATCCAACAACTGTTAGGAGGATATCCAAAACATAAAACTTAAAAGAAAGTTTTCTCACAGCATTGCCTTCCCAAGCATTTTTTATCATATCCTCCAATAAAATTACTCTCTCCTTCCCAACACCCAGAAACAAAACCAGCCATATTACCAGCACAAAAGCTAAAGGTGCATTAGTCTTATAATACTTCCTCATAAGAAACAGGTACCGCAATTGCAGAATAAGGATTTCCTATGAAAGATTACGATGTGATACAAGAAGTGCACAACCTGAAAAAAAGAAGTGCACAAACTGGGAGGAAAAAAAAAAAAGGAGCTCCTGATTAATTTTTATTTTATATATATACCCATAACCAATTAGCTCAATATGATAATTAACGAAACTCTGAATACATATTTCTTCAATTATGTTTGCAATTTTGTAATTCAATCAAAGATAACATAAGATTGCCTCTCTAGAAAGGTACCTAAGGAAAACAAGACCATGTGAAGTTGCTTAGTCAAATACATGGTATGCAAGAAGACAATTACAATTTCCTAGCAAGAAACATTGCGAACAACAGTCGGAGAAAATTCAATACCTTTTTCAATTTCAAATGTTGAATGACCAGAACAGGTACTGAAAGGAATTTCAAACAATATTGCATCAAATATACAATAGTATTCTCTTGGAAATTATACACAAGTAGTATATTGGCCCCTGGTAAAACTACATACAAAACATTAGCTGGTGACAACAACAACCAGTGGTAGTGCTGGTTTACTGGACTGCAAAAACGGGTATCATACAAACCGAGGAGGTATGGTCTACCCACTATTTTGGCAGCGCGGCTGAGCGACCTGAATGAGAACATTCACCTCAAAAAACCCCCCCAAGAAAAAAATCATCTAAGGCTATCAATCAATCCTTCCAATTCTCTCCTCCCAAACCTTCTTCCTCCCGATTCAGCGTCCTTATATCTTGCTGCAAGATAATAAATCAGCCAAGCAACCATGAAGTACACCTCTGCAGTTGACTGAAGTGCTGCAGCCAAAAGTCTCCCAAAAACCCGCGACAAAACCCATCTAACAGCTGACCCACAAACTATAGCTTCAATGCATTTTAGTTGAACAGCCTGATTAATCATTGTCGATATCAAATAACAACCTTCCCTCATAATCTCCCTCCCAGTCCTCCTCGAATCAACAATTGTAACCCACGCATCCACCGCAAATATAAACCCCACAAATGTATCCAACAAAAACCAAGTAAACAAAAACCCAGAAATCTCTTTCTCAAACCCTCTAACCCACGGAGACATAATCGAAAAAGGCATCAGTTTCAACCTCACAAACAGCTTAAAAAACGAGTATTGATCTTCAATTTCACCGAAATACCACAATCCCAAAAGCTGAGTCAAAGCATCCCTAACAGCCCATCTCATGAGAATAAACCCAGTGAGTCTCTTAAGCCCCAATCTTGAACCGTCCCAAACACCCAAAATCGAACTACCCCTCCCTAACAAATCATTCACAACAGCAACAAACACAATTCCCAAAATCCAAGAATATATAATAGTAAACCCTAGAATCACCCACCCATAAGCAGCAGACAAGAAACTGACTAAATAGAACAACGCAGCTGCGTCACGTCTCCCGAATTCCAATTCCTTGACGAAGAACTGCAAATCAACAATATTCTCCATATCTCTCCTCTTTTCCAATCCAGTCTCCTCACTCTCATTGTCATTCCCATTCATATTCATATCCTCAGCTTTGAACTGAACACCATAACGCACAATCTCGGGCACATTGATACCATTATCAGCGATAAAACCAGAGAAGCCAAGCCTAGCATCGAAGTTAGAGAGAATTAACGCACTACCATTGGGAGGAGTTTTGCGATTGAGAGAGCGATCGTCTTCGTCACCTGATAAGAAATCGTCATTTAGGGTTCCGACGCGGGAGACGTGGAGGAAGGGACGGCGTCGGCGGCGGTGGTGCTGGTCACTCGGGAAGCGGTGACCGGCGAGGTCGAGGCGGGAGAGGAGAGACTTAAGGGAAGGGTCGCCGTCAACGAAGGCGGTGAGGTGGTTGGTCCCATTTTCGACGAGAGCGCGAAAGGAGAAGAGGAGGAGCGAGAGGAAGAGGAAGGTGAGGAGGGCGGAAGAGAAGCTGGCGGTGGTCAGTTTGAGCAACGCGGCAGTGCCTCTCAGATTGGCGACTACGCCTAGCCTGCTCGGATCGCTCATCGCAAATAAGCGACCGATAAGAGAAAACGGTTTCGCGATTTGCAGTGTTCGTGCTTCGCAGGCCGTAGGAAAAGTCCTTTATCTGAATTTTGAAATTGATAACATAATTAAATCATGTAAGTCTATGACAAATTGGATTTAAGGGCCACTAATGGGCCCAAATCTGTTGGACATGAAATTGTATGATTTCTTCGTTTTATGCAATCCAAAAGACCTAAATTTCTCTTTATTTATCTTAAATTTAATAAAATTTATTATATGAAGAGGTAAATTAGTCTCATCAAATTTATAATAAAAATGAACAAAACTATAATAAATTTTGAATCTTCTATCTAAGTATTAAGATAAGTTACATGTTAAATCAATCGATATTAGACCGTCATAAAACCGTTTAAATATTGAATATAATTAAAGAATTTAAAGTATAATTAAAAGAAATTATTCTTAATAGTCGAAAAATTTGAGATTTAATTAAAAGAATATTATTAAATAAAAATTAATTGATTTATCTTTTTATAAGAACTTATTAATTTACAAAATTTGACTTATTAATTAATAAACTGATCGATTTTTAATAATAAAAGTTATTAAAGTAAATTGAATTGAAAAGTTAAAAACCGAATCAAAAAATTAGAACATTCAAGGTTTTAACGGTTAAATCGACCGAATTAGTTAAAATTTTTAACCATCAACTTAAACATAGTTAAATTTTCAATGATTTCTTTAGACTTTTGAAGTAAGGAATTTGGAAGAAATCACTAATTGATGACAAACTGGTAAGTGAGAAATTTCTATTAACAATGCAGAAATTCAGAAATTTCATTATCATTAAAAATAATAAAATATATTATTTCTAATATTTTTATTTTTATAATAATAGAAAGTTAATTTATCAAAAATTAAAATAAAAAAAGAAGATCAAATTTAGTTCGACAAAATGATCAAATTGAAATGTTGGAAGTTTGTAAAGTTTTCTATCAATTTGGATGCAGAGTCACACGAAGTTGTATTGCAGCCATATCTCTTTCTTGTCATTACCCTAAACATGAAAGCAGGCATTTTCTTTGATTGATGAAATGGATTTATCTTCAGCCCTGTACATGGGCAGCTCAGGAAAGATCAAAGTAAGCATACACTTTATTTCCAATTTGAACAACCAACTGATAAAAATAATATTGCCCTTACAACAGATGAAAATCATTTGATGCCAGTTCAGGCTCATTAACCTTTCTCTGAATGGGTGTGTATTCCAGGAGCAGCTCAATGGAATACTCTATAAAACATGGGATTCTGACGTTGAAATAACCAAAACCAGATCCAAGAACGCCATCTTATAAGCATCAACATGAACTATTTCCATCGTAAAACTAAAACTCCTCTTATGCCAATCTTCAAAGATGATCACAAATTGCCTTGGTAAAATCGGTTGTTGTTGTGCTGCCCCCAAGGTCAGCAGTTCGGTATCTTCCTTCACCTATTGTGTTGAGTATAGCATTCTGGATCCGGTCAGCTTTGTCATGGAGCTCTAAATGTCGTAACATTGTAACACCACTTAATAGCAAAGCAGTTGGATTTGCCAAATTCTGCAGAATAATGAATTGAAGAATAATGAAAGAAGAATCACAATTCCTAATAAAAACAAAACAGTCTCTCTCAGAAATAACTTATCCTCCAATACCAGCAAATACTCTTTAGAACCAGGTCCTGATTTCTAATCACGGAAACCACAGAGTAAGAAACAAAAATGGCCATGATCAACGAAGTTAATCATGAAAATACCATCATAAAGATGTTGAAGATTAAATCAAGAATAATGCATCATGGGACCTTTCATATACAAATGATGAATGTTAAAGCTCTGGCATGGCGACTTACAGTAAGAAATACAATGTTCCCAAAACTGTCTACAGCATTTCAATTCAGAAAGTATGATGTAAAGGAATACCATCAGAATGAAGTTTCATCATAAATAAGTTTGTCAACCTCATGATTCATGTGCTCATGCGACGTCTGCGAACCAGTGTAAAGTATGTAACCTCTCTATCAATAAGACACCAAGTCTAACAGTTATGCAAAATTAGATGCAAGAGAAAGTGGAATCCCTTTGAATCGCCATCCAACAGAATTACAGAATGAGTAACAACAGAATTACAGAATGAGTAACAAAGGCTATTGCAGAATTGCGTAGAAGCTGCAGATAAAATGACCAAATAAATCAACACTAGAGGCTAACCTTCCCAGCAATATCAGGAGCTGACCCATGCACAGCTTCGGCAAGGGCAATTCCTCCCTCACCAATATTGCAGCTGTGTCGGAATCGAATCAAATACTGTCAGATTAAGCAAATGTGACTATAAGTAAAGGAAAAAAATCATTAGATACCTTGGTGTTAAGCCTAGACCACCAATCAACCCTGCACAAAGGTCACTGATTATATCACCATAGAGGTTGGGCATCACTAGTACATCGAAAAGTGCTGGATTCTTCACAAGCTGTATATAGATACACCAATAATCAGAGATGTTCCTTGGTTTTGTTACCAATACAAGAAAGTAGTTTGACCATCAAGAAAGAAAAATTCAATTAATCCATCAATTGAATTTTTCTGGTCAATGAGAGAGGATAGAAGATAGAAGAAATCATTTCCTTCATCCAGTCTAAAATAAAAAATCCAAAGATGAAGTGACAGTACCATCATACAGCAGTTGTCAATAACAACTTCCTCATATACAATCTCTGGGTACTTCTCAGCAACCTCACGACAGCACTGCAAAAGAACTACATGAACTTAATTTGGCGAATACTTAGTTATAAATAATAGCATTTGAGGAACATATAGATTTTGCAAATACCATACCTTAAGAAAAAGGCCATCAGTTTTCTGCATAATATTTGCCTTGTGTATCGCAGACACTCTCTCTCGTCCATGGGCCTTTGCATAATGAAAAGCATATTCAGCAACTCTTAAACTTGCCTGACGAGTAATGATTTTGAGGCTTTCAACAACGCCTCTGACCACCTGACACCAAGGAATAAATCATGTATTTGTTTCCTTAGGTCAATGCAACAATTAAAGGGACTTACTTGGTGTTCTAGTCCACTATATTCGCCCTCAGTATTCTCACGGATGGTGATAAGATTCACATCATCATACCTCGTTTTGTAACCAGGAAGGCTGTAGCAAGGTCTTACATTTGCATACAAATTAAGTTCCTTTCTAAGAGTAAGGTTCAAAGAGCGGTGGCCTTTCCCAATTGGTGTTGCCATCGGTCCTTTCAAACCCACCTTATTCCGCCGCACAGACTCCAAACTTTCCCATGTTAGGAAACTCTGGGTTCTAGGATCTATTTGATCACCAACATAGTGCTCTTCCCACTCAATTGGCACCTCAGCAGCATTAAATATCTGCAATGATGGGACAAATAAGCATACAAATAATCATCAAGAACAACATATATTTAGCTAACAACATTAGTCATAATGAAAAGATAAGAGATGATAACTGCAGGGCAAAGTATTACAATATAACAAGTTCCAAACAATATGGTCCACAGTGAACAAGAACATACTATGCTGTAGCATCTCAACAGAATTTTTATCCCTTAATCCTGGGCATACACAGAAACTGCAAACAATAGCTCTAAATATTTGCAGATGATGTATAGCTTTCTCAATTTCAAAAGGTAAAACTATCAAAAACCCGACCCATTGCTCAAGGATGATTCCCAGATGATAATGATAACACTATCACAAAAGACACTTGTATAACCTATTTGAGGTCTTGGATGACGGCACCTTGCACCATGAAAGTCCAACATGAACGTTATTTCAAGCTTATGGAGGGCATCACATGGAGCTGGCACGCAAATCTATTCCCAAAAATCCTCTGAAACACACTTAGTCTATATCAAGGCGTTCTTAACAGATCAATTTCTAGCAATCATGTCTGTTGCATGATGAATCAAATATCATGCTTGAGTATATATTACACATTGAAAACAGTGTCATCAAAATACAAAATATTAAGCTCCAAAGTCGAAACTTCCAGAATACTGTTCATCCCACAAACCCCACACCACAACTAAGAACCGAAATGCTTCTTATTACTAGAGGTACGATCTTTCGCAAAGAGAAATGAAAATATAGAAAGCCGCAATCCAAAAGAACAAATCTTTATAATAGAACCTGTTAAATAGCAAAACTATATCCAAGAAAAAGCAGAGTGAGACCCCATACAATCAAAGAAGAAATTCAGCAAAACCGCGAAATCAAGAACCAATAATAACCTGTTTGACAGACTGAGCGATCTCGGGGCCGATACCATCTCCGGGAAAGAGAGTGGCGGTGATCGGAGTCGCAGAAGAAGAGAAAGCCCTAGCAACTGAGGTCAATAGCAAACGGGCAGAGCTCCGATTTGCTATTGCTGCAGAAGAAGAGAGGATTTTAGTGCGTCTGAGGAGCTTCGAAGCCACCATTCTTCGTCGACTCTGATTGAATCGGACAATCACTTTTTGTATGCCTGTACTCTCATTATTATTATTATTATTATTATTATTCACGTTGACTTTTTCTTTTATTCCCCTAATTTTTAATACTTTGCTAATTATTTGTTTAATTAAGGACGAATCACGGGTCGGGTCGGGTCGGGGGGAATTGGGCTTAAAATTGGATCAAGAGTTGGCTAATTGGATATGGGTTACTTCAGTTTAGCAGGTAACCGTTAAGCAAGATGTCAGCTACGAAATTGATATCTTGGCCTTCGTAAAGCATACAGTTCCACACAAGTGGCAGCTGGCTGTGGCTGCCTTAAATTTGACCAACACTACAGACAATCATCTAGTTCCTCTCCGAATTGTGGTATATGCGCACGAAACGTGTCTTCTTGTCAGTCCTTTGTCCTTTTCTGGCTCCGAATCTCAGCCATCTTAATATGGCCAACCCACTTCTGTTCTTGATTTCTGATAATTGTGAAGCTTCTGGGTGTATAGATCATTGCACCACTATTTCCTAAATTTATATGGAGCATCTTTTTGCCCTTTGGAGCTTGTATGATCAGCCTCACACCCTCTTTGTAACCGGTTGAATTGAATTTAATTACAATATTATATTAAATTCAACTTATCTATTTAGAATAGAAAATTGATAATAAATTTAATTTACATATATAATTAAAACTCACTTCTCTATATAAATTCAATTAAGCTATAAACCATCATGAATTAAATTACAGACAAGACAACATGGCCATTGATATTCACACAAGCTTTTAAATAATTGAATACAATTAGATAATTAAAATTTATACTTAAATTTTGAAAAGAATAATCCTTGAAAATAATAATATCTTGTTAAAAAAATTATTGAAAGATTTTAATTTACAGGAATCAATTAAAGACTAAAATAAAATTAGATAATTAAAATAGTTAAAATTATAATGAAAATTTAAAAACAATAGTTTCTTATTAAAAGCTTATATTTTCAATTTAGCATAGATATATGTTTTAATATTTTTTTATAATGTATTTTCTTATTACATTAGAATCAATTTAAAAAATTATGTTTTAGTATGTTCCTTTATTTAAAAAATATTTTTAAATTGATTTTTATAATTTTAGAATAAATTATATTGAAAATATTATTTCTACGATACAAATATATTAAAAATTAAAGTTATTGGGAATTTTTAAGATTGTATAATTTTAATTATTTTTAAAATATATAATAATTCATAAATTGTTGAATTTTAATAAAAAGAAATATTATTATTGTTTGGGGAACAAGAATTAATAATTTATTTATGATACAAACAATTTTCTTAAACTTGTTATGATATTATGTAATTTGAAGTGAAATTTTAAAATTTGATAATACCTTGTAGTTGTTAACGCAAAAGAACTACCGCTCGTTTATACATTTTTAAGCTTTTAAATTATAATAGTTTCCTATTATCTTCATAGTTTTATCTAATCTAATATCATTTGCAATCAAATTTTCTTTTCATTTTAATAATGAACTTTTTTTAATGATATCATTTATAATGAAATTAATGTTTATAATTTGTTCTATATAAGTGTGAATGTTTATTATATAATAAGATTATTTTTAATCAAAAATAAAAATATCATATAAAATAATTAAATTTAATTCAAAAATTTCCAAACACTCTATAAATATTGGGCGGTGCTGCAATAGGATTATACAAAAAAAAAAAAGAAAAGTACAAGCAGTGCTAGTTCGTATGGTCCGATACTCCCATTGTTGTGCGAATAGGAATCAGAAACTGAAGACAAGTAAGCCTTTAACGGCCTTTATGGTTCATAAATCATAATCTGATGTTTTGGGGCAGAAAACAACAGAACAACTGCCTTTTGACATCAAGTTT
This sequence comes from Erythroxylum plowmanianum, assembly GCA_025531925.1. Lineage (NCBI taxonomy): Eukaryota > Viridiplantae > Streptophyta > Magnoliopsida > Malpighiales > Erythroxylaceae > Erythroxylum > Erythroxylum plowmanianum. Next base: position 34,402,853 of record JANVCQ010000004.1, read on the forward strand.
AATTTGTATGATCTGGTCCCTGTTTATGTTCTCCACTATTCTGCCAACAACCGAATGGAAAATCAATCAAAGAAGACATTTTATTGGAAACATAAGTGTTTTGACAGTCTAATGATGCAAACTTTGGATATAGACAATCCCCGTCAAATTGCAAGAAGGGGTTTGGAAACAAATTTCAAATGACAAATAAGATTTTGAGTACAGATCAACAGATAGGGAGAGGAGCGCCGTTCCATTCCTTGAGACAATCTAGCATAGGATCAATGATCCTTCCCTGGCACATGGCTGTGAACACCTTGTCGAAGTCCTCTCCAGGCGACTTAACCTTCTCGCCGGTGAGTAGTCCTGTGCCAAGCTCCTCTCTCACAAATTTGTACAATGGATAAGACCTGCATTCCTTTATTCTGTTGGGAATGGCTGCATTGCCACTCTCATACGCTGCTCTTGCGCTCTCTACTTCTTTTGGAAGAACGGCTTTCAACTCTTCCTCGAATGGACCAATCTTCTGGAAGACCGAAGTGTTGACATTCTTCTCATTCTCACCATTGGCCAATGCATGATCGACCAGAACTTGTCTTAGCTTTTGCATTAATGGGTATGTGGCACTGCAGGGATCATCAACATAGGTAAAGACTTGTTCGCGATCAACCACTTTGAACAAGTCCTTCTCGCAAAATCTGGACGGATGAAGTTCTCCATTGGCACCTGTGGTTAAGACCCTCTTAGCTACTTGGCTAACAGCGTTTTTGACTGTATGCTTCAAATTCTCCTCCAGATGCCTCAAGTCAACAGCTTGACAAAGTGCTACTAGAAAAGTTGAGGACATAAGCTTCAAGATGTCAACAGCCTCTTCTGTCTTTCTTGAGGAAATTAATCCTAACGAATTCACATCTTGATTGTGTTGTTCAGCACTCTGCACATGGCTAGTGACTGGATTAGCAAGGTATTGCAGCTCAGAGCAGTAAGATGCCATTGCTATTTCGGCTCCTTTGAAGCCATAATCCAAGCTTGGATTCCTACCACCGGTGAGATTTGAAGGCAACCCGTTGTTGTAGAAATCGTTCACAAGCTCACTAAACTGAGCAAACATGAGCTTTCCAATCGCTGCAATAGCCAAACGTGCATTGTCCATCGAAACTCCAATTGGGGTTCCCTGGAAGTTACCGCCATGTAAGGCTTTGTTCCTTGAAACATCAATCAAAGGGTTGTCATTGACTGAATTGATCTCCCTCTCAATTGATTTGGTCGAGAATCTAATGACTTCAACTTGGGGCCCTAGCCACTGTGGAGAAGTTCTCAAAGCATAACGATCCTGCTTTGGTTTCTGCAGAGGATCCATCTCATGCAACTTCTTAGCTTCCTTCATGTAAGAACTACCATCTAAAATGTGCTCCATAATAGCAGCAGCCTCAATTTGGCCAGGATGGTGCTTTAACTTGTGTGTCAAATGATCTGTAAATTCTGGTTTGCCACTCATAACTTCAGCGAAAATTGTGGACAAGATTTCTGACAAGACAGCGAGAATGTTTGCCTCGAAAAGAACCATAGAAGCTAAACCAGAACCAACTGCTGTGCCATTGACAAGGGCAAGGCCTTCCTTAGGCTGTAGCTCAAAGTGACCAGATTCAATACCAGCTACACGAAAAGCTTCCTGGGCATCAATTACTTCACCGTTAGGACCAATGGCCTTGGAATTCGGCCTACCAGTCAACAAACCAGCAATGTAAGATAGTGGTACTAAATCTCCCGAGGCCGAGATTGTGCCACGCAGTGGCAAACATGGAGTGATGTTGCGATTAAGAAGCTTGGTTATAGCTTCCAGGATCTCGAATCTAATGCCAGAGTAACCCTGGAGAAGAGTGTTGATCCTCACAAGCATAGCTGCTCTGGTTGCTGAGTGAGGCAGGGTGTGGCACGACCCTGTTCCATTGCCGAAGATACCAGCATTCAAGAATCTAAGCAAAACAGAGTACCGATACATCAGATTACTCAAATTATAAAAATTGGTAAATACGAAAAAGGACTGACTAGAATATGGCCTCTTCTTGGTTTGACTGGAAAAGAATTCTTTTTTTTTTTTTTTTTGAGAAAATAAAACAACACACCTGAGTTGAAGATAAGACCAATCCTACCAGTAACCATGACAGACGACATAATCAACCTCCTATTACACTCTTGTTTAGGGAGAGCAAAACTTCAAATTGTGAATAGAAATCATGGGCTGAGCATTGGAACTTCAATTCCTAATTCCCAACTACAGGAATTGTGGATAAAGATTAACCTTACACTCCAAACAAGAGTGTAATATAACACCAAAAGCTGACAGTTTCTTGGACAATTACTAAGACAGTCCATCCGAGTTGTCTTACTTCATGAAAAATATATTTAAAAGCTAAGATTTTGTCAAGACCTATTTGAACCCTCCCAAGCTCTGAGGCTCAGCCTATCTAAGGCTGCCAGAATCAACCGAGTCAACTCAGTATCATCGCCCAACAACTCAGATAACAAAACGATCAAATGCCATCGGTACTACCCAACAACCACTGGCATTTAAACTCGCCAATCTAACGTACTGATTCTACTCATTCGAGTTAAAGGAAATGTTTAATCATCGCTGTTGTGTAATAATGAAAAATTGTTGTCTCACCTAATGAGTTCCTTCTGCAAGGCAGCACCTTGCTTGGTTCTTCTATGAGAAGTGGCTCCAAACCCAGTGGTCACACCATAGCTATCGGTACCTTTGGTCATGCCATCCATAACCCAGTCACTGCTTGCCTTAACACCCGCTCTCGCAGACTCGGCGAGCTCGACTTGGATGCCGGAGTCATTGCCAGCAACAGCCGCCACCTGAGCAATGGTCAAGGTCTCTCCTCCCAGTTTAACCAACGGTTTCCTGTACTCTGCCACCATGCGTTTAACTTCATCCAAGTGGCTCCCTTTCAACGACTCTGCAGCCACACCCCAGTTCAAAGGATCAGTATGGCTCGTGCACAAACTGTCCAAAGACCCGTTTTGATGGCCGTTTTGCGTGATCTTCTCCATGTTTACAAACAACCAAGGAAATGAAAATGAGAACTTGGGAGAAAGCGAGAGAGGAAGAGAGCAAAGAAAGAAGTCACAGAGGGAGGAAGCCTTTGGAGTTGGGACACAGAGACGTGTGTTTGCTGCTAGCGGGAGGAGCTTTCAAGTGGTTTAAATAGAAAACTCGATTTGGTTGGTAAGCATAAGGGAAGGGCAGCCAACAAGGTGGGTTGGTTGAAAGACAACGGTGACCGTTGACATTCGATGATCTAAGGGTGGAGATTTAAGGAGCGTGGAGTCTTTGTGGTTCATCGTTAGGAGAAGGGTAAATTTAACTCGTGGTGGGAATGCATGGTAGTGAGGTGAAGGTTGGGGTTGGTGGGAGTGGGAGGTTTTTGTTGTTTTAAAAAAAAAAAGACTATAACTACCTTTTAAAAGAGTTCAGATTTTGTGTTTAATATTATGATATTTTATTGTGTCCAATAAATCTCAGTTATTTATTTATGTGAGTTTTATGTAAATCTCGCGTGGATTTCGTAAAATCAATAGCTGAGATTTCATGAGACAGAATAAAACAGAGTAATATTAGACAGAAGATCTTGTCTCCTCTTAAAAGAAATACCACATACATCAAATTATATAATCAAGAAAAGCTCACAAACTAGGTTTTTGTTGTATTTAATTTGTATTAATTATGACTTATTCTCTAAGTACCGTTCTTTAAAAATTAGATCAAAAATTAAATTAATAAAATAAAATCTGAAAAATTTAATAACTATTAAAGAAAATTAAATGATTAAAAATATAATAAAAATTATCTTTATTTATCAAAAAATTTAAATTTTAATTAAATAAAAATTAATTAATTAATTTTAGTTTAAAATAAGTTATTAATTTACAAAATTGACATATTAATTAATAAATTAATCATTTTTTAACAACAAGAATTATTTAAATAAATCGAATTAAAATGTTAAACGCCAAACTGAAAAATTAGAAGATTAAGGAATTTTAAGATTAAACCGACCAAACTAATTGAGTTTTTAATCATTGGTTTGTTCTTTACCTTTTCCAACAAAGAAAAATATGATAACTTTTATGTTTATAATTACTAATAAAATTCATTACATCCTAATGATAGTAAATTCGTTATTTTGCATTAAATTTTATTCAAATAGTGATATACTAACGTTTATTCAGTTAAAAGGAAATTATATAGAGAAACTCTCTACTTAGAATAATGTACTTTTTCCACTAAAAATTTGCATATTGAAAACTTTAAGAAGGTATTAAGTTAAATTGTTTGAACTTAGTCTACCTAACGAACTAATTTAGACGACAATTAAAAGTGAAAATCAAGTAAGTAAGCTATATATGGAATTAAAATCAACGAATCCAATGTACAAAGTTTCCAGTTTTGTGGAGATGTAAAGAAAGTTATAATATTCGCAACTTTTCTTTTATATTTTTACAAAGAAGTTATTTTCGTAATTTTAATATAAGTTCTACTCCTGTACTATTTCTCCCTGTTCCGTTTAGCCGTAAATGTTGAGTTTTCTCTTAAGTCTTAAGTGTAAATAGATTCTATAACCTTAATTTTAATCGTCAAAAAAAGGGAAATCACGTGCATGTGTTATTCTGCTGTGTGTTTCGTTGAGTCATTCAAGCTTTCGGGTTAAAATTAAGGTTATAGAATTTGATCGTTATCATCGTCGTCACACTCAATCCAAAGTCTCACAATAAAATAAAATCTGAAAAGGATTGATAGTACACTTACTTATTCTTATATAGAATCGGTATTTACACTTAAGAGACAACCCAGCATATATATAAAAAACAACCGCGTATTTAACTCTGGCATCTTACTAGAATACTAGGATTTGGACAACATTTAGAATGTTCAACGTCTTTGTTGGCAACTGGCAAGTCACTTATATATATATATGCCAAAGAACATAGTAACCCAACTATGAAGAAGGGAATTACAAGATTACCAAAATTCGTTGGTAATCTTAAGTAATTTGCTTCAGGCTTAAAGAATTAATAATTATTAATAAGAACTATGAATAACTTAATTTAATATTTTATATTTAATTAAATTACATTAATTATTAATTTGAATTATGAATAATTTTATTTTATTTAGTTATTTTATTTTATTTTATTTTATTTTGTTGAATAAGTATAGTTGACTGATTCAAAAGTTAGTGCTACTTTATTGCAACACATTTATTTAGTGGGTTCTAGTT
>JANVCQ010000004.1:34412907-34431251 GCA_025531925.1 Erythroxylum plowmanianum
TAATATAATAATAAAATTAATAAAAATAAAATTAATAAGAATAAAAACAACTTAATAATAATAATAATAATAATAATAATAATAATAATAATGAGTTTAATAATAATAATAATAATAGTAAGTAGAAAATTTATAACAATAAATAATAATAATATTATTATTAACAATAAATAATAATAATAATAATAATAATAATAATAATAAGTTTATTAGAAATCTCAACCAAACAGGTTTTTATTTTTAGTTTTTATATTACAAATCTCAACTAAATAGGTTTTCTTTTTTTTTTAGAAAAAAATAGAAACCAAAAACAGGAAACAAAAATCAAAAATAACAACAGAAAAACAAAAGTGAAACCAAACGGCCCCTAAATTTGATGTTTTGGTGTGTTAGTTAGAAATGGACTTATGCTTAAGAGTTCAATCTGTACACCCTAAAAGTGAGTGAGTTTCTTTGTGAGCTTGAATGAGTCTGTCTTTGTTTAACTTGCATATAGCAGCTGTGACTGTGACTCCATCTTCCTCATTAAAAACAAAAAGAAAAAAGACACAACACATCAACTACAAGACAACCAAACTTCTCGGACACTTGCAGGAAAATTGTCATATAGGAGGACAAAATATAGTTTGAAATGGTCAAGTCCTTTGGAGAAGAAATTCATCGTTACATTCAATGAGATCGTTATTTTGGCGAAATCGACTGACTGATTGACGGATATAGGTGACGTTGGAAGATAGAGCAAGCACAAGGTGCCAAGAGTAGAAGAGACCAACCAGTCGATCAGGAAGCGGTAACTCGCGACCTTGTGTGGCTGCAAGGGAGTGGTTGGTGAAAAAAGTATGCATCATGCAATTTTTGCCTACCCACCATTACATGGCCCCTCAATAATTGTTGTATTAACTCAAAGCAGAAGAGCAAAGGTAGAGTAGGCACATGTTTGTTTCAGCTTTTAAAGCTCCGAAAATTACTTGTTTTTATTGCAAAAATTATTTTTAAAAAAAAATGTTTGATTGAAAATTTTAAAAGTAATTGTGAAATAGAAATAATTTTTTTAAAAGCTAAAATATAACTTTTATAGAAGATAAAATTTGGAGCTTTTCAGGAAAGCTCCAAATTTCAGCTTCTTCGGGTAGACTAAATTGCGTCACATACGTATATATCAAAATTTGAGACGTCTCTTTCTTCTTTGGCTTTCTTCTGTTCACTCCACACTCACGACTCTTATCTTCACTAATCACTCACAACTCATTTTTCTTTCAACACGAAACACACAGGTTAGTTCCAATATTATTTCTTCTTTATATCTTTTACTGTTGGTCTGCGTTACCTTTGTCTCTGAATTTATTTGGGTCTGCGTTTAATACGCAGAAAAAACGCAAACCAACAGTCTATTGTATCAAGTTCTTTTAAAAAAACTGTTTTTTTAATTGACAATCAAACAGTTAACTGATTTATCAGAAAAGTTCTTTTCAGAAAAACTCTACTGACATAAGCTCATCCAAATAGGCACTTAGTTTACATTAAATTGGCAGTATGAGAATGGAAGAGGTGGAATCAATTATGCGTAGAGCGCTTTATGCACCGGATAAGTTGATTTTTTGACAATTATGTTCGAGAATAATAACCAACTTTTTTTTTCTTTTCAATTTTTGGCATGTTTTCAAGAAAAAAAAAGATTAGATTAAGTACACACTTGACCATTTAAAATTCATAGATAATAAGAACGGAGGATGAAATGTATACAAAAACGAAAGAAGTATATATAGGAATGATAATGTCTTCACAAGTATATATAATTGATTTAAGTATAGTATCAAGAAATACTTGTCTTGTGACAAATTTATATCGAAAACACTCAATATTTGACGTACATATATACTATGCTAAATAACAAAAACCTATGACTTCTTTAATATTTTCTTTAGTAAGTTTTTTAATATGTGTTTTAAAAAGAGATTGAGCTTAGTAAAGATTATTTACATGTAGAAATATACTCCCATAACATAAAGTTAAAAAATATGGTTGTTTAACAATTATCTTAAAAATAAAGAGTTAAATAAAATTAACATTATTTTCTTTGATTAGTTTTGAAATAATCAAAATTAATTGACAATTTCTCCTCAATTACTTCGAACTTTGAAATTGACAATTTTCAACCATCATCACTTTCATGAATTTCACTTTAATTGGAAACTCACCAAAACCATATTTTCAAAAGCTATTGCTCTCGACATCGATATTAATAATTAACCTATAATATTTTATAACAAATAAAAGGCAATGATCTTTTTGGTTATGAGTAGAACATATACGCTATAAGATGTGTGATATAAATATATGTAAAAATGAAACACAAAATAATATCAAAGACCTATGTGTAGCACCCCACTCTTATAGTGCATATCCCCAAACATATCGACTATATTCAAGAACATAATCTACGAAAGTGACATGCTAGAACAGTCAATCAATCGAACTCGTTATAAAATTTTCAAAAATATCACACACATATGTAGAAAATTAATAATGGAACTTTCAACCCATTTTATTCATAAACATTTTCAATCGCAGTGTTACAACCATTATACATATCATCAAAAATTCAGTAGCCACTTGGGCCCATTACAGATACAAATCACTTATAATCATAATGTCATTACATTACAAAATCATTTACATACACATTGTACAATACTTGCGGAGTACACAATTTGATACAAAAATAAAGAAATATAAATGCAGACGCGAACTGATCTCGACCTCTATCTCTTACTCGAATGCAGTGGCTATACTTTAATTTGTCTAACTGGAGATCTTCTGTAAGCCTGAAAAATATTATTGCCATTTTGGGGATATCACTTTGATCACTTGTTTCATATTTCACATTTAGAGGAGTCAAATAGTTCATTTTTAATCATTCAAAACATACATATCAATTTTATATGCAATGCCCATGAGACTCACTTTCAATTATTATTGTTGTGACTGAGTATTTATAACTGTCTTATATCTATTGTAGATATCGGACTCATTGATAACTGCCCTATATCTGTTGAAGATACTGGGTTCATTATACATAGTGAGCTTTTGTCTCTTAATCAAATTCTAAATTTTAAGCTCTTTTTCGGTGGCTATTCCGGTCACAACAGCCTTTATGTTGTCATGCATTCATGTAATGAAATGCATCAAATCATATAAGATCAATCAGTCACTTTATTTCATTTTACACGTTCACCTTCACATGTTATCGGACCTAAGTCTGACATTCAACAGTTCTGTTGAGTACATTTATTTATGTCAGATTCACATTAAATGAAATACTTCCTATGTTCTCACATTTATCAAACTCCTCAGACTATTAATATCCAGAATTATCTTAATCACGTTCACATTCAACAGTAATTCAATACAAAAATTTAAAACAGAATAAACAAAAAAAAAGACCATCTAGGTCGACTCACAATACGCTCCAGATTAGCATTAGTTTTCACGATCCAAAAATGACTGAATGTGAACATTTTATCCTACATATCAACATTATGCAATACACACATTGCACACATATTATTAATTGCACAATTACATAAACATTCAATTGTACACATATGTATATGCGTCATGTATAATGCATGCACAATTTGACTATTCCATGTATGTTTCCTTAATCATGTCTCTTGATCAATCAAACCTTATCATTTTTATATGTCTAACTTATTTTTAGGTTTACACCTGAAGAACACTTTGTTATTCTAATATCATAATTCAATTACTTGTCATTTCTTTTCTAACAATATATGCTCTCAAAATATCAAATTCTCATTCATCTTTACTTAATACATATAGCTTATCTCTTTTGAATCAAAACTACTATCATATGAACAACTTCATTCCAATTATACTCATGCTTTTGGTACTTTGATATCAACAATTCATTTACTAAGTTATAACATCATCAATCGATCATTCCAGCTTTTCTAAAACTTTTAGGTCAATTTTGCATGGTCATTAAGATAAGGAAAATGAAGTATTTAAGCAATAATTTCTTCTAAACAAATGTTTCTGTATGTCTTAAGTTTCTATTGAACTAAATTTCATACAATTCGGTTCATTATTATACAAGTTATACACAAAATACTTCAAACTGTACTCAAGCTACAACAGCAATCAGTACTCAACTTCGAGCCAAATTTTGAGACTCTTAAAGACAGAATTAAAATTATATTCCTTAATAAAATTTATAGCCATATGTCTCTAGTTTAATCTAAATTAAAAATAATTCTATTTGGATATCTAAAGGTCAAGATATGGCCAAAATACAGATACATGTTCAGTGAAAACACTCCATTTAACAATTTCCAACACACTTCATCATTTTCATACTAAACTCATCAATCAATTATTATCAATCCTTTATTAATGAATTTATATGACCATGAAATTTGGTGGAGAGGAAAGAAAATGTGTGAGAAGTTTGTGGTCCAAATTTCAAGTCAATCGGTGGTCCGAAGAAGAAGTTATGGTCAAAATAGTGAAGGGTGTTCAAAATTGTCAAAAACACTGCACTCTCATTGTTACGATCGTGCTTGTGCACGATCGGGCATTTCCAGCATGATCGTGCATTTCCAGTTGGTTGCTCACTATCATGATCATGCACTGCCAGATGTCTTCCTTCTGCCATGATTTTGCAACTCCCAGATAATCCTTTCTATCACGATCATGCAACTCCCCTAAGATTTCCTCTTTGTTACGATCGTGCTCAATCTCTTTTACTAAATCCATCATTTCTAACTTATGTACTCTTTATTTTCTCTTAATTCCTACTTCCATTTCAGCTCAACTCAATCATAAACAAATTAAAATCTATGATTAATCACAAACATCAAAAGCCGAACATATCCAACACTCATTCCTCATATTTTTTGCATTTCTTCATCTTCTGCATTTCTTCATTTTCTGCATTTCTTCATTTTCTTTAACGCCTTTATTTCATCCCTAACTATCATTTTAATTCTTCCCATATCACAACATCACGTTACTCCTTTTTCCTTAACTCTAGACTCATTTTAGTTCATCTCTAAAATACCCAAGGAGATTCACGTATAAGAACAGTGAAAATAGAGCTTTGCACTCTTTTTAGATCATCATAATGATCTTTCTATCTCAGAAATCATTTCAACAACATCTTATGAAAGGTTAATCATCTCATATGTAGAAATAAGACATTTATATGCATTGTTCATCACTCATGATGAGCATGAAAAATGACCATTAGTCTCGCTATTTTGTAATTACCGTATTTATTTCATATTCAAACAACTTATGAGAATTTAACATGTTACTTGTTAAAACTCAAATTTCTTCAAAATCATATGAACCCTAGCTTTCCATGTTACACGATCATCAACAGTCAAAGGTTGTAGGGTTAGATCTCGTAGTGATAGTGAAGAAGATAGCAAAGTGAAAGGTGAGAGCAAAGCTTACATTGTGAGGGTGAGAAAATTCGTGGAAGTGAAGAAGCTTATAGAAGGTGAAGAAAGCTAAGAAGAAGAAGAAGTAAGCAAGATTCAGACAATTAGATTATCTTTCAAGTAATAATCGTGGTTTAAAGACTAGGCTTGGCAAGTAACACTTGTCGCTTGCCACATGTCCAATTTCTATGAGTTTAAACTAGGTTCTCTTATTAAACTAGTCCAATCGACTCCAATTTCTATTTCAATTGTCTCCAAATTTTCAATAACACTTATCAATAAATCCCAAGGTCATTTATAAAATTTTTAACTATCATTTGACTCTTATTTCTACTACCATTTATCAATTGTTCTGTTACTTGGCATTTTTTCTAGTAAAAAAAAACCCTTTAATTTCAAAAAATTCTAATTCACAACTTATACACACCAACTGAATTTTTAAGACACATAATCCACAATTCACATTATAATTGCATTAAAACAATCACTTATACTTGAAAAATGTCAAATGAGTGTATGAACAATTCATTGTAATGTGTGCAATAATCAAATTCACGTGTGTGTATGCTAACTGCATGAGTATAGAATGCATTTTTCTAATTTATCATTGCTATTTCTTAATTACAAAATTCTAGAGTTCTAATCTTTAGTATGGAAGCGGGATGTTACATTATGTAAGTGCACCTATTGTTTCATATAGTATAACTAGATGAATTGAGTGTCGATCCTACAAAGATTGGAATTACTAGTCCTAATTATCTTCTTATTATCTAGTTTAATGAAGTTAATAATTGATTAAAATAAAATAAACAAAATTAATGTGAACCACTAAGTTAACATAATGAATAAGGTTAAAGCAATCATAAATAAGAAAGATCTAGGTAGAATTCTCTTAGACCTTTTCCTATGTTTTCAATTTATCTTGATTTAGTGGTTAACCTTAGTTCATTGGACTAATAACATTTTTAATTTTGTAACTATATTTTCTCTTAAATATTGCTTATATTCTTAAGCTAATTAGCTGAAATCAATTTATAACTAGAACCACCTTAAGAATGCTTTACCTTGATTTATGAATTCCCATGATATGTTTGACCCTAAACTGGAAAATTTATATAGTCCTATCTTTAGAGCTTTATGCAACTCTCATTGTTCATGTTGTAATATATCTATATAAATATCTCTCGATCAAATAGTACAAAATTCATAAAATGAATTAAAACGCAATAAAATTTAATTCAACATAATAGAATCATAAACAATTCTCAAGAAAAATAAAACTTTTTTATTAAATCAAAAATCAGTTTAAAATATCAATTCTTTCATTCCATCTCATCTATATCTATATCCCAATTAGTTCATAACGAAACAGAAAGAAAGCTCACAAAAAAAATAAAGAATGCAATAAAGAAATTTGTGTTTGCATTGCTTGGATCTTGAATGTTCTTGTTGTATTTTAATGAATCTTCTTATTTTCCTCTCCAAGGTACTCTTTTCTCAATCCTAGTTGCTTTAATTAGCCCCTAAATTATATTTTTTCTCAGAAAATAATCTCCAAGAAATCCTTTAAAGCTCTCCTCTCTATCTTGTCTCATCTCTCTCTTAAAATGCCAAACCCTGGAAATTTTGCTTAACACGGTCCAAACATAGGACCATTTTGGGCTCTTGTATCGCTTTAAACTCCTTTCGACTTCTTTATATAACAAAATACCACCAAAATAAGTTTGTTTGTGGACTTATATTTATCTCATATTGGTGAACTGGGTTAGAACACATTAGGATGTAACAAGTGCCTAGAGAATATAATGCCACCTTAGTAAACACAGTTTGGACACAATCATATTAGTCCTTCAAAAAACTTGTCTGAGATTAGAATGTGACAAGATTGAACACGGATAGCAACAAAGCACTATGTTGGCACCGTGTTTGATATTATGTCAGCATCATGTTCTAAGTCCTCCATTTAAAATTTTCCAAATTTGTTCCAACTTGACTTAAATCTTTCCAATTTTACTCCTTCATTGAGGGAATGACACAAGACATAAAACCAAGTATAAGTCATTTTAAGTACCAAATTCATTGAAAAATATCAATATAAAAGCATAATGCTCTCTAAATTCATGCTAAAAATATAGTAAAATTGACACTTATCACTATGGATTCAGTATTCTATACCTTCTAAAAAATATTGTTACTAAAATACTCATATTTTCTTAAATTTTGAAATGAATGCAAGATTTTTAAAAATAAAAGTCTTAAGGATAGTACAAAATTGCATTTCAAATACCATTTGGATAATTTGAATGGAACAATTTGGATTAAAAATGTTTCTTCAGAATTTCAAAGCCTTATGGATGACATTTTTGACCATATTCCAAAATTTGTGTAGTTTAGAAAAATCGAATCTTTATTTTTTTTATCTTCAATATATAAATAATTCAAAAAAATTATTTATATTTTTAAAAGGAATGGATTAATAGCTTTTGAATTAAAACTTAGTCTTTGACAATAGGAATCAAACTCTTCAGATACTATATTTAACAAGGCATAGTTACACCAATAAAAAGAGCTTTAGAATTCACAAATAAATTTCCTAATCAAAAATTAAACAAAAAGTTATTACAAACTTTACACCTAACTAAATTTCAAAAAAACTTTACACCTAACTAACCTAGACACTTATAAAATTGTAGAGATATATGCTTCTAAATTATGTTATGGAGGAATCTTAAAGCAAATTATTGATGATTAAAAATAAATCATACAATATAATTCTTGGTATTGGAATTTTACCCAAAGTAACTATTCCACAATTAAAAATAAATTCTTGAAATTAAATTTTATATTACAAAATTTAAAATTATTTTATTAGTTCAATTTTTTATTATAAATATCAAAAGAAATTTTACAAAAAGGTGTTCAAAATATTTCATCAAAATAGAATCTTTTCTAGGAGAAAAATATTTTTAAGTTTTCTTTTAGTTTGATATTTAATATATTAAAGAAGAATTGAACTATATTCTCAATTTTTTGACTAATATGAACTTTTAGAAAATAGATCATGACTCTACGGCCCAAAAATCCAAATTCTCTATAAAGAACTCCTCCAACAAAACTCTAATTAAAGTTTCCCCAACAAACTAACCAGAGTCCTTGAGAGAAAACAAAAACAATTCCACGTCTCCCTATAAAAACTCCACATAAAATATTTAAGTTTACAAATTCATATACAAAAGTGACTTCGTCATCTACACCATTGGAGTTAGGAAAAGATGTAAGAGATTCTCTAGAGAAAAATCCTAAAAATTAAATTAATTAAAAAATAGTTCCACAAAATGTTGAGAGAAAATTATTTCGCATCAACCAAAGTCTCTCACACAAAGTAATTTACAAAGTTAATAATTTTTAACATGATTTTCTTAAAACTAGCAAGTAGATCTTTTTAAAAACTCAAATGATTCTTATGATGTTAATTCTTCTGAAGCAGCACAAAACTTCTTTTTTAGAAAAAATGGCATTACAAATTGTGAGATTTATTAAAACCTTATACCTATTATCTCCATATTTTAGAAAAAAAGAATCTATTAAAATAAAATATCATTTTGTTAAAACTGATAAAACTATCCTACTTGTTTTGCATGGAGGATTAAGATTAATATTAATAACATGGATTGGGAGTAAGAACTTTAGCGCCCAAATAAATTTAAAGTCGTTTTAACAAATTTATCAAATAATTTAATCTATACCTATTATGATTATTGTCAAATATGGTTCAATTCAGTCTTAATACAAAACTCTATCATCATTCATGACTATTCTTTTTTAATACTAGTTTAAAGTATAATTTTTCCATTTTGGTTCCTAGGTTAGTGAAAATGGTATGACTTGTTTTTTTTTTTAAATGTTTTCCTTACAAGTCTATCAAGGCTATTGTGTTTTCTTTAATTATTTTTCAATATTATCTTAAAGTATACTTTTTCATTTTGGTTGGCAAGCTGTTGGAAATAGACTAACTCATTTTGCAAATATTTTCCCTACAAGTCTATCAAGCGTATTATGTTTTTTTTTTAATATGAACCAAATGAATAAGAAGACGTTTTCTCCTTCTCTACTATTTGTCTCTAAATTTTTTATTTCTTGGTTCATGACCTAGAGATATAAATGCAAACAAGACAAAAAAATGTTCATGTTATATTTAGAAAATTCAAAGTAAATGGTGTGATAAATTTACTCAAAGTCATAAATTAATTTCATAAGCCATTATTGGCATAAAATCACAGCCTAATAACAAAATAAGTAGTGAATTTATGATATTCTTCCATTAAAAATTAAAAGCCAATGCATTGTTATTATGGCCAAAATAGGGGAAGAATATCTTATTACTATAAAACCTTGTAAGAAAAAGATTCATTTTAACCTAAAAGCGTATTAAGAAAGATGTTGATCTCGCACAAGAAAATAAAGATGATTTCTTTAGAATATTTCCTAAGATAATAAAGTAGTTAGAAGGCATCAAACAAATTAAAGATGTCAATAACCATGAAATATCAATACATAAAGAAAAGAGAACATTTGTAGTAATTAAGATTTTAGTATATAAATGGAAAAAGAAAGATCAATTTATAATCAGCAAGACCACCAGTTACAAGTGTAACTGACAAATAATTTATGACCATATTATCCATCAATTATTATAAAATTATTTTGACATCTTTTATATCGTGTATCAAGACTACAATTTTTAAAGTATTGTAAAGCATTTACAATTTTTTATCATTTCTCTTATTAGTTTAGAAAGCTAAAGGCCTAACATAAGATATGAGTAATATGGAGAGTTGCATTGCTTGCCCTCAAAGGATTATCTTCCTCTCCTTGTTTTAATGGATGTTTTAATAAGGGCAACAGTTACCAATCTCCTTTTAATATTTTACATAAAGTCCAAGATAGCCTGTATCATTGTCTCAAATATCAGTTTGTATGCTAAATTTTACAAAATGTTATGATTTTAACATGGCTTACTAATTGTAACACATGGCTTGCCAACTATGTAATTCTTACCATATTGACATATGGCTCATAAAAGTTAAATTTGTGTATATTGTCAATTTTTAGTTATTAAAATTATTAAAATAAAATTTACATCTCCTTGTTATAATGGATTCTTTTTATAACGGTAAAATGTGTCAATCTTCCCTTAACAATTTACATAAAGTTAAAGATAGCCCATATTATTGCCTTTGATACCCGTTAGTACCCTAACTTTTACAAAATGTTGTGATTTTAATGTGGCTTGAAATTGTGATATGTGTCTTGCCAACTATGTAATTCTTGGCATATGAACATTGATATGGCAAATAAAAATTAATTTTTGTATATTATCAATTTTTAATTATTAAAATAAAAACATATTACATTTTTTTCCTGTGTTTAACAAGAATTTTAACAAACCATAAAATCGAAATTAACAAGCACAAAATCACCTATCTATTTTTTCTAACTTCCCTGACACTAAAAACCCTAAATTTGTTTGCTTCTTGCCAAACCCTAAATATCCTTTTTACGTTCAAACCTTAGATCCCCCGTTTGATCTTTGAACCATAAATTCCCTTTTCAAAATTTCTTTTCACATATTAAAGGATGGACTTTCTTATAGGATTCTTTCATTTGATCTTCTTTTCTCATCTTTATTCTTTCAAAAATAACACCTTATATATTGTAGTTAATCTTTTTAGATTTCACAGCTAGCACTTAAGACAAATATAGTGACTATTTAATCACTATGAATTAATTTCCTTACATTTTAATTATTTAAGGTGACATTTATGATTTCAGTTTTTTGCTTTTAATTATCACATAGATAATAAACTTTAAAATTATCTCATCTGCATTTGTTACAATACTAGAGGTGATTGGCCTTGTGAAAGAGTCAATCTTTTATCTTTTTAACATAATTTTTGATTCACATTCAAACATTTTACATAAAAGAAACATGCTTTAGAATCAAATGCTTCATAATGCTCATCATATAATAAACAATGTCAACCATTATGCAATGAGATATGATAATACAATAAATGGAGATACATTTTGTAATGTTTATCACTAATATAACAAATATCTATATAATCACATATCCAACATATCTATCCCCTGGAATTATATTCATCATTAAGTCTACCACCATATCATGTATAGATATATACTTCATATTCATTTCACTTTATGAAGTTATATTTTTCACCTAATTATACTTGGTGTGTCTATATATATATATATTTGATTTTGCAATAAAATCTGGGATCTTTCATATAAGTGATTGTTACTTAACTATTACAGTTGATTAATGTTGGATTAGTTTTCCTTTTAGTGACTCCCAAATGAACTAAGAAACTTATAAGTCAAATATCTTCATGTGTTGCAATTAAAAATGCTATAAATTCAACTTCTATTTTGGATAAAGTAAAACGAGATTTTTTCTTACTTTTAAATAATATTGCATCATTGTCATGTAAAAATAATCTAGAGGTAAATTTTTCTCTCTCATTTAAATCTCCTACTGAACTTGCACCTGCATAACCTTATATACATATGTTATTACCTTAAAAACACAATGTGTAATCAATAATACCTTTTGAATACCTTACGATTCTCTTTACTATTTTTCAATGTGTTTAACTTGAATTTTACTGATATATGCTCACCGTTTTAATAATATAATAAATATTTGGGCATATACAAGTGTTCCAACTACATTGGAATAAGAAACTTTTTCATTTTCTCTTTCTTATGGTGTTATTGGAAATAACTTTTTACTAAGGCCTTCACTTTTTGAAATAGGAATATCAATTGACTTGTAATCTTATGTAAGGAATCATTCAAAAATTATACTAATATATATTACTTATGAAGGAGATAATGACCTCTTTAAACGATCTTTTGAAATCTTTACGCAAAGAATGTATGTAACTTCATCCATATATTTTATTTTAAATTTAGATGATAACTAGTTTTTTATTTCCTTAACAAAATCATTAATATTACAAGCAATCAAATTATTATCTACATATAAAGATGAAGTTGTAAATTTAACTTTGAATCTTTTAATGTATACACAGTGGTACTCATTAACAAGGTGGAAATAATACAAAATAATTATATTATGAAAAACTATAACACTTTTTTGATGATTACTTCAAGTTATTAATTAATTTTCATAATCAATATACTTTATATTCTTGGTTTGTCTTAATAGGACCTATAAGTTATTTTTTTTCTAGTTCTCTATTAAGAAAAATAGTCTTGACATCCATTTGATATAATTCATAATCTAATATGGATCAAAATTAGTGAAAATGTCACCTCATAATAAATTTTCTCAAATTATGTGTTTTTTCTAATAAATGTATTCAATTGATAATAATCAATACAATAAGGATGAAGAAATTACTTCACATAAATCAATCAAACAATTAAACAATAATTTATAAAGGTTATGGAAGAGAGAATCAAACCGATTTATAGTGATTTAATAAACAACCCTTACCTATATTCACTCTGAAGACTCTTCTTGGAAATCCATTATAATTCTTATTTCAAATTGAAGAATAACCTTTGTACAATCTTTTTTTAGGAAAAAGGACCCCTTTTCCAATCTTCCTTAACAATGAAGAGGAACCTCACTATCACTTAGAACACCCGCAAGTAAAATAATATGATGCCCCAACTAAATATTCTAACTTAAAATACCTTAATTTATCATTTGATAACTCCAAAGAGGCTCACCCACACAAATATAAGACAATGATGATCAAATTATTGAAAAACACTTAAAATGTGAGTGAAAGACATCTAAATGTTTATTGAGGCAACAAACAATAAGAAAATATGCATTTATAGGGTTATAGGACCCCTACTAGCAAATTGGAGCCAAAAACTAACCATTATAATAGCTAGTTACAAAGCATTAATTGACTAATATAGCACATTAATATACCAATGTGCATTGGATGCACATATTCACTAGCTGTTGAGACATTAGTTAACTAATGAGGCATATTAGTTAACAAATATGTCCCCTAGATAGATATCTGTTTGCCACAAACCTACATTTGTGAACCAATTTATCAAAAACAACCTTATTATAAGTTTAGCCTTCACTAGTTGATAACTATATCTAATGGTCGACCAATGCGTATTCATCACAAAATTTGCTAGTCATTGCATATTGGTTTACCTCTCAACCATATTAAATGACTAATATGTCTTTGGAGGGAGATTAGTAAACCACATCATCACATTTGTTTGAAACAATGTGTCAACAAAATTACCTATTGCGCATTTAACTAATATTAGTTGACTACTAACTTATATTGGTCAACCAATCATCCCAAAACATGATTTTAACAAATTCAATGCTCAAAATTGATTTGTTTAATGAAATTATAATAAAAACTTAAAAAATTTCCCTCATAGAGTGTTTGAAAGATTAAGGAGCTTTTCTTTTAAAAATTTAAAACTTCAATACCTCTTAATGAATGAAAAGGCTCATAGAATATGGTGATATAAAATGTTTCTACATAGTGAGCCTTCAAGATTATCAAAGTGACAAAATGATATTACATTTATAATTAAAAAAATATAGAATGACCTTAATGTCCATTAATCTTCTTTTATTATTGAATTGATCATCCTTTGATGGTCGTAAACTTCAACTTCTCTTTATCAACTTAATGAATTACCATTTCTTAAAAAAACTTAATGAACTACCTTCTTGAGCTTATGACTAATTTTGTTCTTATTTGCTTCTTATAAAAATAAAAAACTCATTAGAATTAATCATGTTTTTTCTCATCAAAATATCAATTCAAACCTCTCTTAGTTCAATATTATGTATATCCTTTAGTAGCAATATATGTATTATATCTTTTGACAATGCGATCAATATTTTGTTTTATTTAAAAAAACGTTTGTTCTCAATAACTTTTCAACCATTAGGGAGATTAATTCATGTCACATGCTTGATTAGAGTTTAAAGAATTAATTTTTTTCTTTCATTGCTTTCAACTATACGTCTTTAGTATGACCAATAAGCCTTGTTTGTATTGACTCACCCTTTTCTTGTAAGATAGTCATGTAAATTTTCCCTAGTACTTCAAAATGATGTTAGGAAATTATTCTATAATTACTTCTACGTAAACAAGATTTGTGAGATACAAATTCATAAATGTCTTGTTACGCCCACTTGAATAAAATAAATAGGTAAACTCTTCATGGTTTGGAATCAAAATTGATCTTGAGTTAATTCCTTATTTTTTATTTTCCCCCTTAAACAAGGTCCCTTTTCCTGATTTTATATAATGGAGTCACTTTGATCTTGAGTATCATATAAAAATAGGTCTTTTCTTAGTTCACCCTACTTTAAGAAGTCACTTTCTAATAATGTGACATCTTATGATTTAAATTTGATTACTCATTCATTACCTTTATAAACATATACTTTTTCAGGATTCATAATAACTAATAAAGATACTTTCAATCTCTTATAGGCTTAATTTCTCATATTTATGAGAGAGAATATGAATATAGCCGACATCCTTTATATTCTTTGTTTTTCATGTCGGGCTTTTTACCTATCTATAATTTATATGAAGTGCTTGTAACTGATGTAGTGAGTATGTGATTAATAACATTAGTGGTTGTGAAAAAGGCATCACCTTAATAGGTAATAGATAAGCCTGCTTATGTCATCATAGATATAACCATTTCTAGAAACATTTTGTTTCATCTTTCTACAATATCATTATGTTTGTAGTGTTTGAGAAATAGTCAATTGTCTTTTTATTCCTTTTATATCATATAATATCTTGAACATATCATATAAATACTCTTGCCCTCGATCCATTCTTAATGCTTTTACTTTTTCGTGTCTAATTGATTATCTACCAAAATAATACATTTTAGGAAACAATTTGATGCTTTTAACTCCTGATAAATTAAATATATATTATCTTAGTCATTTATAAAAGTGGTGAAATACGTATATGCTACCTTTATATTTATTAGACCATATTTGTCTGGATAAATTAGTTACAATTAATTAGATGTTTGTGTTCTCTTTTTAAATAGCTTTCTTATCATTTTACCAGCTAGAAAATGCTCACAAATAGGTGGTAAAACTACTTAATTTAAATTAAATTAAAGGCCTTCTTTATTTAACCAAATTATTCAATTTTGACAAATGTGATATAGAATAACATGCCATAAACTTACATCATGGTTGAGAATAATAGATGGTAAATAATGAAGAACTTATATTACTCCTTTGTTAAACAATATCTAAAATCATCCCTACGATTGATAATCAAAGGACAAGTATATCCTCGTATACAATGTTATGATTTTCATTATGTTGATTTAACCAATATAGCATGAAAAGATAATCTTAATTACCAAACTTTGTATTATTGTCATTTATAGTAAGCATAAATTTTCTTTGATCTAACATATACAAACTTTTTGTATAAACTTGGATTATCTATTCTTACTCAAAAGATCTATTTCTTATTATGCCTTAAACATTGTAGCAATATTGAATCCAAATTCAGTATCAAATACTCAAAAGCATGAATGAGAAATATATATGATATTTATCATATCTTGTATTTGCAAAAAAAAAATCATGCAAGTATCTTTTTCTAATGAGGACTATTATCATTTTATATCAAATTTGTTCACTTATAGTCCATTTTTATGCTTAAGACTACTTTAATCTTGTAGCTAAACAACACTGATCTGACCTTAGATTACTTTAATCCTGTAACCAAAAATCTATACTCTAGTCCATGTTTACTTTAACCTTATAGCCAAGCAAGGTTGTCTTCATCCTTTCCAAACCCTAGCCACATTTAGAAACTGTATCTATCACTCGCCATTATTAGGTGAAGACAAAGCCATGCAGAGGCAGGAACTAGCCACCTATAATGAAAAAGAGAAATGTAGTCATCTAAGCATAGCATTAAGATTTCCCAAATTTGAAGTTTCAATTTTTCTGTAACTATGTTTGAACATGTTATATGTGTCAATTAATGAAAGCTCATGGGTTTACATCATGTAACATCCCTAATAATCCATCCAAAATTCAAAAATGATATTGTTGTAACTTTTTCTTTTCTCTCTCATTCCCTCTTCTTCTGTGAGTGGTTTCTGTATCTTCACATTATTCCTTATTCACACATAATAACTTGGTATCAGAGCAGATGAATCTCATAATATAACCAGAAAAAGGGATGAGGGAAACAAAACTTTAAAGGATCAAGGAAAACCTAAAAACCTTACTTAAAAATTAACTCATAAATGAGAAATTATTGGTTGAAAATCAAGCCCAAACAAGAGACAGGAGAAGGAGCTTATGGAGTTGAAATTCATGCTTCATTAGTTCATGAGAATGATGGTGGGAGTGACGGAGCATGGCTCACTGGGGAAGGAGTCGATAACACCACTTACATGACAGTTATAAGGGAATGAAATATATATAACCCCCGTTAAGGTTCAACAAAATCAATTTTCTCTTATTTGAAGGGAATGAGATGAAGAGTTAGCTATATAAGTGTGAAACTTTTTTGTAATGGATAACACCCCAAATAAGAAGAAGGTGGGGATCATGACGATAAACTTCGAATGGGATGCACAAGAGTGGTATCAACTTCTCATAAAGAAACGTGCTTATGTGGAATTACTAAGATGGTAAGCTGAAGGATACGATTAAACAAAGATTTGTTAAAGAAGTTTTTAAATACCCTGTAGGTGATTTCAAAAAACTCTGATAGGAATATTTGGTGCAAGATTATTGTGCTCAGTTTGATAAATATTCTAATAAGCTCACATTATCAAAGGAATATTTGATTGAATTCTTCCTAAAGGGATTAAAACCTGAGTTGGAGGTTACCGTCAAACTCCTCAAGCCTCGTACTCTTTAATAGACATACTCACTGGTGAGGAAAAAGGAAATTATCTTGGTTGTCCATTCCATGTCGCTTCACATAAAGGGAAATGTTGGAACCCCTCCCCGGTGAATCGCGGGCTCGACGTCCTGCGTGACATCTGGACGCGCATCCCACGAGGGAGGAATTCCTCACCACAAAAGGAACCTCAAATCGAACTTATATAATGTCATCCGAACAAAGCTTGATAAATTTACCCTAATTATCCACAAATGAAATTGATCTGCTTAGGGCCCATAATTAAATCCGATTCCTAAGCTAAAATAAAATTCCATATTTCTAGATCAATTAGAATCAGAAATCGCTTCAATCGAATCTCTACAGATCACAAAATCGCCCGAAAGCAGATTTATACCCAAAACCGTCACATAATTGACTCGCTTTAGTCTTATCCGTAATTTTTGACTAAAACCCGAAACTCTCATTCTACCAAAAAGGGATATAAAATTTTTTTAGAAAATTACCGCTTCGAAAATCATAAAAATCGAAGGTCAGACGGAGGAAAGACAAAGAAAATAGGAAATAGGTTTAATTTTAGCAAAAATGAAAAATCAGAATTAAAAAAAAAAAAAAAAACTTTTTCCTCGCACTCAGCAGAGTGCGAGGCAAATATATATATATCAATTTTTTTTTTTTACAAAAACTAATGAAAACTTCTCTAACTTTGTAAATTAATATCTCTTTACCCCGAAATCGAAATTTTGTAAATTTAGTGTCAATGGAAAGATAAAAAGAAACTCTACAACTTTCTAGAAGGATTTAAAAGCTAATTTAGTCATTAAGAAGATCAAAAATTGCTTCAAAGTTTCAGCCCAAACTCAAATTTTCCTACAAAATGCCAAAAGTTTGAAAATTCATATCTTTTAGCACACAAGTC
>JANVCQ010000004.1:34435296-34453287 GCA_025531925.1 Erythroxylum plowmanianum
ACTCATAACTAAGAAGAATTAGGATCATTATGTAATAATAATAAAGATAATAAGAAGAAGCTTCTAAAGGATACAATCAACCAAGCTAATGAAAACAAGATTATAAATGAAAGATAGTGTACCCATAATCTAATACCCAAAAGTGTACCAATCATAAACATTTAGAGATTCAAAATCTATTTTAGATCCCTTTCATCCAAATGACAATATCTAGGGATGTCCTTAAAACAAATATGCAATCCTAAATATTATTTGAATCCTTTCAAAAATTTGCTAAGTGCAAGTATTAGGAACTCCTCTCATTTCCACAAATGCATATGATGTAAAGAAAAGGAATCCTATACAAAATTGCCTTTTCAGCCTATTTATAACTGTTTATTAAATGCTTACAATCAAACATTCACACATGGCATTGGAATGACACATACAAACTTGGTTCCTGCAAAACAAAACTATAACAGAAATTGCATGCCGATGCATAATTTTGTACCCTCTAATCAATTCCCTTTTCTTAAGTCATTGCGATTCTCTAAATCATTTAAATCCCTTCAAATGATGTATAATTCTCTGCAAGAATTCAATAAAAATTTGTACCATGGTTTGCAAAGTAATCCTTTAATCATTTAAAAGAAAATACAAACCGTTTAGTGATATCTTGTTTTAATCAGTAAACAAAACTGCATAGGATCTATCAACCACATTGACAGCACATTTATGATATTCAATAACAAAGTTAAATTGTCTATATATATATATATGATGCTCTTTGTACTTAATGCATTAGCTGCCTTAACTCAAGTCATGCCTGATATTCAATAACAAAGTTAAATAGAAGTTGCAAAACAAGAGACGGATCATCCTTTTCTTGATTTCTTCAAAGGCATATATCAAACTAGTAGCTAGAACTCACAAAAGTTGTAAAATTGGACTGCTAAAATCTCAGGTTTGATATGGGTGCAATTTTAGGTTTGTGGTTGTTTAGAAATTTAGGCTATAAGTGCCTGAATTTAAGTGAAGAAACAAGCAATAGAAGGTTTGATTGTATGAATCTATGTGTCCTCGATATCACATCTACTCCCACTCTTCATTGTACCAAGTTAAAGCTTTGATTGAGTAATTTCCCTCTTTTATTTCTTTTATAAACTTTAAGTTCTTTTGCATCACAACCTACCACAATCATGGTCTCAAGCATCATAATGGAGTTCATGTTCATTATTCCATAATCCTTCCTCATCAATAAAAGAGGAGCAATATTATGTTTAAAAATTGATTTCTTTGGTGTAGATAAGTAACTTAAATAAGACTGTGATGATCAATTTATAGAAGATCAGAATACAATTGAACTAGATAAAAAGCTTTGCAGAATATTTTCAAGTGAAATTTATTGAAGGTTAGAATGATTATATTGCCATTGCCAAATATGTAATGTTCAAGACTTCACATTGGGAATTTTGCAACTACAAGTCCAAGTGAACCTTTTACAATATTCACAGAAACCTATCTCATTATGCTTTTTAAAAATTTGGTTGATAGATCCTCTGCTGCCTTGTTGGCAACATATTGACAGCACAGAGATGAATTGAGAATTTTAAGTTTTATGAAATCTTTAATAGGTCTGACCAGTTGTGATCTTGATTCGTTGACAGACCTTAGAATTCTGATATTTTATCTCATTTACTTCGAGGTCTCTTATTTTGAGTTGTTGATATGTTAACTTGTTCATAATAATAGTTTCCTACACTTATGTAAAATGGAATGACACATTGACTCAACATACTCAAAACCCAAGCATCTATAAAATCTAATGCTTACCATCTGAAGAAAACTAAAGCATTATATATTTTCCTTTATGTATATAGCATGATCGACTACATTACTTTATGATGTTGTATCAATTGCATGCCAAATTGTACAACCTATAAGTTATCAACCAATGCACAACAGTCATCATCATAACATACATACAAATTGCCTGCATGGTTTCAATATCTTCAGTGAAAGTCTGTAAACAATGCAAATTGTACAAACAGCAACATATTCCAACCAACAATACAAGGGTTTATCTCATTTACAAATCAAGCAGATGATTAAATTCAGAATATATGAAATACCTTTCAACAGAAACTTCAGCAACTCTTTGCAACTGATGGCAACCTCTACCCGATCAACAACTACCAATGATTCCTACACAGAAACAAAAGAAACAGGTTAAGTGTTTTGCATTTGCAAGCATCAACCAATACAACAGTTTCAGATAAGTAACCAATGCACTTATTAAATTTTTAAGAATCAAATAGCCATATGTAACAAACACCTTGTTCAATGACTGATATTGCTCAAACACCATTTCTGTTCAAGTAATGAATGAATAACATGTATATAAATCAGAACCGTATATCACTCAGAAGTGAGGCACATAACATGTTCAAGTAGTCGGCTGAAATTCATGCAACATTTTCTAAGACATTTTTATTCATTAATCCAAAATTTTCCTTATCAATTTACCCCTCTTCGACACTTCCAATGCTACTAGTTAGGGACTTTCAACAGCTATCCAACCACAATGACACAATGCATACACATTATTCTTACTAATTTTGCATACAACAAAACCCCAACCCAAATCCGTATACAAATCCCCACATTCAATCGTGCATCATCAAAACACTGAGAACTGAATCAACCTCCCAACCAAACCCCTTCGTCCAGAAAGCAAATCCAATACATAAAGTCAATTAAAAAACCCAGTGGGCATGGGTAGCTTCATCCGGCAAAAAAGTGGGTCACCGAGTCAACCCAAAAAAATGAAACATCCAAGAGAGAGAGAGTAGAAGAAGACGACAATGTACGGCACATTTGGGTAACAAGGGTGTCGGTCAAGCAAGGAAGACCGACATTTTTCCACCATACAATCAAATACTTACTTCACACTGGAGAGACGAACGTCTTCGGGAAGAAGGGCAGCGTGCGAGAGGGAACGCTGGAGACTGTAATCGTGAGGGCGAAGGAGGTTCTGGTGGTCGCGATCCGTGGCGACGAGGAGGAGGAGTCGGGGACGAAGACAGCAAGGAGTCGGGGAAGGAGTTGGGGAAGAATAGGCTTTGGAGTTGGACAATTGTGTAAAATGGGTTGTGGTATGCGCCGGGGACAGGGACAATGTGTCCCTGTCCTTCCTTTTTGGGGGGGATAAAAATCCTTGTCCCTGTCTACCGGGGACGATGGACAAAACTTCGGAGATAGGAACCAAACAGCTCTGGAGATAGAATTTTTCTGTCCCCGTCCCTGTCCCCACTAACGGGGACAGGAACCAAACACAGGATTAAAGAGACACTTACCTTTACAGAATTACCAATGACAACTCTGAACATTTATAAACAACTTAAGGCCATTTTAGGCTGTAAGATGGTGAAGCATCATAATTAACCTCTGATGTAAGTGCTAATGCAATGGTTTAGTCGTTCATCTAATAAGGTAACTTAGGAGTCCTTGTTTGAGTTTACCGAAACACTATCCGATCGCTAACCTTATGGACAAGGTTTTTGAAGGGGGAGGCATTGTTAGGTGAAGATAAAGCTACGTAGAGGCAGGAATTAGCCACCTATAACAAACTGGAGAAACACATTCATCTAATAATAATATTAAGATTTCGTAAATAGTGTAGTTTTAATTTTTTTGTAACTACATCCAAACATATTATATGTGTCAATCAATGAAAGGTTTGTGGATCTATATCATGTAATGACCCAAAACATCCATTTAGAACTCAAAAACGATATTGTTGTTTTCTCTTTTCTTTCTCATTGCCTCTTCTTCTGGAGTGATTTATTTATCTTCATATTATTACTTTTTCTCACATAATAGTCATTGTTCACAATTAGGAGTAACCTCCACCTAATGCTCATAGCCAAAAATTGCCTCACCATCTTTACAGTCAGTGATCATCAAAGACAAGTAATAAACCTCACACAACCACCAAAAGGTCATCGTCTCCAACATTATCCTATGGCATCAAAGACATCTTCTTCTTGCCATCATTATTGTAATTGCTCCTTAACAACATCAGACAACTATCAGCTTCTTCCTACTTTGGTAGCAAAATCACCAAGATCAAGAAGTTGTTTTAGTACATAAAGTGAATAGTCTCCTTCCAATCACCAGTCCACCACAATGCTTCTCCTCTGGCAACAAGAAAAAACAACTTCAAAATAACAAACCACAACTCATGGAAACCCATCACAATCTCAAATTCTTATTAATCACTGGTAACCATAACATTAGAATATAAGATATGCAAAATGAACAAAGTCAATGTGTTCCTCCACTTTAAAAGTAGCAATAATTTTAGGAGAAATTAAGACTTTCAAAGCTTGGGTTCCAACCATACAACTAGTTTACTAAAACCCTAGTGCATTAACCATTTCTCTTTTGAGGTTGTGAGTGTTTCTATAACTTATTGAATACGTTGGCTTTACAAATCTTAAATAATCTTAATGAGTTTCTAAAGACTTCAGTTTGAGACATTATTATGAAGTTTTCATATTTCAAGAATAATCAAGTTCAAATATGATTTATGGTTTGCGACATTCATTTTTAAAATTTGATATCAATAACAACTAAATAATCATCAAGTTATATTATTAAATATGACTATATACTATTATTGAAAAAAAGGATCGGATCCAATTCTACGCGTAGTAAAAAAGAAACTTTAAATTTTTTAAAAGTCAGGATCACTTTAAGTTTTATATCATGATTGATTTACGAACATAATAAACTGTATACGTAAGTTATCCCTTATTGTGTAGTTTGATCATTTATCTTACAATTTCTTTTAAACTATTTTTAAAATTGATTCATCACAACCACTATAGTCACACTTATGTTTGACCTCTAATTGTATTCACATAAACTGGTTAAGTGAACTCTTAAGCAAGAAGTGTTAGCCTATTTATATGGTTTGGACCTTTATATTAAATAGAATATAATTCTAAACTTAATCAGAATTATAGTTAATTCTAATTAAATACTAATTAAAGTATAATAAATTTCAATATGCTACTTTCCAAAAGAAAAGATTCAATATGCCATATTAGTCTTTATTTGTTAAATATCTTATATTTAATCCTAAAGTTTTTCAAACTTTAACATCAAAATTTTCTTGATTAAAACTACCATTTCCTCTCAACAATTGTTTGTATACGACTCATTAGTTTACTAAATATATTGGTAATGAATATATTATAACTATAAATCATATTTAGGCATTAGATAAACTAAACTTTTTTATTTATTTTTAATTTTTTAGTAAATAATTTATATCAATAAATTAAAATTGACGTTTAACAGGTATCATTATCACTCAAATATTATAAATGTTAGAATAATTTTGACTAATCTTTCCATGCATAACTTTTTTTATAATTCAATCATTTCATCTTATAATAATATTAGACAAAATATGGCATTAATATCCACTTGCCAAAACTCATGTCACATGAATTACGTGGCTTTGTTTGTTTTCATCTAGAACACCAATTGCTTGTGTCACTTGGCTACTTCAATGAAATGCGTGTCAAACTTCGCAGGTTCTATGAAATTGATGCTTGTAACGAAACATTTGGGTAATATTTCACCGTTATCTCGTAAGATTTTATAGGGTAGCTTAGTGGTATCAGAGCCACCAGATTGTGGCCTGAGTTTGCCTCACGTTGTGGGTTCCATTCTCCGAATGGTAAAGGGGTCTGCTGCGGCGCTATCTGTACCCAATCTTGAATGTGGGCCTCAGAGCGGGGTACATTTGGGTAATGTTTCACCGTTACCTCGTAATTAACAATTTTATACAGCAAAATCAGTAGATTGGTCAGGAGGGAAAGCCAGTTCCAAGAATCTGCGGTTTCCCAGATAAAGGACATGCTGCAATTACAAGATGTAAGGCACTGGGGATGACGAGGTTAAGAACCCAAAACCAAAAGAAAAAAGAGGGAAAAAAATATACCGTAATGCTGAAATGGATACTACTCACCATACCGATCAAGAAGCATATGCCTATTCTAGGCAAGTTTTAATGATTGAATCAATTTTCATGGCTTGCCAGTAACTTAAGAGAAATTGCTAACTCAAGTCCATGTAAAGAGGTTCCAACTTCCTCCTGTCAAATCAGGCTTTTCTTGCCATGAAACTTCATGATAAAGGGGATATATATGTACAGGAGTTGTAGAAACCACAGTTGCATCTGATCAACTTTTACCCTCTCTACCGATTTTCTTCAATTCTGCTGCAGTCCAGTAATTTTATCCTATGTAACATAAACACACAATGACATGATTTGCAGCACATTTCTTTTAGTACAGGAGTATAAGCCAGCTATGATAAATTAAGCACCGTGATTTAGACACTAAGCTGCTTACAGAAATCAAAGAACTCAGTATCCCCACTTGAAGCAAGCTGATGAAAAGCTTTGGGGCATTAAGAGCTTATGTAATAGCTAAAATTGATCAGTCACTCAGTTACCACCACTTGGCTTGTTAGATAATCGGCGCTTGTAGCGTTTTAGTACAGATGCTATATTCTCTTTTCCCTTTGGGAAAGCTACATCTCCTGCAGTAGTTCCCGATCGACCCTTACGACAAGATATGGCCAACTCAACATCCTTAATTAAATCCAAGAGCATTCCTGAAGTAGTGCATTTTCCTCTGCCAGGTTTTGCTGTAGGAGGTAACATTCCATTTGAAACAGGAAGTGCTGACCTGTTTTGGTAGGCGGGGGAGACCTGGAGACACAAACATGGGGAAAGAGGGCGACGTGGCTTTGAAAATGCCGGATCTATGATCCCCTGTTACCAGAACATATTGCTTTAGTTTGTGTTTGTGAGATAGAGAGAGAAACATAGGCAAAAGTAGATTACAGTGACAACTCAATATCCATAGGTCACATTCAGTACGAAAAGTGCAGCTGAAAATCGAAAAACATGATGCAAGAGATGGCATTACTGGCCAACTATAGACATCAGCCATTCTTGCAGTTGGAAAATGTAGAAATTCACAAGGAGCAGTAAAAAAATCTACAGTAGAAAACATACCTGGAGACGGTTTAGCACATAAGTATATTTGCCCCACAGTTCTGGTCGGCCTTCCATGATGGACAAATCTAGAATTCGATGAATGCACCAAACCCCAAAGCTTACTATCAAGTCTACTCCCCAGACACAGTCCTCCCCGCAATTAGGAACTGAGGTTACTGATATAATTCCTGAACCTGTGTCGTCGTCATTCTTTGAAGAACCAGAGAGGTTCATATCTCTCATTTCAGCTTCATAGAAATACTTCTCCCTTGTTGCCACATGATTAATGAGATCTTCATCAGCACCATCATTTTGCCTAAACAACCAATCAGATCCTTCCAATTTCAAAAGCTTTATGATGCAATCTCTGAAAGAACAAAGCAGCTGGGCCTCTGAATCCATAAGGCAAGTACCTTCTCGAGCAGCTGAATTTGACCACCTTCCAACACCCCTCCCAACATCACAACTTTTGTCACCCACACCAAACTGCTCAAACGGCTGCTTGGACCAGAGAGATCCATTTCCATAACCTCTTGATAGGCCATCAAAAGCTAAAGGATCCATTCCTAATCCAGTATTAGCATACAAGGACAGCTCATAACTTGTTCTACCAACAGAACTCTCCCATTTTGTACTCTTTTCAGGCATATATAAGCCAGCATATGGCCCAGTTAATCCAGGAATGTCAGGCAAGCTATGGTACTTCTTTGTATTCACTGACCTACATCCATTATCAACAAATCCAGATAAGCAAGGATCATAATATGCTCTTTCAGGTTGTAGCAGGCTATTTCTAGAAGCTGTAAATTGCGAGGCTTGTGGAGAGTTCAATCCATTTTGCAACTTCAAAGCCAAGGCAGCTGCATATGTGTCCTCATAATTTTGAGGTCCCAAAGATGAAGATAACGGTGTTGCTGATTCCAATTGACCATTTAAGCAATTGGAACCCCTGTCCTTAGCAATCTGATTAACAATTGATGCTATCTGATAACCATGAATTGTAGCAGGCTGAGTACCCCAGATATCACTTGATGGTTGAGTTCGCATACTAGAATATCTCTTCTCAGTAGAGTCCAAGACATTGTGAATGGAACCACCGGCCATAGCCGGTGGGATGTCCCAGCCATTAGTTGATGGCAGAGTTCGCATACTAGAATATGTCTTCTCAAAAGAGTCCAAAACATTGTGGCTAGAGCCATGCACATATGGATCCAGTAATTGCACGTGATTGGACCACATAGAGGAAGATCCACTTTGAATTCCATATGATGAGTCGATATGATTTTGCATCCTTGGCTGCCTGGCAGGGTCACATAAACTTGAACTTACCATAGAATCAGATCCTATATCACCTACAGATGGGAAACATCCACCAACATCCTTTCCAATTGTCTCAACTTTTAGCAAGAAAGATGCAAGCTTTGAATCAGCCATCAAGACATCCCACTTTTTAGACTTAGCATCTGGAGTTGATTGTCCATGGGTGTTATACAACTGCCCCCAAAATGCTTCCAGAATGGCAGCAAATTGCTTTCTTGCAGCTCGACCCAACGCACCCAATCTTGAGAGACTTCCAACATCATTACCACCCTCGTCACTTTTTCCACTGAGACTCCTCAGTGATGCAGGACCATCAAATGTCAAAGATGAAGTGCTTCCAGGAACTCCTTTTGGAAATTCATCAGGCTCCCAAGCATTTGCCTCATCATCCTTCTTTACAACATGTAAATCGCCCTCCACAACGACAGTCTTTTCAACTGTGTCCATTGGTTCAATCTTTAATTTTTTGGGATCTACCAAATCAGCATCAGAAGCATCATTACCTACAGTTGACACAGACAAAGACTCTTCAGCAGGTGCATGATCCTCTTGGTGGCATATCTGGGCACTGGAAAATGTACCATGGGAATAATTATCCTCGGTAGTTGTCTGATGAAGCTCCTGACCAGCCTCCATGCTGGTTTCAGGTAAATCAGGACCAGGTTTTGTGATAGTTTCATCTGGGCAACTGTCAATAGATTTTTCTGATATCAAAAACTGATCCTGTGTGGAAAAATGTTCCTTTCCATCATATCTACTATCGCCCAAAATAATTCCCTCTCTGTGTAACGATGGCTCATGAATGGGAATTTGTGCATTCCAATTCCAAACCTGAGCATCTACACGGGTTGCAGATTTCAATGGGGTAGCTGCTAACCAAAGCATCATACAAAACGATGAGAAGGCAGTCATGAGAAGAGTAATGTAAGGGACAGATGAGCTCATGCCCATATTCCACCTCAAATTGCCTACCCAATCACTATCCCCAAATATCATCTCTGTAACAAAAATAATCTGCAAACCGAGCAAGCCCATGAAAGTAATAACAGCAACGAATTCCAAAAGTTGAGAAATTTTATAGACACCCATTATTTTTCTTGATGAGGCTACCCGAAAAAGCGGAATTACAGAAGAAGGAAGCTGCAGAGCTATAACAACTTGTGTAAATATAAGCAATTGATATACCCCTTCAACTCCACATGTCCATAGACAATAAAGGGCTGGGATAATGGCAATGATTCTAACAGTAGTGCGTTGAAGCCAATTGGGCATACCCAGTGTGACAAAATCATACAAGACTACTTGGCCACCAAGATTCCAGGTCAATGTAGTGATTTGATTGGTAAGATACAAACCCAGTACAAAAGCAATTTGTGCTACAGGACTCCTGAGAACCTGAATCAATTATATAAGAAAAAAAATCAAATGTAAATATCACATCAAAAGTCATGTGTATTCTTACATAGCAATTTTAGAAATATCATCAGTCATCATTAGCAAGGGCTAAAGACAAGAATGACCAGTTCTGGTAGTGACAATGCCTCGGAAAATGTAAGCGGAATCAGGCCACTACTGTAGAACACATTTGCAGCTGAATTCATAAGCACAAGATTCACCATGAAAATGAAACAGAAGATGGAGCATATGGCCCAAAAATGGCTATGACACAAGGCATTCTTAGAGACAGCCGACGATCCCTGATGTTGCTGTAAGATGTGAAAATACAATGTTTCAGATATTTGTCTAACCAAAAATGAGAATGGCAGATGTGTGGAGGCCAAAAATCTCAATATACTATATCCAAAGCCTAGTAAGGATGCGCAAAAAATAAATTAAGATTAGCGAATACAAAGAAAATAAGATAACTACCAAAACCAATATTCCAAGAAGCCATTTAAAATATTACAAGTCACAGGCATTCATAATCCTTCAAATCAGACCACTTACACTACCACATTGTGCAGAGCCACCTTTAACTGAGTCTGCATATGCTTGCATTTATGCAGCATTATAGATACACATATATACAGAAAGGAAAGGAAAAAAAGAACTCACTTATAGCTAATAGGCTCGAGAAAAAGGTATGAGGGATGGAGAAATACCAGCACCATAGAAGAATGGAGGTAAAAGTTATGTGGCATGATATTTGCTCCAAGAAGACTCATCAGTGCAAACAAACTTTCATCGCCTAACTTAGGACGCATCCAGTTCATCGTTAGTGAGATTTCCGGTTGACTAACAAGCACTCCAAGAACATAAAGAACAAATAAAGCAAAAGAGACTTGTGTGAAGAAGAAATTAGCCTTGCATTTCTCCTGAAAAAGGTAGTACAAATTATAGGTAAATTTTCTAGAAAAAGAGAGTAAAAAGAAGAACTCCCACTGATCTAACATACCAGGAAGGTGGAAAAAAGTGGTGAGACAACTGCATCGAGGGCAGTCAACAAAACACAAGTGGACAAGTCCACCCCAAAGAGAAGATTAAGACCATGTGCAATGCCAAGAATCTAACACAATCAGCAAATTCACCAGTTAGGAACATATTGACAAGTTGTACTACCTAAAAGTAGCCATAGTTGATAACGGATTAGACATATACCACGGTGAGGTCTAATGCCATCATGGAAACGGATGATTGAACTCCAAGAGACATGCACATGAACTTGCTGTACTCATTGCTGCAAATCTGAGACATCAGCAAGGAAGAAAAGGAAGGACGATCAATTAAAGTCATTCAGCAAGACAGAGACCAATACCCCATTTTCATCATGCTTATTTAATTGGAAAAATCAAGATCAATCTATGAACAACTATAGCGTTTCTTTCACCACTGGTCTTGTTGCTCATAGGAAGAGGATTAGGGATCATCCTCCTCCATGGTTAAAATCTTAGTGGAATCGCTTATTCATTCCAATTAACCAAAACTAAAGAAAAAAAATCCCTTCTTAAGTAAAAGTGGACTAATCAAATGACATATAGAAACGATTCTAGATACATTTAAGCCACTTCTTGACAGATTTCAAAATCAATAATCTACCAAAAAACATAGAGGGTAGAACTCAAGATATTATACTTGAGAGGAAAAGAAAAGGAGAACACAATAATAGATAAGAAATGCAAATTAACTCAGGTAAGCATCAAATATATAAAATTGGGATGACAGTTTCTCATTCCGAAAAATAATACCTGTGTTAGATCTTTTCCAGTAACCACACCAATTCGAGCTGACAGGTACTGGCACAGAATTGCAGCTACATTAAAAGTGAACATTGGCAATACCAGACCAAATCCGAAATGAGCACCTGCGTCAATAGTTGAAGCCCACTTTCCAGGGTCAACATAGCCAAGTGAAATCACAAGTGTTGGTCCTAGAACAAGAAGCATTTGATGGAAAACACCTGGCGGATGGTTAGTACTTGCAAGCTCAGCTTCCATGTTGCCGCCAACACTTCCTGAACCTCAACTAGCAGCCAGTGCACTAATTAAATAGAATTTCCACACAAAAATCAGCCTCCTATAGTTGTAAGCAATCAGATTCTATTGCTTCTTAAAGCTGCTTCTCCTAAACTATGCATGCACTTGTAGCCCTTTCAATGCTCTTGGCCTGATGAAACACCTCGGTACAAAAATTGATTGCCTAAAGCCAGTTGCTCAAACCACTAGCAGTGATCATAACATACCAATGTAAAACTTGATCCTAATTCACCTCCCTCGCTACCATATAATAGCATAAAACCCAAAACACCTGACTGATTTCCTAATAATGGCAACAGCGGTGAAATCATGTGACACCCTCAAACTTTCTTCCAATATCCAAGCCTGATAGAAGAGAAAATTAATTGCGCTGCTACAAAAACTCCAAAGGCTAAGGCTTATAAACAAAATGTCACATAGATACCTGCATATATGGAAAGACATGGATATTTAAATAATAACATAATTGTAAACAATGAAAAGAGTAGCAATTGGACGTCCACAATTGGAATTTAAATCAAGGATTCAGTATAAGACATCATTTTACAGAAAAGGAGAGAAACAGAAAAGATTGTGATTATAGGCAATTGAGTGTAGCAAAAGGATCAAGTTATAGCATCCAGAATTCACAACTCCGTATCAAAACTTACTAACCACAGGAGAAGACCTACCCTGAATCTTAACAAAAGTGTCTTTAAAAAGTTCAAGCACTAATCGGTACAAAAATAGAAGAAAGCAAATAAGATCATTTCCTTGACATAGTTGCAAATCACTATTTTCCAAAATCAACTTTAAGCTAACTCCTGGCAAACTAACATGATCAGTTGTCAAAAACTAGATTCAAGAAAAGAAAGCTCAACAGTTCAAAATTGCTGGTGGCCAACCAAATGATCCTAAACAAAACGCATAAGGAGTCTCAGTAGTAACACAACCCTTCATGCTAAACAATCTTCGACAGACTTACAACTCCAGATAATGATTAAGAAAACAAATAATTTTAGCAGCACAAAACCAGCTCCGAACGAACATAACCCATTAGCAAAACATATCAACTTTCTAAGCACTGAAACGCCCCAGAAACAGCAAAGAATAAGAAACCACAAACGTAGATCTGATTAACCTGAATAAAGTAGAAATAGCTTAAAGAAACAAACTTTCTTTATTTGTACGGTCACCTAAGTCAAAAATTTTGCATGAAACAAACTCAAAAAATAAAAATTCGCACCCCAGAAGCTCAGTGTTGTTAAAATTAGCGTTTCAGAAGCTATGATTAAAGTGTTTTAACATCTGAACATCACCTTCTCTCACTAACCTTCCCTCACTATCTTCCCTCTTGTCTCTCTCTCTCTCTCTTAGCCCTCTCACTCTCTATCTAGTAGTGCTGTTGTAACAAGGAGATTTCTGGATGAGTCAAACAAAAACAAAACACCTGAATTTCTAGAATTTCTATTTCGTTGTCTCTCTTCTTTCTTCGGAGAAAGTTCACTAATTCTTTTTATTAAGGATTTTCCCGGGAAAGAAAGCTCAATTTTCCAGGGGAAGCTTTGGTTAAAATAAAGAATTGTAATATTTATAAGTTTACATCCTCCATGTTTCAAAAATTTATAATAATAAATAATAATTATAATTAATATAAAATAATAATAATTTTTAAATATTTCACATATAAGTGATAATCATAATTAATATAAAAAAGACAATTATCATCATATAAGTATAAATTTAAGAACAGTATAAAGTATTTAAAATATTACAATTTTATCATATAATAAATATTAATTATATTAAACATCAAATAAAAGAACAATAAAAATCCTTAATTGTCTAACTATTACAATTTATAACAAGAGCTCGTTATGAGAAAACAAATAATTAAAAATAAAATTTGAATAAAAAATATATATTATTTAATTTATTATTAATTAAATATATTATTAAATATATCAATGTATTAATTATTAATAAGAATTTAAACA
The DNA here is from genome assembly GCA_025531925.1 of Erythroxylum plowmanianum. Classification (NCBI taxonomy): domain Eukaryota; kingdom Viridiplantae; phylum Streptophyta; class Magnoliopsida; order Malpighiales; family Erythroxylaceae; genus Erythroxylum; species Erythroxylum plowmanianum. The sequence goes on from JANVCQ010000004.1 coordinate 34,449,126, forward strand.
ATTTTAATTTAATATTACATAATTAATTAATTAAAATTAATTATTACTAAAATTGTAAATAACTTAATTTAATTTAAATTTGTAAAATTAATTATTATATTTTTAAAATATATAAATTTTAAATAAAATCTGATTTAATAATTAAAATATATTTAAAATAAATATTAGTTTATAAATAATAAAATTTAAATTATTTATTTAAAAATGGAATAATTTTTATTAATACTTTATTAATAAATATTATATAAAATATTAAAATAAATTTAATTAAAAATCATTTATTTTAAAGCTTTATTTAATGTATAATTAATATGAGTAATAAAAATAAAATTTTATTTTAAAAATAAAAATTTAAAATCACAATAAAAATTGAAATAAATAGTTAATTAAAAAAGTTTGAACAGGGAGGGGGGACGTCCGAAGGAATAAATTCTGAAAATTTTTAAAAATTTTATTAAAAATTTCTTCAATTCTTGTAAAATTCACGGTACTTAGTCGATATTAGGTAAAATCAGCTAATATTGACTGGTATTTTTGAACATAATTTTATAATATTTTTTTGCCGGTACGGAATTTAAATTTTTACTTTTAGGACGTTTGATTCTTTTTCTATTAATTTTAAAAATAAAAATTATTTAATTAAAATTTATAATCAATTTGAAAATAAAAATTTATTTAGTTTTATTATAAGAACTACCAAAAACAACTTAAGTTTTTTTTTTTTCTTTGGGAAAGATAACGATTGCGCTTAGCGCATATTATTGATTTGGTCTCTCAACCTCAAAAACATATCAATCGTATCATTTCTCTCCGAAACATCACTCTCTTCTGTTCAATAGTTGACCTGCCTATTCCAGCAAAGACAAAAAGTTTTTACTTCTCTTCCTGAAATAGCCTCTTTTCCAACTAAGCCTTTGGTTGGGTTAATATCGCAGAGCTTTTATTAATAGGTTTTTTCTTGGAAGAACTCTTTTAAGAAATTAATTAACTTTTTAATTGTAGTTTAAAAAAGAATATTTTTTAAGAGTTTTATATAATAGACTGTTCGACAATATTATTTAAAGTATATTAAATAATATAGAAATCACAATATATTATTATATAATTTTAAACCATATGAAATACAAATAAAAGTATATCTAACCAAATCTTTTATATGAATTATAACACAAGTAAATTGATATAAAAATAAATATAAAAATATAAAAAGTCAAATAATATTATATAAATCTGAAAATGAATATTTAAGTTGAGTGAATAGTTAAATACATAATAAACGAGAAGATAAGTTTGTGGGTATTGTGAGAATTATCTGTAAAACATAAGAGTAAAAGGAACTAAATAATAGGCTTATTACTTGCTATGAAAATTTTATCTAAAAAATTATTTGAGAAATTTTTTTTAGAAGCGCCAAATTTGAGCTTCTTAAAAAGTTATATTTTGACTATCAAAAAAATCTTTTCTATTAAAAATTACCTTTTTATTTTATAGTCAAATATTTTTTTTAATAAAAGGCTTCTATAATTAAAAAAAATATTTATTAATCTCCCAAAAAAGAACAAATAAGTTTGTTATTTCATCTTCCTCAACCAATCAAAACTACATTTCACTCCGTCCTTTTCGAAAATGCTATATTCAAACCAAAAATTGCAGCCTGAGAACTACTTCAATTTAATTTAGAAGTCCAACAATTTTAATTGCCCTTCTATTCGCAATTTAAACTTAAAATTGATATAAAAGGAAATACTGTTGAAAAGAACCCTATATTTAATTAATAAATTCTCCATCATTTTTTACTCCCTACTTATTATATTATTTCTTAGGAAATTTTATAAAATAAAATTATGATTAAAGGTGTTTAAAAATTTTTAATATTTGTAGTCATCAAATAAATTTATTTGAATCATATAAATTAATAATTTATTATATATTTCCAAAACTTATTTAGTAAATAAAATTCTTCCAATTTTTTTAATAACAACGATGAGTTAAAATCTAATTCGCCACATATTTTTAGAAATTTAATATTAAATAGTTTTATTTTTAATTAATAAAATAATTATATATATATATATATATATAATCCTATCTGAATGAGGATAAGTTTGGGGGTTGTAACTTGTAAAGCGAACGACAAGTTGAGGATAAGATTGTTAGGGAGTACATATAAATATAATAAAATATGTGTAATAATTATATGTAAAAAAAACGTTGTAGAGATGACAATGACATGACGTTAAAGGTACAATCCAGAGTTGGATCTATGACATGGCGTTCAAGATAACTGACAGATTAGATTTGACAGTCAGATCCTTACCCCAAATACGATATCGTTTTGGTAACCTACAGATTATATGTGATAGTTAGATCCTTACCCCAAATACGATATCGTCTTGATAACTTAAGGTTATATTTGACAGTGAGATCCTTACCTCGAATACGATATCGTTTTATATTATTTACTCACAAGACGGTGTTATTTTTGGATGAAAATAAAGTTGGAAGGGACACAAAGAATCAAATGCCACAAATTTGAATCTAATTATAATTCATTCTCTATCATGAGCATATTTTTAACTAATGATTTAAGAAATTTAGCTAATTTGTTCAGTTCAACTATAAAAAATTTTAATTGTCCAATTATTTTATCTTATTTTTAATTTTTTAATTCAATTTATTAACTCCTATTATTAAAAATTGATCAATTTTTAATTAGTTAGTAAATTTTTTAAAATTAATAAATACTTACAAAATGAAATAAATCAATTAATTCTTATTTAATAATTGCTTTTGCAATTAAACCTTAAATTTTTTATAATCAAAAAAATATTTTTTTTATCATAGTTCAAATTATTTACTTTTATTTAAGTTTTAGCCTGTTTTATGACGCTCTAATATCAGTTGAGCTTTTTAAACTTTAAATATCTTATCTTATTAGTTTAATTTTCGGTCTGATTTTTAAAACGTTGTCTTTAACCAATTTCTCCTTTTATATAACATCATTATCAACTAAATACAGTTTTAGAAAACTGATTTCAATTAAGTAAAAACTTAATTATAGTCATAATTCTTCTTTTTTTTTCTAAAGTAAAATTATATTTGGATTAGCAAATGAGAACTTTATAGTTCTTTTTTTTACATGTTAAAGAATTCAACAATTTAGTTTGCTCTTTTTTAAAAAGTTAAATTAATTTGTCTTCAATTAAGAAATTACATAATTTTAATTTTATTATAGTCAAATTTATGTCAAACACATGCAAAATAATAAATTTTAAATGTGCAAACCCATAAAAATAATAAAATTTTGAACATTTATATCCTTCTCTAGTTAATTTCTCTATTACACAAACACAACATTGAAGTGTGGTAGCACTGCCACTGACATTAAACATTTACTCTCAAATATTTTGTTTTATTTTTCCGGAATATCAAATATCAAATATGGTTGTGTATGATATTCCAAAGTGATACGTAATATCAAACTAATTAATTAAACCAATAGCTGCCAACAAAGGTGCGGTCTCTCTCATGAGACTTGTTTTCCGATGTAACAAAGAGAAAAGGCCTCACGAGACTCTTAATAGTCCAAATGGACCATAACCTGCAGCCTTTTGCATCCACCAACGACGACTCTACGACTCCATAGGTGGACTGTGGATAGCATTCTTACTAACTTAAGACTCTTTTTTTTGGTACATAAGAGGCAAAAAAATAGAAGTTAAGGACGAATAAAGGCAATCTCATGCGCATCAGCGCGTGATAAATAAAGCATGCTCAACGGGAGAGTATGTCACACACACTCGCCGCGTACCATACTCGAGCCCAAACAAGCTAAGAAGTCAGCGTACTGGTTACCTTCACGAAAAACTTAGACTCTCACGCTGCGTTTGGTTACTGTCTCCGGTATCTGAAGACGGAACGGAACAGGACGAAACGTAACAAAAACTGGAGATAGTGATTTGTTTGGTTGTGGTGGACAGAACAAAAATTTCTGTCTCCGTCTTCAGGACAGATGTATTTGGTTGTAGGGGACAGAGACAGAAAATAGTGCAAATGACAAATATGCCCCTAGTCTTTGATATGAGTAAGAAGATGTAATTCAATAGTATTTTTATTATGAATGGTTTGTAATTCAATATTTTGTATTATTATTATCATTATG
>JANVCQ010000004.1:34453387-34465894 GCA_025531925.1 Erythroxylum plowmanianum
TTATTATTATTATTATTATATAATTTGTAATTATTTTTATAATAATTTATTGATTATAATTGTAATAAGAAATTTATTGATCATTTGAACATTACTGTCTCCTGTCCCCTGTCCCCTGTCCTACGGTTTTGAGGTAAACAAAATTTTCTGTCTTTGTTCACTGGGGATGGATGACAAAAAGAAGGAGACAGCAATCAAACAGTCAGGGTTGACAAGATTTTAAGGTTCTGTGCTTTGTCCCCGGTGACAAGGACGGCAACCAAACGCAAGGTCAGAGACTGTGAGGTGGTCTCGTGATAACAGTAGGGTCCCTCTCTTCTCACATGAACTGTATAGTCGTTCGGGATTCAATGCATCAGGCTACACTTTTTCTTAACCTCACATGTTAGGTCGTTTTCCAAAATTATTCTCCACAAACGATACCCTGCAGTTTCTAATAAGATATAATTACGACCCTCAAAACCAAAGTCACCTCATATGTAGACGTACGTTTTTGTTTTCCGAGTCACTTGGAACACATTTATTAAAATTTTCTTTTTTTTTTTTTACATAAAGGAAAAATAATACACTGAAAACTAAATGAATCGGAAAAAACTGATTCCCGATATATCTTCTAAGAAAAAACTATAACACTTTAAAAGTGAAACATCAAAATAAGTGACTCTAATATTGTCCTGACCTGCGGGGTCAGCAAGCCAGATTCATTGAACTCTTTAAGTCTTCTCAACGTTTTCATGATTAGTGGGCCTTAGGAAAACAAAGTCGATCGAGTTCTTTTGGCATGTGGAGAGTGTACTGGGATGACGAAGAGGTTAATTGTTCACCGTATCTTCTCTGGTGTCACATCATTATAATAATAATAATAGTTAACGCTGATTTATATATTATTGAAGATTTTTTTTTATTTCTTTTACTCTGTTTAATTTAATCTCACGAAGACCCATTTGAGCATTTGACGAGGAGGATACGGCTTTTGAACGAGTCGTTTTTGACATTTAGCCGCGATCGTAGTAGAAACTAAGCTTTTAAGGTTGTATTTCTTTAGTAGGTAATCTTCTTCTTTGGAGATTTTCGACCAAAAGGTGGAAACACTCATCCTAAGTGTCCCTACATCTTGGCCCCATAGAATAGTGAGGAGGTAAATTACGGTATGATCTCAGCCAGCTTCTTAGCAAGGCGGTCATGACACTTGTTGCCTGAATTCGAACCTAGGATCTTGGACCAATTCACCTTGCCAATGACCTATTGAGCTACCCGTGCGGGGTTCTTCTCTGAAGACTTGTATTCAGAAGATGTAGGTTTTATTTGTGATATTCTAACTTGGTTTTATTTTATTATTATTTAATTATTTATTATCTTTTCGTAGTTGTATTGGTTTTTATTTCTATTATTATTAGTGATTTTTGTATTATTATTATTAGTCTTATTTTCATTATTTTATATATATCTATATATTTTATTATTTCTATTTATTATTTTTTATTGTAATTTTATTTTCTTAATAATTTACTGTGTTAGTTTTACGTAATTTCTCTGTAACTTGCATCACTTTTATATTGTTTCATTTACATGTGGGTCTACCAGAAATAACCTCTCTATTATGTAAAGATAAGACTGCGTACTATCATATCTTCTTAGACCCTGCTTTATTGTAAGATTTCGGACTAGGTGATAATGATGATAAAAAAGCATGTAAAAATAAATATAAAATATAAATATCGTGAAAGAAGACTCGTAACTAACATATTGTATTTCTTGACTTTGCATTCATTTGAAACAAAATTTCAGAAGTTCTTAAGCTGATACAGAATATAAATAATGTTGAATACATGTATTCATAAATCAAAGACGCAATACAAGCTATCAGTATCTTTTTACCATTCTAAATAAATAAATTATAAAATTAAGATAAAATATAGATTTTATATAAATCTATTTTTAAAATTAAAACATGATTAAATATATAATAAATTAAAAATATAAGAAAAGATTTATAATGTAATGTAATGTCATTTTAAAATAGGTCTTTGAAGTTTATAATACAAAATTTTAAAACTTTTTACATATTTCTCAAAATTACACACTTTAACTAATAATTATACATATAATTTCTTAGTAATTTTTTGATTTCTTTCCTTAATTTATATCTACCGTTTGCATATTTCCAATTGAGCAAACTATGAAAAGTAATTTATATTTTCATGTGAAAAAGGGAAAGTTTAGATTATTGTTATGTCTTTCTTCTTATCATATTAATTATTATATAATCACTAGTAGGTTTATATTAATAATAGTAGCTTAGTTTCTTATGATCTTTTAGGAGGAGTGATGAGAGAAGTTTGAAATAAAATAGTTACGACTTAATTATCAGGCATGCATATCATTAAATAAGGTAAAAGATAAAGAACTCGTTTGTGATTTAAGTAACTTTAAAAAATTATAATCTTTACGATTATTAAAAATCTCCTTCAGTTTTTAATTTTTTAGGAAATCATTTCTCTTACGTTGTTTTAGAAATAATGGTGATAGATTATATATGAATAAATCAAACATCATTTTTATGACAATATAACTCATTTTTTAAATTCGATCCAAATCAATTAAAGTTGACCTAAATTAAAATTTTATTATAGTTATCTTATATTATTTATTTGAGTCAAATTTAATTGGTTTTAGTTTGGTTTAAGAGTTGAAGTGGATCATCATCTCAGTATTATTAAATTGATTTATATATGATGTTCATCTCATGTATATTTCACAATTATTTTAATATTAAATTGTTATTATTATTAATATTAATTTTCTTCTTCTTGTTATTATTATTATTATAGCTAAGTAATTATGTGAATTTCTTAAGGATATTTTTGTTTAACAAGTCCTCATATTTATTTTCAACCTACTTGAAATAGATAAAGATAGGAGGGAGGATGTGTTTACTTTTTTCCCAAACTCAAATAATAAGTAAAACTTTAGATTATATATTTTGTATGTTTTATTCAACCAAATAAAGAAATAACATATTATCAAAAATAGATCAGGAATAGTATGGCGATTCCAGTTAACTAGACACTCCATTAATAAATCAACCTTTATAAGCTAGTTGTTTTCTGAAGATGGTATTGGAAAACAAATCTTCATTCAACACCAATTAGGATTGACCATATTTTGGCCTCTACCTCCAAAATGTTCAATTATATCTCTTTAATCATTATTTTAAATTTATATTAAAAAATCAATATAAAATAGACATTCTAAGGCATGTCTTTAATCCTGTTCCCAGCTATTTGGATGTCTAAAGTGTCAGCAGTACCTTTGTAAAGTCCACAAAGCTAATTAAATCAAAACCACAGCCCAACTCAACCCACAACTAATATGGTGTATAAAAGGCAAAATTTGGAAAACAAAAAGAACACTAACAAGACAGCACCATCTTCTTCATTTTCTCTCAAAATTTCAGTAGTGAGTGTATCAAAATGCACCTCTTTGTTCTGCATGTAAATTTTCCTTATAGGTTCCTTCATTTTGTTTATTTTGCATAAAACTTGGAGGAAGTTGTGGAGCCTCACTACTCTAAAATTCCTCACTTGGTAAAAATTCTAGCAACTATTTTGTTTCTTTATTTGTGTTATTTTGATCACCCTGTACTAGTTTGTAGTTAGATTACATACTGTGGTTATTTGGGATAATTTTTGGAAGTTGCATGAAGGGAGAAAAATTGAGAAAATGGGGCTGGAAAATGATGAAATAAGAAAAGAGAGAGAAAGAGGAGAGGGTGATGATGGTGATATTGTCTTGAAAATTTAAGTTGCATGTAGGGGTAAAATGGGAAATGCTAAAGATTAAGGGTGAATCTGTAATTTAAGTTGTATGTAAAGGGCAAAATGGGTAGTGCAGAAAGTTAAGGGTAAATTTGAAATTTAAGTTGCATATGCAAGGCAAAATGGGAAATGCAGAAAATTTAAGGGTAAATATGAAATTTTGTTATAAAAAGGGCAGTTTTGGTATTAATTGAAATAAAGGTAGGTAAAATGGACTTTTAATTAGTTAAGGGTATTTTAGTAATTATGAGAATTAGGTTAGTAAGGATATTATTTTGTTTAATTAAGAATAAATTGGAAGAATTGGGTAAGAAATTTTTGGTAAATTAGTCTAATAAAAATGTATAAATTCTAGGTTTGAAAGTTCGATTAAGGAGAAATTGAGATTATCAATTAGTTTAGTCCAAAATTGAAGTAAGGATTACCTTGGATTTTACTTTTAAAATTAAGTATCGTTTTTGTTATTAATAAATTATATCTTGAGTTAATCATTAATTTAATTAATGATTAATACTTACATTCATGAATTATATTTACTTTAATTATTAAATAATTAATGTAGCAAAAGGTATTTCATTGTTATATTTTTGTGACATTTTATTAGATGTCTTGCTTGTTAAACTGACGAGAAATACGTTAATTAAGTAGAGATTATGAATAATAAATTGTGAATAATTAGTAAAAATTTAGAATCAATGACTTGCCTAAGATAGACTACATTCGATAGTCTTAGGAGGGTAGGTTAAGTTGATATGAGTGAGTAGTGACTAAGTATCTATCCGTGGATACTAATGTACTTTGTGCTGATATTTATACGTTTAATTACATTTCCACTGATAAGAGATTATGATGAGATAATCTGGCAGATCATTGGATTTATGTCTACTAGGTTAAGTTGGGCGAAAAAAATTCAGTTAAGTATTGGAATAAAGTATAAATGACAACTATTATTAATATTTGTGTTAATCATAATTGAGTAAAATTTTTGAGATGTTTGTGTGTTTGCTTAAATCGATTGACTAAGTGTTATAATTAATTATTGAGTTGTTTGGTTTTAAGGGTAAGGTTGATTATTCTTATTGAATTGACAGCTCATCTTTTACCATTTTATTTTTTTAGGAGATTGAGCGATTACTGATAACTCCAGAGTACAGGATGGATCGAGTGGAGTTTAAGTAAGTCAGCAAATTACTTGTGTATAATTTTTGGAATATATATATATGACAGCTCCAATAATTATGTTAGGTAAAATATGTTCCTCTTTTTTGAAACTAATTAATAATATATTTTAAGAATTATTTAGTTAACTATGGCTTAAAAATTTAGGAGTGTCGCAGCCTCGGATACCTTGAACCTCCCTTGTTTCTCCGACATCATTGTATCGTTGTTAGAGAAGGCAAGCGGTGAAGTAATCGCAGACTTACTGTGCCAGAAAGTAAATAATTTATAATTATGTTAACGGCCACATGTCGACTTCAGAATGAAATCCGTCGCCGTCGCAATTCCTGGATCGGATTGCGTTCAAATGCTTTTGGGAAACCGTGCTAATAAAAAATTGTTTAATCCTTGGTGCTCTGACGATGTGTACAATTCAGCTTGATTTTTCCCCACATTGTATTGGTACATTACCCCCAAGATTGCCACGTGGGATGTAATTTCGAATGATGTAAGAATGTAATTACTAGAACAAGATGCACGTACATCTTGAAAGAGATATTATTTAATTATGTAATTACTTTAATTCTTACTTTTGAAACACATAAAATATTTTAGCTGTGGTTTGAAGACATTGGTGGGATCAATGACATCAGGATTCATCCTCATGTCTTGCTCGTATGTACAGAACATATGCATCCTTCCAGGATTAAGTTAGTCACATAACATTTCCTAATATCATGCTAACTGTCTCCAAAAATCAAGCTAACGTGATTTATAGAAGCTAACTCCTAAGCACGAAATACAAATACATAAATATAATATACATAGTATGGTCCAATACTCTCCCTCAAGTTAGAGCATGAAGATTCTGAATGCCCACCTTGTAGAAAAGGTACTCAAATTACAATTTTTTAAATTATATTTGATTTTATATACCCACCTACAACTATGTTCTTTTTCCTGGGGGTAAATGTCTCAATAATCAAAGTCTCATTTTTATCCAAAGCATATATTTCATATTGTATGGGCTTCACCCCACTTTAGGTCCAGTAAAATGTCAACATATTTAATGGGTTCTTTGTAGCATCCATCTCTCAAATGATTGAGATATTTAAAGAGTTAGACTAATAAATTATATGAGTATCAGCATGTAGAGCAAAATTGGTACAATTGTGATATGATTATTATAATTATAGTCAAAGGCATGATATGAGCATACACACATGAATTGTGAATTAAACAAATGGCACTGAATTGACATGTCCTGGGGTATGAAATATGTTAAAGTGAAAATGATGTGAATTGTGATTTTGTATGTATTAAAATTTGGCATGATTGGAATTCAATTAGTGAATTGGAATTAATTGTGATTAATTAGGAGATTGATGAAATAAAATGTACATTTGGACTACGACAAATGTTAAGTGGTAGGATAAATTGATACATGAAAATTTTGGATGATTAAGCCTTAAATTGAATAACATTTAGCATAGTTAAATGTGTGACAAATGGACTAGTAATTAAATAACAATTGGACCAATTATTATGTGACATGTGGACCAATCTTGAAATGACATGTGGATTGATTTAGTAGGGGACAAATGGCAGCATCTTGAGTTGATTAGTGGTAGCATATTGATTAGGCAAATGTAAGACATGTCTTAGGACAAGTGTTGTGCTTTAATGGAGACACCTAGCATGTTGAGAGCAAATTTTAGCAGCAATATTTTTGCTATTTCCCTCACCTTTTCTCCACCAAAATTGCTCCAATTTTTCTCTGTAATTTGTTCTTAACCCTAGCTAAAGTTCTGCATGAAAACCACACCTAAATCCTTCACCAAATTGCCAAGAAAACTAGCTGATTATGATCTTCATATTGTTGTCCAAAAATCACCTTGCTTTCACCATAAGTTTGGATTCATTTTTCTTGCATGGAAACTTGGTTTAATCTAAAGTTTTGTGTTGAATTGGAATCCTAATAGGTAAGTAACAATCTTAGTTTTATGTTATGTCAAATGATATAAGAATGATGCTTGAATTGGAATGAAATGCATGTGATATTGGTGAAGATATGTGCTGGAAAATGTTGTATGAAATTAGATGTGTTTCTGTTTTGTTTTTGGTATTTGAAAACCGTGGGATATAGATTGATTGATGGATGAATTAGGTCTAGATTTGAAGTATAATGAAGGTGGATTTATGCCAGAAAAAGATGTTAATTTGATGTTCTTGAATTGGGAAAGAACTAGGACTATATGCATAATAATGTCAAAGTTTCTAGTTTGATGTGAACTATTAATCAAATAATTTTGAACTAGAATAAGAGGAACTGGAGTATGATTCAGCCCTAATAGAGGTATAATTGATGAACTATAAAGAGGTTGTTTAACTTTGGTATAAAGTGTAAAAAAATATGGAAAATATGAAAGAAGAATTGCTGGAATATGTTAGCTGTAGTGCTTTTACTGAACATACATCGGTATTTTTGTCATATCTTGATCTGTAGATCTCCAAATGAGTTTATTCTTAATTCAAAGTAAACTAGAGGCGTATGGCTACAATTATCTTGAAGAAATAGAATTTTAATTATGTCTTTAAGAATTCCAAAAATCTGATTTGAAGTTGAATTAAAAGTTCCATTGCAGTGTAAAAACAATATGCAATATTTAGAGTATAATATTCAGTATATTGAATCCAATTATATGATCTTAGTGTTATTAGAAACTTAAGACATAGGAGAACAATTGTCTAGAAGATAGTGTTTTATAAATACTTCCTTTTCCTTGTCATAATGATCATGCAAAGTAGACTCGAAAGTCTGTTTTGAGGAAAAAGCTGGAATGGTTAATGAATTGAGCATTATCAAGTGTATTTAAGGTATTAACCTAAGTGTTAACAAGACATATTCGAGTGATAATGTTTGAATGATTATGAATTGTGATTAAGGAAACATACCCTGAATAGTCATTGAGGATGCATTGCACATGGCACACACACACACACACACACATTTGCATAGTTGAATATGTATTTGATTGATCAAGTTAGTATATGTACAATGTATGTATATTTAGATCCTCAAGACGTATGCCATCATTCCAACATTGCCGGATCATCCAGGCAATAGCATATACGGAATGTACTGGGAGTAACCTAAGATGGTCTTATCTTGATTTGTTCTGTTTGATATTGAATTGAATTGATATGTGATGTATATGTCTAAATTCAGGACAAGAAATGTCTGAAGAGATTGATGTATGAATAAGACATTGGAAGTGCTACTTGAATGTGAATGTGATTGACTACTTATTTCTTAACTTAAATGTGGAATGCCGAACTAAAAGACCAATGACAAATGTGAATGAAAAAGAATGTGAATGTGACTAAATGAGCATAATGATTGAATTTATGGAATGCATTTCATCCAATGCATGAAATATAAAGGTAGTTGTGGCTGATGTCGCTAGTGAAAAAGAGTTTAAAGCTCAGACATTTATGAAAAGAGCCTAAGGCTTAATGTGTGCAATGAGCCTTGTATCCCCAATGGATAAGGGAGAGTATAAAAGAGCTCGGCATCCACAACAGATACGGGATAGTGAAAAGGGCACACAATCACAACAACATAATAAATTAATTTGAGTCTCATAAATATTACATTCGCATATGATATGAATAAATTGAATGATTGCATTGTTTTGAGGACTTTGATTGTGTTCTACAAAATTGTAGAGAAATGATGAATTGTATGGATTTGTGTTTAAAATGTGACATTTATGAACAAAGTATTTCGTTATATTACTTGATGATAAACAAGTTGATGTGAGTTTTATGATAACATGAATTGTTGTATTGTATAACAAGAGTGAACCATCGAGGATGTTACTTAACTGAGTTTGCAAAACTCACCAAAATTACAACGTAACTTTTCAGGTTCAGAGGAGTTATTCAATTAGACCAATTGGAGTTCAGCCACTGCAAATGAGTATGAGTCAGGGGGCGGGATTAGTTAGCACTTGCATATGTCTTCAGTTAATTTGTATTAAGCATTGCTTTACGCAACTGTTGTATTATGTACACATGAATTCTGAAATGTAATGACTTTCTGATTGAATATGTTTGTATTGAAGTGGCTCAAATGAAATATGAGTTGTTTAAGATATGTCTGATGCGTGAAAAGTTTGTAATGTGTTATTTCAATAGTCTTAACGTACCATCCCCGTATATTATATTCTCGGATATCATCGTTGTGTTCGATAATATGCCCTATGAGAGTGGTGTGTTACACTTTACCTTAGTAGTAACGACTATAAGGAAAAATTTTGGTTTGGTAGAAAAAAGATCGCGTATCACATAATGTGCAATAGGATATAACATATCTGAGGATATAAAAGGTGAGGATGAGATGCGGGGTCTAGACAATATACCTTGTTAATGATATAACATCTGAGTTGAGGGGAAGGTTGCTTGATGCGGTGCACACGACCAAGTAATTATGATGTTGTCGTCCTATCTTTAATAACCAAGACCTCATTCATTGTTTCATCACCTACTTTATGATCCTGTGTATTATAGCCAACACTGTTAGCACATAACACTCCATCTCGCACTTTCCCTCTATCTTCGTCTTGTTCACTCCCCCATTCACCGTGACCACTAAATACTCGCTAACTAGGCTTTCTAGTGCACAATCAGCATTTCCAACAGACTTTCAAGACCTTGTAGCCAAGTCCCATTCATCTAAATATTGCGAAAAAGATCTTAAGGTGAGGTCTGACCACTCAAATGTCTCATTGTTATCTATTTGAGCAAAAGGAAACTGACTCTCCACAAACTCCACATCACAAGATACAATTCTTTTATATCTATGTCATACAACCTTTAACCTTTTTAAGTATATAGATAGCCCACAAAGACACCCCTTTTACTCTGAGGCCCAAACTTGCCTTTATCACATCCCCAATAATGTGCATAGTACAAACACCCAAATGTTCTTAAATATGTGTATGGGGGGTTTACCATATAAGACTTCATGATGTGAATTTCCAATATTCAAGCTAGACGGAGTTCTATTTGTTAAATAATTTGTAGTTGAGATAAATTCTCCCTAAAAGTTGTAAGTAAGCAAGCTTGAAAAAGTCATGCATATCCAACATTAAGTACATGATAATGTTTCCTTTCTACCCAATCATTTCCTTATACGGTTCTAATACATGAAGTCTGAAACAAAATCCCATTCTCAACAAAATATTTATTAAGAGGGTGAAATTTTATTTTGTTATTACTCATTATTTTCACTTTGAGTTTGGACTATAGCATATAGAATTTTGACAATTTCAAAAACCTTTGTTTTATCAGCCATTAGATAAACTCACACAAGTCTTGAAAAATCATTGACCATAGTAAAAAAATAATGTGCCCATATAAAATTGGCACTCTATAAGCACCCTACACATCACAATGTACTAATTCAAAAGTTGCAATAGATCTATTATTACTCAAGGGAAAAGCATTACAAGTTTTCTTGGCCTTAAAATAATGTCACACATTTTATTCTCTCCACCATAACTACTATTAAGTAACTCTAGGCAATAGTTTAAAATTTTAAGACAAGGGATGACTTATACGTGAGTGTCAAAGTGTGTAAGAATCCTTTGCTTCAACTTGATTCATACTTGCACGCCCCATCACAACACCATGAAAGTAGTAGACCCTGTCCTGCTACTCACCCACACTAATTAGGGTCCTCAAAGTGTGATAATATATCACACATAATTTATCAATAAATGTTATAACATTTTATATCTTTAATTAAGTGAGTGTCAGAAATTAAATTGTAGTTTAATTTTTGAACATATAGAATCTGGTGTAGTATAACTTCTCCTCCCAAGTCCACTGAGCCTTCTCGCACCATAGTCGTCAATTCCCCATTTGGTAATCCAATGAGAGACGCCATTATAGTTCTCACATCAATCAAAATTTCTTTACTTCTTGTCATATAGGGAGATGTTCTTGTATCTAACAACCAATATGAGGAAATATTATTATCAGTCATTTTTTGGTAAAAGAAAAAGCAAAGCCATTGAGAGCATTAATTACCGACACAAACGTAGCCAACAATTCATCCGAGAGCTTCGATAAACTGACCTTATCTTATGAGTTGCAAGGTTTTTGTCGCTGACCCAACACTTTCAACACCCTATGCAGCATTTGCCACAGTAGCAATACCACGTCCTGCCCCTATAACTCCCCTTCCACCATTATTCCCACCTTTTCCACGAACTCCACCTCGCCCAGTTGACCACCATTATAGATTGCCAATGACTCTATAATAATCTTTCATCTCATGCCTCGAATTCTTACAATTTGTACAAACTTCCTTTTTGTTTTCTCCAATACTTTGTGGTTTATTGGGCTTTTGAATGGGACTAGATTTTTTGTTCAGTTATAGTGTACTTATCATGTTTCATTAAATCTCATCCACACATTTACGTGGATTTCACATAAATGTATGGAAGAGATTTAATAAAATATGGTTGAAATGCCATAACTGGAATAGACGATTTGATGTGCTCTTGAACTACAAATCCAACGGCCTCAATTCGCTTCTCTCTTACATGTGACACTAGCTTATGCCTTTCCTCCTGAATGACAAAACAATAGGCTTTAGCTAAGAGATGGAAGAGGCTCCATACTTAGTATGCTGGTTCATATATGACCATAGAACGTTACATTGAGAGTCATGAGAAAATCATGCACCTTTTTTCTCTCTCTCTCATCAAGATATTGTTAGGCAAGGTTGCACTTTCATCCTTCGTAACAACATTTAGGTACCTTCACATAACCTATAAGTTCCTACCACATTGCTTTCAAGCATTCAAAGTGAGCGGCCACACTGCTTCCTTACTATATAATTTTTAATGGCCTCCTTCAACTAATATGCTCTTATGATATTACCAACAAAAAAACCACTCTTTCAAGTCATCCCAGAGGTCTTTCACATTATCCATATAGGTCAACATTGATTGTACGACCGGGCTTATAAAAATTATGATCCAATGTACAAGCGTCGAATCTCCACTAATTGTCTATCTCATTTGAATTGTCTGCTAGCTTTTGCAAAATTTCCTAAAAAATACTCTCTTTCTTTGTCTTAATCACAAATTGTATGACCTTAGACCCACTATTGCAAATATCTTACAGGATGTTTGGAAACTTTTGAATTGAACTCATTAACGAATTGAATTTATTTACATTAATGAGATTGAATTGAATTCAATTTACACTGTTTAGAACAAACTCGGTAATATTATAAATGAATTCAATTACATTATTTGGAATGAGAATGAATATAGTGAGGAATGAGAATGAATATTATTATTATAATTAAGATGGTTGGTTAAGAGGAAGGAATGATTACTATTACCATTAACAGTAGTTGATTTGCAAAAAATATTAAGAAATAAAAATTTATTATATTTTAATTAATTAATTAACCATATTTTAATTACTTATATTGTAATTAATCAATTAC
>JANVCQ010000004.1:34466881-34480502 GCA_025531925.1 Erythroxylum plowmanianum
TTTGTTGTAATGAATTAAATTGTACTTTATTATTATTGTGTTATGATTATTGCTATATTATCTTGTTATACAATAAGTTTAGTATTTATTTATTTTATATATTTTGATACAGGTGTCATCTTCTGATAATGATCATGAATATAATGAAGAGATTGAAAAAGAAAGTTTGCATATGGTTCGAACTGGAGTTGTAATGACCATAGATCATTATATTAAATATTATATGAAAAAATCATGTAAAACATCCCCTCACACTGGATGGATGTTTGTAATGGAGTTGCTTAATGGTCATAAAGATAGATGTCATTAACAATTTAAAATGGAGAAGGATGTTTTTATCAAATTATGTAAATTGTTGAATGAGTCATATGGATTAAAAAAAAGGTACAAAAGTTACAGTAAAAGAGACTGTAGCTATGTTTTTTATCACTTTAGGTCATGAACTTTGCAATAGATGGTTCAAGAAAGATTTCAACATTCTGGTGAAACAATTTCTAGATGGTTTGAAATAGTATTAGAGTTTGTTTCACATATGTCGATTGATTTCATCAAACCAAAAGATTTAACTTTTAGATAAATTCCAAGCAAAATTAAAGATGATAGAAGGTATTGGCCTTATTTTAAAGATTACATTGGAATAATTGATGGAACACATATAATAGTTGTCGTTCTAAGGTCTAATCAAATAAAATATATTGGGAGAAAAGACATTCCTACGTAAAATATAATGGGTGTATGTAATTTTGATATATGCTTCACTTTTGCTTGGGTTGGTTGGGAAAACACAGCGCATGATGCTCAAATTTTTATGGAGGCTTTATATAATGATAGATTACATTTCCCTCATCTACCTAGAGGTTTGTGATGGATAACTAAATACTTTTTTATTTATTCTTAATAATTCAATACTTCTTTATTTATTTATTTTTTAATTTGGAATATAGAAAAATATTATTTGGTAGATGCAGGATATCCTTACATGCAAGGTTATTTAGGATCATACAAAGGTGAGAGGTATCATCTTCCTAATTTTTGACGCATTGGTCTTCCAAGATGAAAGAAAGAAATATTCAATCATGCACTTCTTCTTTAAAATGCAGAATCAAAAAAACATTTGGTGTTTGAAAAAATAGGTGAAAAATTTTACGTCAAATGTCCAGTTTTCCTTTTCCAAAGCAAGTTAAAATTGTAATTGCTTCAATAATCATTCATAATTTTTAAGGTTAAATGCTCAAAAGGATGAAGAGTTTTCTTCTTATGATGAAGATGATGAATTACTTCCTACAAATGAAGAAATCAGTGAAAATAAAGACGTTGAATGAAATCATTTAGACGAGCCACAAAATAACGAGATGAATGATGCAAGGGAACATATTGCAAATCTTCTTGCATTATAATAAAATGCATAGTTTATTATGTATTTAACTATTTATTCAGCTTGAATATTTATTTTGGGATTATAATATTATTTAACTTTTTTGCATGTTTTAATATTTATTTTTCATATTAATTTTATTTCCTACAAAAAATGAGACATCTCTTTAAATAATTTCCTACAAAATGGTTATTCAAGAAATAGGTAACTGTAAATATAATATATTGTACTTTGCATGTTGTTTAGTATACTTTAAATATTATTTATATGCATAAATAATTTTATTATAAAATAAAATATAGTTAAAATTAATAAAAGTGCTTTTTATTTTTATGTTGCCAAACAGTCCACTGTATAAAGCTCTTTTAAAAAGCTGTTTTTTTAATTAACAGTCAAACAGTCAACTGGCTTTTTAAAAAAGCTCTTTTGACAAAAATTTTACTGATACAAGCTCATCCAAACAGACACTAAATTAATCTTTATTTTTATTTCGGTAGCTATTATATGGTTAAAAAAGTAACACTGTAAATATTTAGTCTTAGTCATTCTCAATTTAAAATCTTCCAACTTAATCATGTCCCCGCAACGTTATGGCAACATTGACATGAACCTGTGGTCCCAAATCCACTGAAAACATCACCTTCGTGTCCTGCCCACGCTCTCGAGGAGGAAGGGTTTACTTAAAAACATTCAATTTAGGCATCGTACCTCCCTGAATTGTTTTGTGACAACCTGTGTTTGAAGGCTAATATTTTCCCATTAAAGTTTGCTAACTATATTTGTTCAATTTTGTGGGACACTTAAATACAAGCAAAACATACTTATGTTTGTTTAATTATAATTGTAATTTCTCGAACATGTTACAATGAAAATTTACCTAAAACTTAGACTATGTTGTTTTACATTTATGCTTTTAATTTTTAGTTTTTAATTTTTGTTTTTAAATTTAGTAAAAAATTTGTTTATTTGAATTTTTGATTTCTATTTTTAATTTTGATTTCTTTCGATTAAAAAAATAAGTTTTATTTTTTGTTTTTATTTTTTTATAATCTGGTTTACTATCAATTAAATATATAATATTTAATTAGTTAAAATTAATTATTACTAAAATTATAAATATCTTAATTTAATTTATAAAATTAATTTAATAATAAATATAATTAAATTTAAAATATTTTTAAAATATATAAATTTCAAATAATATTTGATTTAATAATTAAAAATATATAAAATAAATATTAGTTTATAAATAATATTTTCTAAATTATTTATTTCAAAAAATAAAAATTTATTAATAAATATCATTTAAAAATAAAATAAAATAAATATTTTATTTTATTTTATTTTTATTTTTAATATATAATTATTATTAGTAATAAAAATATTTATTTTATTTTAAAAATAAAAATTAAAAAATCACAATAAAAGTTGAACTAAATAACTAATTAAAAATTTTGAAAAAAAGAAAGAGGGAAAAGTTTTAAATTTTTTTGAAAACTTTTCTAATAAGTTCCTATATTTTTCAAAATTTTCAGTATCGACCGGTATATTGGCCAATATTATAAATGCCTACCGTACCAAATGAAATAAGCCGGCATCGACCGGTATTTATACCCGATACATAAAACTTGGTACTAAACAAAATAGGCCGGTACTTACCGGTATTTACACCCGGTACATAAAACCTTTATTTCATTTAGTTCTCCGACCGGCACGGATCAAAATTCAAAACCATGCTTAGACCACTCTTCATAATTTAATTCTCCTTTGAAAACCATCCCAGAAATATTAAGGCACAAACTATCTCCAAGATGAAGATAGTAGGACGATGTTGAATCTAGCATTTTGCTCTTCTTCCCCTCTCTATCAGAAGCCTCACCAGCAATATTTTCTTTGACCCCTCTCTTTCGCTTACTTTGCTTCTCACCACACGTTTCTAGGATTCATAAGTGAAGATTCACTCTGAAACTATGATGATTTTATGAGGGAAAGCTCTAAATATTTATTCCCATGTCTTACGTGTCAACAATTGTGGCTGTTAACAATTTTTGAATTCGGTGCCTACCATGCCTAATACAGCTAAATGCACTCATGTCTATAAAAAGACAGGAGTAGCATGAAGAATTTCACAGCAAGCAGAGAAGGGAAGAGAGTAGTGAGGTGAGAGAGAAAAGAAAGAGAAAGAAAGACAAAAAAATATTCTGTGTATTTTTAGGTCTAGTTTTTCCTTATAATTCTTAATTTTTTCAGTAGTAAAAGTCTTCTATCCTTGCTTGTGATTTTTACCATAATTTGGGAGTTTTCTATGTAAAATATATGTGTTCATTACTATTCTTTTAGTCCTATTTAGCTGCAACCCTGCTCTAATATGCTCAATTTTCATAACAAGTAGTATCAAAGCTAGTTGAGAAAATAACGAAGATTTTTTTGGCTTAATCCGTTCAGAGTTTTAGTGAGCATAGTGAACGTTGGCAAATAGGAACCTCAAAAGGTGACAACCGTTCATTCATTTATCTTTGCATTAAACTGTGCAGTTATTGTAACTCACGTGTATAGTATTATTCACATGTACGGTACTATTCACATATATGGTACTATTTACATGTACAGTAGTATTCATACATACAGGTACTAATTATTTGAAATAGTGGGAGCTAAATTCTGCTCATGATAGAAGCAACGACAATAAAATTTGAGATTGAGAAGTTCAATGGAAGTAATTTCTCATTGTGGAAGTTGAAGATAAAGGCAATCTTGAGGAAACATAATTGTCTAGCGACCATTAGTGAACGGTCAGTTAGAGTCATAGATAAAAAGTATAACGAGATTGATGGGAATGCTGTAGCTAATTTTCACCTAGCTTTAGCTGATGAAGTATTATCCAGCATAGAGGAAAAGAAGACTGTGAAGGAAATATGAGATTATCTCACAAAATTGTACGAGGTCAAATCACTCTACAATAAAATTTTTTTGAAGAGAAAACTATACACTTTAAGCATGATAGAATCCATTTCGGTGATGGAGCACTTAAATACTTTAAATAATCTATTTTCACAACTCACATCACTGGGATATACAATAAAAATAAGTGAATGTGCAAAACTTCTACTCCAAAGTCTACCAGATTGGTATGATTAACTCGTCATCAATTTAACAACAACACAGACACTATAGTCTTCGACGATATTGCAACTGCTATTCTAGAAAAAGAGAGTCAGCGCAAAAGTAAGGAAGATAGGTTGACAAATTCACAATAAGCAGAGGCCTTGGCGGTGACGAGAGGAAAATCAATGGAATGTGACCCAAGTGAGAGTCATAGTCATGGTAGATCAAAATCCAAGTGTAAGAAGAATTTCAAGTGTTACAATTGTGGTAAAAAAGGCCACCTGAAGAAGGATTGTTGGAATCTGAATAAGAAAGATTCTATTCCTTAAGAAAATGTGGCAAATACTTCAAATAATGGAGAAGCAATGGTCTGTGAAGCAGTAATGACTATTGGAGGTAAGAGAAGATTTGTTGATGTATAGTTTCTTAATTTAGCAGCTACTTTTTATATGACCTCAATATGTCTATGAGGGATCTATATATAGCTGTAATGATCAAGCTTTGAAAATCGTTGATATAGGCACCATCAAGTTAAAGATGTATGATGAGATAACTCAAACTATTAAAAAAGTGTGACAATTGGAGGACCTGAAGAAGAATTTGTTGTTTGTAGGACAACTGAATGATCTCGATTTCAGATTTGAGATTCAAAATAAGATAATGAAAGTGATTAAAAGAGCGCTAGTATTTACGAAAACAAAGAAGATTGTTGCAAATCTATACATGCTGAAGGGAGTAACTTTGTAAGAAGGAGAGGCATCCGTTACAGTGACTAGTCTAGACAACAAATATGTAATGACATGGCATATAAAGCTTATACATATGTCAAAATAAGGAATGAAGATATTTGCAGAGAAGAATCTACTCCCAGGTCTTACAAAGGTATTATTATCCTTCTGTGAGCATTGCATTGTGAGTAAGCAATATCGATTGAAGTTCAACACATCAATGTTCAGAAACAAAGAAATTATAGAATTGATTCACTCTGATGTATGGCAAGCACCAATTACGTTCCTAGGAGGAGCAAATTTCTTTGTATCATTCATTAATGATTATTCGAGGAGATGTTGAGTGTTTCCATTCAAGGAGATGTTGAGTGCAAAGGTAGATGTGTTTTCAACTTTCAAATTTTATAAAGTACGAGTGGAACTCGAATCTGGTAAGAAGATTAAGTGTTTGCGCTCAGATAATGGACGCAAATATGCTAGGAAAGAATTTGATGAATTATGCAAGCAAGAAGGCATCAAAAGGCAATTCACGATGTCATACATTGATCAACAGAATGGAGTAGTAGAGCGGATGAATAAAATTCTATTGGAAAGAACGAAAGCGATGTTGAGAACTGCAAGCTTAGATAAAAAATTCTGGGCAGAAGCAGTCAATACTACCTGTTATATGGTGAATTGAGCTCCATCAACTGCAATTGAGTTGAAGACATCGATGGAGATGTGAACTGGTAAATCAGTGGATTATTCCAACCTCCATATATTTGGAAGTCTGACCTATGTGATGTTCAATGCCCAAGAAACTATAAAGTTGGATCCAAAATTCAGAAGATACATTTTCTTAAGATATGTTGAAGGAGTAAAGGGGTATCATCTGTGGGATTCCACTGCCCACAAGATTGTTATCAGCAAGGAAGTTATCTTTATGGAAGATAAAGATCAAGAGCAAGCAAAAAATGTTGGCACTGTACAAGAGAATCCAGAAACTACAACAGTATAAATAAATAGGGAAGTTGATCAAAATGATTCTTCTGAACCTGCATCAGAGCACGAGGAGTAAGAACCAGTTGAATATGATGTTCCAGATACTCAGAGACTAACTCGCATAAGAAGAGCATCGAGCTAGCACTCATATTATATTATGGAGAGCAATATTGCATACTGTCTTTTAATTGAGGACGGAGAGCCATAAACTCTTCAAGAAGCAGTGAATAGTTCAGATGCATCTTAGTGGATGGTAGCAACGCAGGAAGAAATTGAAACTCTACATAAGAATAATATATAGGAGCTGGTATCACTACCACAAGGAAGAAAGCCTATTAGTAATAAATGGGTTTATAAGATCAAGCGGAGTGATGACGATCAAGTAGAGCGATATCGTGCTAGATTGGTGGTAAAAGGATATGCTCAGAAAGAATGTATTGATTTTAATGAAATATTTTCTCCTGTGGTTCGACTCACTACAGTTCGAGTAGTTCTGGCAATATGTGCTATATTTGGCTTGCATCTTGAGCAGTTAGATGTAAAAACTGCATTTCTTCTTGGAGATCTTGAAGAAGGAATTCATATGCTCCAACCAGAAGGTTTTGAAGAAAGAACTTGGTTTGTAGGTTGAACAAATCTCTGTATGGTTTAAAGCAGGCGCTGAGGTGTTGGTATAAGAGATTTGATTCCTTCATCATGAGCCTTGGATACAGCAGACAAAATGCAGACTCTTGTGTATATTTCATGAGGTCTGAGAAAAATAATTTTTTAGTCTTATTGTTGTATGTAGACGATATGTTGGTAGCAGGCCCTAATAATGATCGTATAAAAGAATTGAAGGCATTGTTGGCTAGAGAATTTGAAATGAAGGACTTGGGATCAACAAACAAGATTCTAGAGATGCAAATTCACCGAGACATAAATAATAGGAATATTTGGCTTTCTTGAAAGAATTATTTGAAGAAGATCTTGCGGCGATTCAACATATAAGACTGTAAGTCAATTTATGCCATTCTTCCTGTTAATTTCAAGTTATTCTCAAATATGGGTCCTAGCAATGAAGAAGAGAAGATGGAGATGTCTCGAGTACCGTATGCATCAATAGTGGGAAGCTTAATGTTCGCTATGATTTGTACAATACTAGACATTGCACATGCAGTGGGAGTAGTTAGTAAATACATGACAAATCCTGGTCGAGAGCATTGGAATACTGTCAAGAAGATTCTCAGATATATCAAAGGAACCTGTTACATTATGTTATGAAGGATCATATTTTACTGTCAAAAGATATGCTGATGCTAATGATGCAGGTGATCTTAATAAAAATAAATCCACTACATGATATGTGTTTACATTAGCTAAAGGAGCTATAGTTGTGACTACGTCAATAACAGAAGCAGAATATGTAGCAGCTACACAAGCTACTAAAGAAGTAGTGTGGTTGAAGATGTCGGAGAAACTTAGAAATAAGCAAGAGAATAGTACTCTGAATGTAACAATTAAAGTGCTTTGCACCTTGCAAAAATCGAACATTTCATTCAAAGACAAAACACGTTCGAGTTCAGTATCACTTCGTTCATGAGAAAAGTGGAAGAAGGAACAGTGGACATGCAGAAAATTCATACAATGGATAATCTAGCAGATTTTATGACAAAAGCAATCAATGGTGACAAATTTATGTGATGTCGATCCTCGTGTGGCCTGACAGAGACGTAAGTAACACGACGCGGTAAGGTAGAAAAGAATAGTGTGAAGATATGATTGATTATCAATCAAATCCTCAAGTGGGAGAATTGTCAACAATTGTGACTGTAAAAAATTGTTGGCTGGTAGGTACCGAATTCGGTACCTACCATGCCTAGTACAACCAAATGCACTCCTGCCTATAGAAAGGCAGGTGTAGCATAAAAAATTTCACAGCAAGCAAAGAAGAGGAGAGTAGTGAGGTGAGAGAGAAAAGAAAGCGAAAGAGAGACAAAAAAAATATTATGTGTATTTTTGGGTCTAGTTTTTTCCTGTAATTCTCCAGTTTTTCTCAGTAGTAAAAGTCTTTTATCCTTGTCTGTAGTTTTTATCCTAATTTGAGAGTTTTTCACGTAAAATTTGTATATTCATATTATTCCTTTAGTCCTATTTAACTATAAACATGCTCTAATCCGGTCGATTTTCACAACATTACGCACATGTATGTGATATACATCCTTCCAACATCAAACCAATAAGAGAAAATCTCCTTATGTCTTGCTCTCTCATAAAATCAAGTTAACAAGATTATATCCAAACTAACTCCTAAGCATACCAGGATATACACAAATACATACACACGATGTACATATTATGGTCCAATATCATTATCAAGGCAATGGAATAAAGAGGTTACGTATAGATATGCGTATATATACATATATTACTTTTCTTGGCCTTTGTACAATCAATGAATGATTATTATCTCTTTGTGATGTCTGTTTCAGACTGATTTCGTTGCGTCTCTATTTATGTTGATGATGTGATCATCATCACTGGTTTAAACAAAACGAAAAGAGTTAATTTACCATTATCGAAGGGTTCCAGTTGAACATGGAAGATGGTGATTTGTTAGCAGATCGTGAATAATATCTAAACATTATAAAGTCTGATGTGAGTTAGTTTATATCCCAACCTAAACTGCCACATTGAAAAGCTTCAAATCACGTGTAGAAATATCTCAAGCTACCAAAGGGTTGTTCTTTCCTGTTGAATATGACGATGGTTGTGTGATACGAAGTGTGGGAATAATTTGGAATCGCCCTCAAGGAAGAGACTCCAGTTACTGTCGTCAAAGCCTGCTTGATGCTTATAACTTGAATCTTTTCATGGGACTTTCATACTGGTTTCTATATACTTTGTTTGAACAATGCAACAAATCTTGACTGGACAAGTGGAGGTGAATTGAAATAAAATAACTTGTATCTGGTACCGGATATATATTGACCGGTATCGATATAATACTGTATCAATATCGGTATAATATTATATTATAATTTAATCTAATATCAAGCCTGATATAGTATTCATAATATTGATACAAATTAGCACTAAAAAAAGCAGAAGATAAATGCTAATATTCAATCCATCGATCACCAAATTAGTCACGTTCGAGGATTATCGGTTAACTCTAGCCCGGCCCAACTTTGACCTAAGAGCCTCTGGATGTACTAGAGCCAGAAGTCACCATTTTCCTTAAACCCTAGTATCTACAACCTCTGTACATGTTTTGCTTTCGTTCCTCGTGGTCTTTTCATGTAGATCAAACGCAATAACGAAAGATCTAACAACTAAAAGATACCCACTTCCTGGTTCGCAGTTTTCTTCAAAATGGCCTATGCTGCTCTGTCCAAACCCTGCCACTTAAGTCGTAGGGTTTATCCCAGATTCCCCATCTCTTACATTAACCACCATTTCTCTGCTTTAATCGAAGACCCCGTCTCCAATTTTGACGACACGCCAATCCCAGAAGCCCCATCCCCGGACCCACTACCCGAATCCGTACCCGAACCTAAGACCACAGATGGTGGCTTTGAAGAGCGTCAATTTCAGAGAGTTCCAAGACGTAAACGTCCAGACCCAGAGAAATTGGAGGATATAATCTGCAAAATGATGGCGAAACGGGCCTGGACGACCCGGTTGCAGAACTCGATCCGGAGTTTGGTGCCCGAGTTCGATCACAGTTTGGTGTATAACGTTTTGCACGGAGCTCGAAACAGTGAGCACGCGCTCCAGTTCTTCAGGTGGGTCGAGAGGTCTGGGTTGTTTAAACACGATCGGGAGACCCATTTTAAAATGATTCAGATTCTAGGTAGAGCTTCCAAGCTGAATCATGCTCGTTGCATTTTGTTAGATATGCCTAAAAAGGGTGTTCCGTATGATGAGGATATGTTTGTGGAGTTGATTGATGGTTATGGTAAGGCGGGGATAGTTCAGGAGGCTGTTAAGATTTTTGATAAAATGAAGGAACTTGGGGTAGAGAGGACTGTTAAGAGTTATGATACTCTGTTTAAGGTTATTTTGAGGAGAGGGAGGTATATGATGGCTAAAAGATACTTCAATAGGATGTTAGGGGAGGGGATTGAGCCAACTAGGCATAGTTATAACGTTATGCTTTGGGGTTTCTTTTTATCTCTGAGGTTGGAAACTGCTATGAGGTTTTATGAAGATATGAAGAATAGAGGGTT
Source organism: Erythroxylum plowmanianum (assembly GCA_025531925.1). Lineage (NCBI taxonomy): Eukaryota > Viridiplantae > Streptophyta > Magnoliopsida > Malpighiales > Erythroxylaceae > Erythroxylum > Erythroxylum plowmanianum. Next base: position 34,477,282 of record JANVCQ010000004.1, read on the forward strand.
GTCCCCAGATGTGGTAACTTATAACATAATGATTAATGGGTTTTATAGGTTTAAAAAGATGGAGGAGGCAGAGCAATTGTTTGTGGAAATGAAGGGGAGGAATATAGCACCTACCGTGATAAGTTACACGACAATGATTAAAGGGTATGTTGCAGTAGGTAGAGTTGAAGATGGGATGAATTTGCTTCAGGAGATGAATTCGTTTGGCATTAAGCCTAATGCTGTTACTTATTCAACTTTGTTGCCTGGACTTTGTGATGCTGGAAAAATGAATGAGGCCAAAAGTATATTGAAGGATATGGTGAAGAGACATATTGCGCCAAAGGACAATTCAATCTTTATGAGCTTGTTATCATGTCAGTGCAAGGCTGGTGATTTGAACGCTGCTGCAGATGTGCTGAAGTCAATGATTTGGTTGAGCATACCAACAGAGGCAGGACATTATGGTGTCTTGATTGAGAATTTCTGTAAGGCTGAGGAGTATGATGGAGCAGCGAAACTGTTGGATGAACTCATTGAGAAGCAAATTATATTGGGGCCACAGAGTACTTTGGAAATGGAATCAAGTGCTTTCAACCCAATGATTGAGTATCTATGCAGCAATGGGCAGACAGGAAAAGCTGAAATCTTTTTCAGGCAGTTGATGAAGAAGGGGGTTCAGGATCCACATGCTTTGAATAATTTGATCCGTGGGCATGCAAAAGAAGGTTCCCCTGATTCTGCCTTTGAAATTCTAAAGATCATGGGTAGAAGAGGGGTCCCTCGAGATGCAGATGCTTATAAGGTTCTCATCCAGAGTTACTTGGGGAAAGGTGAGCCAGCTGATGCTAAAACAGCTTTGGATATGATGATTGAAGAGGGGCATCTTCCAGATTCATCTACATTTAGATCAGTGCTGCAAAGTCTTTTTGAAGACGGGAGGGTTCAAACTGCCAGTCGTGTGATGAAGAGTATGGTGGAGAAGGGGTTGAAGGAGAATATGGACTTGGTTGCTAAGATTTTGGAAGCTCTTCTCCTGAGGGGCCATGTTGAGGAAGCACTTGGACGAATTGAGCTTCTAATGCATAGTGGATATGATGTCAATTTTGATGATCTTCTATCTGTGCTTTGTGATAAGGGAGAGAGAGTTGCTGCTCTTAAATTGTTAGATTTTGCATTGGAAAGAGACTTTACCGTAGACTTTAAAAGCTATGATAAAGTGTTGGATGCCCTCCTAGCAGCTGGGAAGACCCTAAGTTCCTATTCAATTTTGTGTAAAATTATAGAGAAAAGCGGGACAAGCGATTGGAGTAGTACAGAACTTTTGATTAAGAGCCTTAACCAAGAGGGCAACACAAAGCAGGCCGATATACTTTCCAGAATGATACAGGCCAGGAAGAACTCGCACGAAAGCAAGAAACTGAAGAAGCAAACATCTGTTTCTGCCTGATCGCATTGCTTCCGAGATTTCATTGATTGAGGTCAGATACTTGGTCTTTCATTTCATTTTATACGAGGACTAGACTTTTTTTGAGAAGAATAAGGTTTTCGACATAGAACGTGATCCAGCCTTCAGAGTTGCGAACTTGTAGTGATGCAATGCCTGTCCTGATCAGTAAATGTTTTGAATTAGAGTTGATCAGAAGATGGCTAGATTAGTGCAATAGAAGCAGGAAATAGCCTCTGGTTTATGTACCCTGATTATTGCTTTTCCAGGAGAATGAAAAAGCCAATTTTTTCGCTTTTGCAAACACCATTTGTTTCTCCCAAGTTTTGTCCTTTCATAATTGGAGTTGCAATAAGGTGTTCTGAACAGTTGCTGCGGCTTTCAAGCCTCATTTCGTGTAGATTTGTAGTTTTAGCAAAAATGTTTGCTTTACAGACTTGGACAACAGAGTACGCACACCAATTTAAACATGTTTATAAATTTCCCTTCTGAGAATTCGCAATTTGAAGTGCAAGGAAATTGGTAATAGCTTGGACGCGACCTCCTAAAGCAGATAGAAGTGCATACTATTATTGTCTCCAACGGCGTTTTGTATGATAAAGGCAGTCGGATCGTGCTTGCAGCTGCATCGGAGCTTACTATGCTCTATCACGACCCCTTTTGCCAGTTCCCAAGTGGTATTGATCTGAAAGGCCAAATGCTATTCAGGACTAAGCACTGTACCATAATTAAACAGTCCCTCATTGCAAGCTAGCTCTTGTTCCAATGGGATGAATGAAGACATAATTTAATTCCTCGTAATACATAAGGATAACACAAGAATTTGAACAAATTTGATACAACTTACATATTAGAATCAAATTATAAAGAAAAACAAACGATAAATTATAATTATAATTTTAAAATTTGTTAAAATTTATATTATTAATAAAAATGTCAATTAAATAATAAAAGTTGCGATTTATTATAATATATTCATGTCAGTTATGTTAATTTATACATGAATGTTAATAAAATAGATTATAATATTTGAAAATAAAAATAAATTAAATCTGAATTACTTAAGCAAATGATTTTTTTTGGAAAGTAATTAATGAATTTCATATTGAATTGATAGAGTCGTTACAAAACATTAAAATTCAAACCATTCCAAATCTATGGAATGTCCTCTAGCCACATTTACATAATTGCAATATCTTTATAGTAACAATGTAGTTTTATAAGTTCAGCCTCATTTTTAGCCTTCTTGTGATGAAATCTTCGTGGGAACTTTTCAAAGCAGTCAGTCTTAGTTTGGTCATATACCCTATTTGGTTATAATTCAAGGCATCCTTACCTTCCTCAACCAAATTGACATTCCTCATTCTCCATCTATAGTGAACCAGCATAGCAAAACCAGCTTTGAATAGCTTGTAGTCTCCTTTCAAGTTGCATTAAACAAATGATTTGAAATGCTAAAACTTCTCAAATACATCTGCTCTCTATTTTCATGAATGGATTTCTATGCCATTAGATGCTCTGATGTCAACTTTTTGATTATCATTAACATTGGTATGCATCTGCTCCCTAAGCCTTTGTTTGGATCCTTATTTGCACAAGGGAAAGGAAAGGAAATATTAAAGGGGAAAGAGGAGAAAAGAATGGAAGAGAAATGAGACTTCCTTTTCCTTGTTTGTTTTCCTAATTTATCAAAGGAGATAATTGAAACTTATATTGGACAAAAGAATTTTTTGAGACCTTTATGCCCTTGATTATAGAACTTGTTTATCTTTTGCTATGAAATTGTTTTTATGGA
>JANVCQ010000004.1:34517493-34530796 GCA_025531925.1 Erythroxylum plowmanianum
AAACAACATTTTAGCCCACATTAATCGTAAACAAATAACTTGAATTACTTACCTCAACCAACACTCCCATTGTAGACGATAGAAGGACGTCAACTGGTGAAGCAACCTCCAACGATTCCAATGGCGACAGAAGATGAGAGAGGGAAGGTGGCTCGAGGGAGAGGGAAGGGAAGGTGGCTAGATGGAGAGCTTAACATGGGAGAGTGAGATGAAGTTCGTTTTTCATTGATTTACACAGAAGATGAGACGATGTCGTTATGAGGTGCAGGGATACGACGTCATCTCATCTGCTTGGAGGGCGGGAGATTAAATTTAAAAAACGACGTCGTGTTGCTTGGGTGAGGCTCGAGGAAGAACGTTTATTACCTGGCCTTTCTCGATGTTTAACTCTCCATAACGTCGAGGTTACCATTTTGCGACGTCTTCCTAACAAAACGACATCAAATATTTCTTTTTCCACGACGTCTGCATACAACGTCGCAAAATCTTCGCTCTTTTTGTGACGTCTGGAAAGACGTCATGAATGCCTCCTACATTTCTCCACATCTTCTAAGAAAACGACACGAAATGTATGTTTTTGTTGTAGTGACTCCTTCATCTTTTGCATCTCAAACTCATTGATTAAATTCATTGCTTGTATTTATTTGACTCTCATTTCCTTTATACTCTTGCATGAAAAAGTTCCACATGTCATTTGTTGAATTCAAGATCAAAATTTTGGTAAAGATTTCTACAACAGCAAATAAACACGCCTTTGCTTTTGATTTGTGTTGCCTTCCTCGTGATCCTTGATTTGAGCAAGAGTTACTTATTAGGTAACGGTGGAACTTCTAAGTCCTTCTTCCAAATCACTTGCATCAAGATAAGTTTTCATTCTAATTGCTTCAGATAATTTTACTTGCAAACATTGGAGGAACAACAATTGTGAAAAGCATTCCAAAATTCATAATAGATGATTTTTATTTTAAAAAAATCTAGATTGAATTTGAGTATAGTGTATTCTTAAATTCTCACAATCCCTTAAGAAAATAACCCTAATACCAATTTATCAGGTTAGAGAACTCAATCAAGGCTAAGAATTAATAAATTAAAAAAAAGAACACAAAAATAAGGAAAGATGAGTTACGATATATTATTTTCATAATCACATCCTTAAATATACAGCCTTTAAAACTTGAATTTTTTACCCACTCGTTACTAAAAAATATCAACTAATAGACTATTCAACTAGAAAATAACAACTAAGAAAACAAATACAAGTATTTAAAGATATGGTCAATAGCTCCATATTTACTTTTTAAAGCAATAATGGGACAAGCATCAATACCTTTTTTTTAAAGTTTCTGGTGTTTATGTTCCACAAAACTAAATAGTCAATTACAAACTGGCATCTGTCTAATTTTTAGACACCTATAATATGTTCTCTATATGATTAATTAATGCAAGATAAGGGTTCATCTTAAATTTAGAATATATATATATATAATTGACGTAAAAGAGTGAATGGCCATATCAATTAGTCTGAATGCTTTTGGAAGTTTATGTCATATTCCTATAGGATTGCTACACATATCGGTTTGTTGATGGGAAGTCTACAGAGTCTTTTTAGAAAGAGTAATGACAGTTTTGCTAATGTCTTTCTATTATCCCCAACACACGATTAATGTGTCCATTTTCTAATTGAAGCAACCTTAAAAATTAAATATATTTGGGAACCTACCAATCCAGATGCTGTTTAATTTCAGGTTGTTTCTCTTCCGTTCTGGAGTTGTCATGTTTAAACACCTGAACAGAATTTGATGTACCATCCACGCATACAATATTCAAGATGCTGTGGTTGTGGGAGTCCATGAAAATTGCGACTGTATGGATAGGGGACCTATGGTTGATTAACCAGAGCAAAAGAGCAGGCGTACGTGCAAAGAGGGGTTCAGCTATTCTCGCGCGTCTTAAGATCGGTGTTTCATATAAGACACTAACCTCTTACTTAGTTGACAGGTAAACAATGATATATAGCCAGTGGACATGAGAGATAGTGGTGGTGATGAGGATGCTTGTTTCTTTGTCCTTATCATTTATAGTCTTCGCCCTTATTTCCTCTAGACGTTATGTGCAGAATATACGACATATATGTTATTATAAGACAGACTCTAATATATGTTATATATCTAAATTAGTAAGAGTTGGCATTTAAATTTATTAATTATGCATGCGTATGTGATTCTGAGCACCTAAGTCTGGTCTTGCTATATAGGTAATATATAAGACACATACTAGTGCGTTATGCATAATGTGTGGGGACTTTGCAGGGGAAATTAAAGTGATTTATGACATTGGGAAATGAAGGAAGATAACATGAGAAAATACAGATCGGATGTCCGTACGACTATGAAGATGGTGACATATCATTTACAGCTTCGGTCTTTTGCTTGGCATCATCTTCATGCAAAACACAGGCCTGAAAGGGCTCAGAATCGTGTTTTTCTTTTATTCATTTTCCACTCCTTTTTCATGTTCTTATCAACATGCATATATATTCTCTATATCCAAACTATAAGTGATCGTATAATAATTAATATCTAAAACTAACGATAAAAAGTTTGTTGTATTTTTCAGCTGTGCTAGCTTATCACTTACTTACTAACGAACTTGTGGAAGATAAAGGATTAGTAACGTATATTAGCCTGTTTTTATACCCTTTTATTTAATGTTTTGTTTTTCATGACTTTGCTGATTGTCAAATAGAAAAACTAAATCCAACAGTAGTGAGCACTGAACCGTGAGGAGCACTCATTCACAGCCAAATGTGAAATGGACAATTGCTTACACAGAAAACATGAGTCACAATGCGCCTGCAAGTATGCAGGTGCAAATGGGTAATATAATTAAAATGCTCATTGCCCCATTAGCAACCTGCCATTATGGGTTTATAATCTCAATGCTTACAGGAAGTTGACAAACCATTAACCAAAAAGGCAGGAGCAAAGGCAAAGAACCAGGTTAGAGAGGCCAATCTTGGGATTGGAGATGTTTAAGTGACAGGTATAGATGATACTCATTAGTTTAATAGCATGAGTTCAGTTCCTGCAATCTAGACAATCACCTCGTTAAGCAAGCACTTACTTATAAGAGACAAAAAAGCAAGTAGTAATGGATAAATGTTTATAAATATGTTTCCAAACGAGGGACTCAGCAGAAGAGTTATTATTGACTAATACTATTCATCTAGTTATTGTTAAAATAATTTTAAAACAATTTGGAATAATAAAATATTTTTAAAATGAATAAAATCACAACAAAAATTTTTATTTTTATCTTTCACAGATAATCTATAAACAATCAATAACTATAAGGTCTCATTTGATAACCAATAATGATGGAATCAAAATAAAAAAAGAGAACGAGATTAAAAAGTGAGAATCGGAATGTAAATGAAATTACTAATTATGTATGTTTGGTATATAAGTATTAGAAATGATATTATAGAAGTTAACAGTTATATTAGTATTTGGTATCAAATTTTAAGCCTGGTAATGGCAATTTTTACTTATGTTTGATTATTATGTGATTGATTTTGTAAATAATTAATTAAAATCCATAATGAACTTATTTTATGATACAAAATCATTTAAATAAAATAAAATAATTATTAAATAAATTAAATAAAGTAATGTTCAATGTTGATAATAATATTCTAATAAGAATCAATCAAAATGATGTCTTGTCTAAATAAATAAACTAATCTTAAATTCTCAAATAGAGAGTTTCAGTTGAGACAAAACACAACAAAAGAGAAGAAAAAAAAGATGTTGTGTTTGCCCACGAATGTTTCTTTGTTATTCTTGATATATGATTCCAGGTTATACCTATATTTATCTTCGAAATAAAAATTTAGGATTATCTAAAATCTATTTCAGATTTATCCTTATCTTATCTATTACTAACAACAAAACAAGCAAGAATTAAGAAATTTAAGTTACATACACATTCCCACGTCTTCATTTCTAGTTACCAAATGTACCCTAAGAGTTAAATTAAAAGTTTATTGCGAGTTAAATTAAAAGTTTATTGCATAGTTTTACTTAAATTTGTTGTTCATTAATGCAGTAAAATTTTTACTGAAGTTTTTGCTATGGTGAGACTCTTAGAATAAAATTTATATACACACTGAGGTTTGATAGGTGAAGTGGCAAAACAAGAAAATGAAAGTAAATAGTGCAAAGATGCTCGAAGTTGAGCACAAGAAAATAATATTTAGATGTAAATATTTTTAGCATCTTTATCTTTTCGGTCAATGTATGTATCTTTTCTTAGGTGTAAATGTAATTAATATAATTAGGGGATCTTATGGGAGAGATTTTAGGACTGATAACATGTATATCTATAAAGTCATGTAGTGGAATACAACAGAAAAATAGAATTCATTTTCATAAAAAAATCCTTTATCTTATCATAGTCTTTATAGCTCTAGCAATAGGGCACCCAACACTTGTGCTATGAGAGCCAATGATTGAAGGAACATAACCACAATAGTGACCTTATTCTTGTGGTGCATTTTATTTTTTAACCATTGTGGATGATTATACTCAAGTTGTTTGTGTCCATTTAATGGTTGAAAAAAGTAAAGTTTATGAAATATGCAAAGTTTTTGTGTAATGACTCAAGTACAAATTGGAAAAATTATCAAAGTAGTAAGAAGAGACAATGGAAGGGAGTTTCAGCCTTCGATAGAATTCTTTTCATAAAGTGGAATCATTTTTCAAAATTCATTTGTTGACACTCCATAGCAAAATGAAAGAGTGGAGTGTAAGCATCATCATATATTGAATGTAGGGAGTGCATAACATTTTCAAGCTAATCTTCCTATTAAATTTTGGGGGAATGTATATTAATGGCTAGGTATCTTATTAACCATACACCAATAATGTTACACAATGAAAAAAATCACCCTATAAAATGCTTTTTGGAAAACCACTGTCCTATGCCAATATTCATACCTTTGGGTGTTTGTGTTAATCAAGATAAATTTGGTGATCGTATTAAAAGGTGCGTCTTTATTGGATATCCTCATGGACAAAAGGGATGGAAGCTATATGGCTTAGATAATGGAAAAGTTTTTATTTCTGGTGATATCATATTTATTAAGGGAGTTTATACCTTTTTGGAGAAAAAGGATAATGATGTTCACAAGTGTGATTCAAGTTTGCAAAGGCCTAATATGTTTGATGTTAATGATGATGATGTAACATCTAATGATGTCATTCCTTACTCGCTAACCAATTCTCAGTGTTTATATGATACTAATTACAATAACGAGCTAGCACAGTGTGACAATGAAATGTCACAACCTACTAATCATGTCAAATCAAAAGTGGGGAGTACAATATATTTATATTCAAGGGGAGAATAGTTAGGAAGAGGGAATTGAGTTCGTCAACCATCCACTTGATTATGTGATTATGTTTGCAGAAGAATCCTTAACTTAAACTCCCTAGATTCATTTGCACCATCGATATCCTCAGGTACACCTTATCCTATTGCTTATTATGTAACATGTGATAATTTTTCTATAAAACATAACAATTTTCTTGCATCCATTATAGTAGAAATTGAACCCATTTGATACTCTGAGGTTGTTTATGATCTAAAATGGAAGGAAGCTTTAATTAAGGAGATAGATGCTTTAGTAAAGAAGGGTGCATGACTATTGAGACGTTGCTGTTAGGAAAGAAGGCCTTTTGATGTAAGTGAGTATATAAAATCAAGTTCAATTCAAATGGAATTATAAAGTGATTCAAGGTGCACTTGGTAATTTATGAAAATAATCAAGTTAAAGGAATTGATTATAACGAGATGTTTGCTATTGTCACAAAAATGGTCACTATAAGAACCTTTTTGGTTGTTACTATGGCTAGAAACTGGGAATTACACCAGATTGATAAGCATAATGCATTTTTATGTGGAGATTTTGATGAGCAAGTCTACATGAAGCTTCCATCTGGTTTTGTAGCTTTTCATCCTAAGAAGGTATGTCTATTGTGTAAGTCCTTGTATGGGCTACACCAAGCACCATGTAACTAGTTCTTGAAATTGGTTTAGTACTCTTCAAATATATGGCTTTACACAATCTTATGTTGATTACTCACTTTTCACTTATCACAAAGGTGTAATTACTTTGTGTGCTCTTATATATGTGGATGATTTGATAACTGTTGAGAATAACAATGAAGTCATGAGTATATTCAAGTCTTACCTTAATGGTTGTTTTCATATGAAGGATCTTAAGGTCCTAAGTTATTTTTTTATAATTGAAGCTGCTCGTAGTTCTTGGGGGTTGTATATTTGTCAAAAAAAAATTGATATTATTTCGAAAGCTAGATTGTTGGGTGCTAAACTTGTAAGTTTTCCTATTAAGCAGAATTACAAATTAGCTATCAGAGTCAGGAAACCACTTGAATATCACTCTATAGCTACTACTGGTTGTGAACTTACATGAATTAAGTCAATTATACACTCTTTGGGAGTAGATCACTCGCAACCTATGCAAATTTTTTGAGACAATTAAGCAACTCTTTATATTGCTTCAAATCTTGTATTCCATAAATGAACGAAGCATATAGAAGTTGATTGTCATTATGTGCGAGATCAAATACAAGTTGGTCATATTATCACTGCATTTGTTCGATCTCATGACTAGTTAGATGATAATTTCATGAAGGTATTAGGAAAATAACAGTTTATGTATCTCTTATGTAAGATAGGCATTCATAATCTTTGTGCTCAAAATTTAGGGAGACTGTAAGGAAATAATAATTAGATGTAAAATGTTTTTAGCGTATATAACTTTTCCGTCAACGTGTATATCTTTTCCTAGGTGTAAATGTAATCAATCAGTAGATTGTGGGAGAGATTTTAGGACTAATAACATGTATATCTATGAGGTCTTATAATGGAATACAACAGAGTAATATAATTCATTTTCCTGAAAAATATTTTATAGAGGCTACAAGGAACGATGAAGAAGACACGATATGGTTTATGGTGGAAAGAGGGAGGAGAATTATCAAGTGATTAACTTTGATGTTTTCATATGTATAAAACAAGTGACTCGAGAAAGAATGGAAAAAGGCTTATGGTTCAGCCTAATGTTAATGGAATTGATTCAATCTGAATTAATTTTAAAATGAGTTTGCATTTACAAAAAAATTCAAATTTTGGGTTAATTCAGACGAATTTCACAATCTAACTTAGTCCAAAGCCCAAACTTCTTCCATATACAAAATGATCATTTGACTGTGGTCTTCCCTCTCCCATCTTGTTGTTTCTCTTTCCCTCAATCATCTTTTGTGCCCTAGCTAGCCACCAATTGCATTCCCCCCTTCTTAAATTTCTAGTATTCTCTTCTCTCTTCAATTGTCATCTCATTTAGTTTTCTTGAGTTTTAGTAGCATAAAGTTGAAAAGGAGGCATTACCATTAGGTTTCATAGTGATTTTCTTGTTGTCCTCATATCTCATGGTTTGTAAATACTTTATTAAACAATATGTAAACTTGAACATTTAAGTAGTTAGGAAATCCTTAATTTGAATATGTCATGTCTATTATCTACTTGTTATGGCTATGACATTGATTACTTTTTCTTTAATTTTAAAGAAGAGATAATATGACAATACGATAAGAAATAATTAGTTTCATTTAAGGTTATGATTTATAATTGAGGAAGATTTTAAATACTAATTAATAAATCAATTATTTTATTCTTATTCATATTTTCCCCTAGCATGTTTATGTTTACGGTGTTAGATAAGTTTCTGTTTATACGAATATGATAAATTGCTTTATTTCTTATTTTCTCTTTAAATTTTGAATCTCTACTCTCAAATCAAAATTCCTTTATTTACTCATATAATTTCTATACGTGCTTTGTTATTAACCTTTTACACTCTTTTAGGACGTATTATATAAAGCAAAGATAGTGGTTTAAAATTAGTTTCATTCATTGTTTAAGTGCTTATTGTTTATGGGTATTTCACTTAGTAGTTGTATTTTCTTTTTATTGTTTTCTTATGTTAAAATCTAGGCGTTGACATTGTTGTTATCTTTTTTAATTTGTCTAAAATGTAATACTTTTAAGGCTACTAAGATTGATTAAATTTCTAAATTGTAATGTACATGGTTTAGATCACTTAATTTTAAAATAAATTAATGAAATTGACCTTAGTTTAAATATCTCCATTCTTTATTTTATTATTATATTTGTTTAAATATTCTATATATTGAATTGATTTCATGATTATATTATTTATAATTGTTTCAAATATATAAAGTTAATTCTTCAACAACATAAGCCAACATAATAGAGATTTTTAATTTGGTACCTAATCATATACCAAGTGAAGAAATAATCTAGATTGAAGAAACCACTTCTTTAAAGATAAGGTATTTAGAATCACTTTATAAAGAATAAATCAAATGATAGAGTTGACAAGCTGGAGTGCAAGTATTGCTATAATATTTTGAACGAAGGTTCTAAAGGTAGAATATATTATTTTAAAAAGCATACTAATGATAATTAAGTAACTTCTCAAACTGCACAAGATTTTAAGTAAGGCAGACATAAAGAGGGCATTAGATAGATTCCAAATTGTTCAAATAAAGCATCAAAATTTATTGGAGGTCTATTAGAGAACACTAGAGAACCATTAACGAGGAGTAGTGCAAAAAAGGTCAAAGAATCTCTCAGCAACTTAATGGTGGATCTTTATATAAATATTGAAACTTTGCTATGTTAAAAGATTGAATTGAAGGTTATAATGTTGAATTAAGTGAATGAGCAAGCTATCGGAAAAGGAAAACATAATGTAACCGGTGTCAACATTATATTAGTGTTTGGTACTATTCTTGTACTAGCTTTATAGAATGGAGAAACAAAAACAAGTCAACATTAGAGTGGTACATGTGACCATTTCTGAACTTTTCTATGTTGAGCACCCATAAAATTCCAAAAGCTAACTGACGTTAGTGTGGAAATTAGACTCACATTGGACTAGTGGATTAGATGTTTTATTTTTAAAATGTTTTATTTAGATATGGATTGAATTTTTTCAAAAAATTTAATTGTTTTTTGATTAAATTATAATAAGAATGTTATTTTCCTTTTAGGAATCTATCTTTTACGTATTTCATGCCTATAAAAGGTTATCTTATTGATACAATTTCGGAAATTATTATTTATTAACAAAAAGGAAAGAATTTCTTCATTCTTTTCTTAGAGAAACTCTTGTTTTGGGTTCTTTAATAACTTATGATTTTATCTAACTTGTTAGTATCGATTAACCTCAGAATCTTATCATTCTCATCTTTTCTTTTTTATAAGTGTTGCTATTCATACCCTTCATTGTGTTTTGAGTCCAATTTTAAAACCAAATTTGTCTTGATAAAATGATCTTTATTCTTTGTTCATATTGGTATTGAATCTCACTATTCATGTTGATGAGGGTCATATCATATAAGGACCCCGGTAATTAAAAAATGGTATTAGGAGGTTAAACTTTTTAAGAGACTAATCTAGTAAAAGGAAAAAGTGAAACAATTGTTGCGACTTGTGATCTTGAGATAATAAAGACTTAAGATGTTTATTGTCTCACTTTAACAGATCTTTAGGATGCCAACTTGTAATACTATTGAAATAGACATATTTGAGATTTATAAAGAACAAAAATTTTGATATTAAAAATTTTATTATTAATAATGAACGAGTGACCATTACATTAGACATATAGACAACTGAAAATCCAAAGAAGGGATATATGGAGATGACAATGCATTATATTGACAATTATGGGACTTTATATAGTTGATACTGGGGTATCTCTTTAATTTTGTTATCATTTGTTCTTTGATTATGATATAATTGATTTTTATTATGTTTTAAAATAATAGGTTTATTTATATTTTGAAGCTGCATATAAGTGAGAAATTGATAATTGTATTGGTTAATTGTTTAATGGACTACAACATCCACATGAAGCTTTCAACTATAACTTTAAATAACTATATCATGAATGATGTTGTGGTTGATAAAGTTAAAGGCAAGTTGTAGGTTAGGAACTTGCTGATGGATGAGAGGTTCTTCCATATGCACTATTTTATGCATATACTGAATTTAATAATGAAGAATGACTTAGAGATGATTAAAAAAAGGGTACAAAAAATTTAGAATAGCATAACATATTAAAATGTAACATTTAAACGACAACTATAAAACAACTATGTAATCTATGCCTCTAAGAAGTTGGTTATCGATTTCCAATAAGTTGGAACTCTATATTCAAGATGCTAAAGTTGACAATTAAGTATATTGAGGTGTTTATTAAGTTAAGAAATGAAATTCTCAATAGACATATTTGTTGAAAGAAGAGCAATGGGAGTTGGAAAAAGTAGTTTGAGAAATGGTTGCTATTTTATAATATTGCTAAGTTGTACTCTAGAACAAAGTATCTAACTTTGAATTAATATTTGTTTTGCTAACATATGCAAGAACAAGCTGGCATTTTAATGGGGTGATTTTGAAAATAGTAAAGCATATGATACAAAAAATTGGTAGTTATTGGTATTTGATTGATAATATTATAATAGTTCTTTCTATGTTGGACCTAAGATACAAGATAGAGGGAATTCAATTTTCTTATCAATAGTTATATGGTGATCCCACGGAACAATTTATTGATATTACTAGACACTTCTAGTATGATTTATTTAATGATTATCACTCAAAATTGGATAAAGACTTAGATCACAGTAGTTCAATATCATCTTAATCTTTTGTTGATACATTATCATCAAGAAAACTTGGAAGTTTGAATCGTTTTTTAAGGAATTTATAAAAAGTAAAAAGTGTTAACATTTCTTGTAGAAAGATAGAGTTGAATAATTATTTGGAAGCAGATGTTGTAACTAAAATCGAAGAGTATTTTGATCTATTATCATGGTGGAAGTCAAATGAAGCTTAATATATTTGATTGTACAAGTAATTGCACAAGACTTGTTCATAATTCTACTATTTATAGTTGCTTTCAAGTTTACTTTTAGTATTGATGATCGAATAATGAGGCCTCATTATAGTCAACTTACTCTAAAATTGTAAAAATCTTGATGTATGCTCATAATCAGTTAGGTACTAAATATGGTTAAGGTGAACTCCATAGTTTATGGTGTATTAGTCTTTTACTTTTATAATTTTAATAATCTATTGTATTATCTTATATTTTCTTTTTATATTATAACATGTATAGAGAAGGTGAATACGATAGAGATCATCCATCCTACTAAAAGTTTATTTAAAGAAATATCTAATGATGTAGATATATTTTAATTATCTTACATAAATTTAATAAAATTGTTACAGAATTAGATATGATTTACATAATATTTTTTTTATATATGAATGAAGTAGTGCAAGCTATTAGGAATCTTAACTATAACGAATAGCTAGCACTTTTTTTTGTGCTATTAGAACCTTTAGCTGATTTATATATTGTAATTTATCTTACACACTTTTTTCTTTAATATTTTATTTTAAATTTATTTTGTTTGCTTGTAGCTGGTTTAGGTTTTTTACTTCTTGATTAATTTTGCTAGACAAACTTGCTAGTGAATCTTATTAGTATATGACCCTTCAGGATTGCCATAATCTTAGTAAGGCTTGTAAATTTTGTTTTTCAATTAAAAGATGCCATATGAATAAACCATGTAATCAGTTATAACTTTGAGATCCTTATAATCCAGTTATGTTCTTAATATTGTAAAGAGGTTATGTAGACTATAGAACATTTAAGGCAAGTCTGATGATGCTTACAAGATCTATTTAGTGAACCATAATTGCTTTGTTTATCTTAGAGTCAAATTCTTTCATATTTATATGCAACTTAATAATTTTCTTTCCATTTATGTTTCACAGGACGGTTTAAAAGCACTTGATGAAATTGTATATTGAATCATGCATTAAAATATCCGAGACGCCTAATATGAAGTTGCTTCAAAGTTTATTCATCTTAAAGGTAGCAATGCTAGTTTGATGAATATGAAGAAAAAAGATGCTTATGTTTTTCCATAAGGGCGAGACAAAATTTCCTAGCTAGAGAACCATTAACTTCAATTCTTCTTAATCTTATCTTGCCCTCCTTTTCTTTTACTAAGTTAAGGATAAAGCGATTGCAAGATGATTGTGCATTGCAAGATATATCTATAACTCCATAATTAAATGCCCTGCATACACACAAAACATTTCTTATGCTTAACCTATCTTATAATTTATCAAGTATTTTTTTATCTTCATTATAAAATAATGATCCATTAACTATTAAATGCAAGCTATCAATGTTTCTAGAAATTAATTCTAAATTATTAAAAGGAATAATGCTATTATATGTAATCTCATTGTAATGTTTAATAAGTTGCGAATTTGTCTTACTAATAATAGTTGCTAACTGTTTATGATCTTAAGAAACGGAATGATGAAGAAGCTTCAACAAGTTCTTATACCAAGCCAAAGAAATGGCGATTTGACTTTTTATTTGTATTGTAATTAGTTTATCCATCAATTATGTTTCATTTTTGTTACCTACTCTAGATTTCCTACATTTTTGTACGCATGGATCATAAAAAATTTAGGTGCTTCTACGAACAAGTTCGTATTCCTACATCCAAAGTTAATCAACATTATTGACCATTTATTAAGTCTGCAAAAGATGGTTCCTTGTGGCTAATAAGGTTATTATATGTATAACATTATCTAATGAATATTTTTATGAAAGGTTACCATTTTCAATGTAAAGCTTTGGAATATCCAATAGTCTCTTACTCTTTCCACTATAATGGCATTGGTCTAAAATTAAAAAAAAAAGTGATTTATTCCCCTATTACCTTTTTAATGTTATGTTCCTATTTTAATTTTTCAAAGTAATTACTTTTATCACTTATCAGGATAGGAAAAACTTTTAATGATTGATTATTATTATTGAGAGCAATCTTCGACTTATTTAAATTATCAAGTCAAGGTAGTCTTACTTAACCAACCTGACTAGCCTTTAAGTTGGATGAATCTTTCATCAGACTCAAGCTCGAACTGAATTATTCAGGTCTAATTGTGCATCAAGCCACATAAAGCCTGATTGCTATCAAACCTAAGCCATATGATTAGGTCCGATCAAGTTTTAAATCAAGTTTCTTTTAATGATTGATTATTATTATTGAGAGCAATCTTCGACTTATTTAAATTATCAAGTCAAGGTAGTCTTACTTAA
>JANVCQ010000004.1:34534233-34546135 GCA_025531925.1 Erythroxylum plowmanianum
CATGTCTTGATCCTAAAGACTCCTTTTCTGCATTTGACATGGACAAATTGATTGAACTTGCAAAATTCTATCCATCAGAGTTTTCTCCTATTGCTTTAATTGAACTTGAATATTAACTTGGGAATTTTATCATTGATGTACGTATGGATAAGAATTTCTCTAAATTGAGTGGAATTGGAGACCTTGCTAAGGGAATGGTGGCTACAAGAAAGCATCATGTATTCCCTTTGGTTTATTTGTTAGACAAATTGTTATTACTTTTACCAGTTGTTACAACTACAGTGGAAAGAGCTTTTTCCGCAATCAAAATTATCAAGAGTTCACTTCGTAATAAAATAGGAGATGACCTATTGAATGATTGTTTAGTTGTTACATTGAAAGAGACGTATTTGCAAATATTGACAATGATCTTGTTATGAAAAGATTTCACTCTATGAAAAGTAGGCGAGGATCATTGTAATTTTAACTATTTTATATTCTTAATAAAACTTTAATTTTTTATTTAGTTTTGATATGAAGATTTTTGTGAAATCTATATTTTATTTGGACCCTCCTACCTTAAATTCCTGGTTTCATCACTAGTTAGGAGAATGATAGATGGATATGTATTTGGATGAAAGGTGTGAGGTTTCACAAGATTAGAGAATTGAGTGCATCTGGTCAAATCTTATTGAAAAAGGCTCACACTTCAAATAATGTAGCTAACATGTCATCAAAGCTAGTTACTATATAAAAGGTCAAATTTTGTTGGACTTAATTAATATTTCAAGGTGCTAGAAGAGGGTGTAAACCAACTTATGTAAAGTATGTCTACTAAGTGAAGATTATAGTGTATGACTCATATACACTAATATTTATTATAAGTTTTTGGATGAATGTAGTTATGTGATATAACTTATTCTCCAAGAAAAGAGCCAAAAAGGTTAAAACATGAACATATTAAAATGATAGAAGGCTTTTTTAAAGAAAGATCATACGACCAAAAACATGAACATGTAAATGCCTACGTTCCTAATTGGAAAGAGCTGCGGAGAAGTAGTAAGCTGCTTGAAGTGAAGAGATATATGGTAGGGTTAGACGAGTATTATTGGAAGGATATTTTCAATGTTCAAAAGAAGAATTGAAGTCCCAGTTTGTAATTTAGTTCCAATGCTTTTTCAGGTTAATTCAATTTATAAAAGATTATGAGGTTTAATTCATGTATGAATTGAACTCATCTCTTTTTTCTGTTTCCAAACACTTGAATTGAATTCAATACTGCAACTGAATTCAATTCATACCATTCCAAACACCCTGTAAGGATTTCAAATTTTACATACTCTATTAGAGTCACATTTAAATTAAGTTAGATTTCATAAGAGAAAAATTATATAAAATTACACTTATTTGAATTTATATATAAGTATACTTTTACAAACTTAGTTTATGAGAATTGCAATCATTATGAATAGTGAAAAATACGCTCTTACTCATGAAAACATATATGCACTAAAGTAATTGAATTTCCTTAAAAATTTATGTCCTTTTTTTATTTATTTCATAGTATTATATTCTTACACACTCTTTCTCAACAATTACATAGTAAATAAGCTATAGAATTTGAATTAACAAACCTTACTTTCATTCTCATTTTCAGTCTAAGTCCAAGTTTAATAATATATTAAGTATCTAAACTAGTAATAGTTATCTGTCTCAGTATTTTAACTTATGAGTCGTCTCCAAATGCAATGTTAGTGAATTGTCATGTATATAAGCAATGCTGATTATTTATTTCTTTTCACACTCTAGTCATCTGCATCGTTATAAACTTTGAGTTTAGTATCAATATAAAATTTACTTTAAATATACAAACATGAAATGATAAGAGATTTTGTTTCTCTTTCATCAACAAAAACATATAAATATTAATTCATTTATGATTTATTTATCTATATTTCCTATTTAGTAAAGAGAATTTCCAAAAATGAATGTGTAGGCATATGCGACAGTTGTTGGTAGCAGAAACGTGTATGCTGAGATAGATGTGTGACATTACCATAAGAGATAGGGTACGGAATCAGGTCGTGAGAGACAGACTACAAGTGGCTAGTATTACCGACAAGTCGAGAGGGAAAAGGCTTAGGTGGTTTGGGCATGTGCGCAGGATGCCCTCTGATGCTACAGTACGACGTAGTAAGTTAATAAATCTTAGTGGATACAAGAGAAGGAAAAGAAGGCCTTATAAGACCTGGAGGCAAGTTATCAAGGCAGTTGCTAAAATTAGGAAAGTCTAGCGTGATAGGATAAGGGTAAACGATACCCGCTAGAGTCCTCGCGCCTCATACTTATCGCATAGGAAGTACAACCGAATGTCCGTTATACCTCTGCAAGTGGTAAATCTTGGGTCGAGGCGTTAGATCAGGTATAGTTTTTCCCGTGATGATTGCCTAAAACCATAGAATTGTTAGCGCGACTAGCGACAAATAGAGTCGGTCTTTACAAGGTGTAAGGTACTAACAAATCGGGTCAACCATCAGGTATGTCCTTATTTGTCTTGTATCGTAATTCTTTTTACTTAAATATTCTGTGTTTTTCTTCTTCTTCTTCTCATGCATCACTATTTTTCTGTCACATCTGCATGTGGGTCTACCGGAAACAGCCTCTCTACTATGTATGAGTAAGGCTGTGTACTATCAGACCTCCCCACATTTCACTCAATTGCGAGACTTTGGACTGGAAGTGATGATGACGATGATAATAAATTTCTAAAAATGAAGGAACAGGAGGTCCACGCATGCCAGTGTTAGCTGGTGTAGAGCAAGCGTGCTATCACGTGTGTTAAGGATTATATATAGCGCACGAAGAGAATGAAATGCACACAGTATGAGTGTAGGGGACAAGCAAGAAAATGGTAAGTCAAATTCATACTTGCATTGTTCATTGACATATGCAAAAGCTTAGCATTACCAGAGACCGGGTGTAAGGTGCAGTAGATACTTGTATCTTGTACTTTAGGCAAAAGGGTCTAAACAGAGCATATAGGGGCGGTGGGTGAAAAATGGAGGTGCGAAATGAGGAAGTGAACCAATCAAAATTTAGAAGAATTTGTGTGTTTTGTGGAAGTAGCCAAGGAAAGAAGAGGAGCTACCAAGATGCTGCAATTGAGCTTGGAAAAGAACTGGTATTCTTTTCAAGTATTTCTTTGAAGACTTCTGCCTTTGATATTTGTGCCTTGCCACCCCTTTTTGGTGTTCAAGTACCGTTTCCACTATTGGGTCTGTTGCGCAAAACTGGTAGCCTCCAGTTATCCTTTGTTTAAGCGTTAAAATAATATGCTCGGCAGGTAAAGGAAGTTGAATGAGGCTGTATAGTACAAGTTGCTCTGTTTACAACCTGTTTCTACCTTTGTTCTAGGGTCTGGCATTATGTATTTGCAACTTTTCCTTGGCTGTGAAACAAATTTCAGCCTCGGGTTTTTCTCTCTGGTGGTTTCTGTGCATTCTCTCTATTCCTTTCTCTTCCTCTGCTAAGAAAGTCGAATCCTTTAATGTACTTCATATCTCTGTCTCTGCCATAGGAGCAAGTTTAGTTTAGTTGAATGTGGGATAAAGCAAAAGAGGTTTGCGAAGGAGAATAAGGACTAGATATTTTAGCACGTTCCCACGTTAAAAACCACAACCTTCACTTGAAACAGTAGAGTTCCGTTTTAGTTTTGCATGAACTGAATATCATTATGATTTGTTTTCAGGTCTCAAGGAACATCGATTTGGTCTATGGAGGGGGCAGCATAGGTTTGATGGGGTTGGTCTCTCAATCTGTTCATGATGGTGGTCGTCATGTTATCGGGTGATTATGATCTTTCAACAAAGTTTGAAAAAGATGAAATAGATTGAGAAACAAAATCAACGAGTTTGGCTATGTCCTGATTATTGCTTATGAACTGACTCTTGTCATGTTATTATCTTCCTGCAGAGTTATTCCAAAGACACTCATGCCTCGAGAGGTATGTCTGCTGGAGCTCGAAAAAGTGTTCTACCTTTTCTCATTATGTTCCTTAAAACCCTTGAAAGGCTGCAACCTTTTCAATACTTGCGTTTTTAAAAAATATGTTGTGTGGGTGTGGATATGCTTTCTTTGTTTTTGTTTTTGTTTTTTTGCTACTTCCTTTTTCACATCCTTTCCATTGTCAGCCTGTTCTGTTTCTCTCAACCCAAAACATATGTTTCCCTTATGAGTGCTTCATAACTTTGTCCATGATGCATCACTTGGTATACTCATTTTTCACGTATGTTAAGGTTCTCTTTCCGTGGTCTTCCAGGTTTACTTGTATGTTTGTTCTTAGTTCAACTTTCTCACATCTTTTCATCATTTCGTTTCTCTTTCCCTATTTCATTTATTGGTCAAAGAAGCTGCTGGACAGTAAGTTGCTGGGTCTCTTTGAATTAAACAACACTATTTCTGCAATGATAATTGGCAGTATAACACCTCAAAACCTTCTTCTCTTCTCTCTCTCTCAATGCTTTTCTCTTTATTGATTTCTTCTGTGACTTTTAATTGCAGTTGACTGGTGAAACAGTAGGGGAAGTGAAGGCTGTTGCCGGTATGCATCAAAGAAAGGCGGAGATGGCTAAACATTCAGATGCATTTATTGCCTTGCCAGGTCAGTGTAAGCTCTACTAAATTTCAGATAAAGGAAAATTAAGGCGGCCTTTTTTTCCAATGCAAAATTGGTAAATTTGTCATGCTTTGATTATGCATAGAATTTCCAAGAGCTTCATTTTCTTTGAATCCTTGCCACCTACTGTTTAAGATAACTCTTCCACCAAACCTTTTAATAGACAAGGATCAGTTGAGCTGAACAACTATATATCCTTGAGTAGCTAAATAAGAGTGAGTCCACGGGAAGCATTTAAAAAACAAGGGTACATTTCATTTTTCCTGAACTTCGAAATAATGGAGGTGTGGAATATGCCATATTGTTATAAGATTAAACTTTCTTGGGGCGACTGTTGTTTCTGATACCACAAATGGTATCTGGCAATCCTGGGATAATCACATTTTCAAGCCAAAAATAACACAGCCTTTTGAATTTTTTACAAACCTCTATGCAGCTATGTTGTAGAACATCGTCTAAAGTCCTATACTTAGTGAAAATTAGAGCTGCAAAGGAACCTGTTGATGTTCTCCATTCTAAGGTTAGGCCTAAGGCTTAGCCTGTACTGCTACTGCAAGATTTATTTGCTAGCATATTAAGAGCAAAGAGTGGAGACACAACAGAGAGACAGAGTATACGATATAGGACAGGCCAACTAGTACCTGCACCAAACAGGCAATGATTTCTTTTCCCTTCACAAGCCACTAACTATCAAACTTCGAGAACCTGGGAAAATAAAATATACTGTGGACAAAACAGTCAATTTACTCTTCATGTGTATCCTTATCATTTAAGCCCCACAAGCTACGACCACAGTAGATAAAAGACATACTATCCGTAACATGATAAGATAAGAGCCATTATGACCTGTGTAAGTGGGCAGATGCTTGTGCATGTGTTTCGAAATGGTTGCATTAAAGATCATCTTTAGGATAGGGGAAGAATGCTTGATCAACCTCCCCTTCCCAGTCCGACAAAAACAAGGAACAGAAATAGCCTAATGGTACAAGGTTTAAAGCCATAATCACCATGATTATTAGACCAACTTCCCTGTTTAGCTGTGGAACTAATCAATTAATTGATCTTGAATTTCTTTTACTTTCAAGTTGGTTCAATTATATGGATCTTTTGGTAAGATTAGTGAAACATGTTTTGAAAGAATTGCAATCAAATTTAACTCAAAAGACTTGCATCCTATAGGTGGCTATGGAACCCTTGAAGAGTTACTTGAAGTGATAACATGGGCTCAGCTTGGGATACATGACAAACCGGTACAGACTCATGCCTGCATTGATACAATTTTTGTAATATGCTGGCCAGGAAAAAGAATACTATTTTTCCACTTGCTTGACATAATGGTTGCGTTATCTTCTAAAGCTTAATGGTGTCTGCTATTGAAGGTTGGCTTGTTGAACGTCGATGGATATTACAACTCTCTACTCTCATTCATTGACAAAGCAGTGGAGGAAGGATTCATAAATCCTAGTGCACGTACTATTATTGTATCTGCTCCAACAGCAAAGGAATTAGTGAAGAAATTGGAGGTAGAATGAGAGTAATGTCCTTTTTGGCCTAAGATTTGTTCACTTTCGTTATGCTAAGTGTTGAGTAAGAGTATTATAGTTTTGCTTACTTGTGCATGATCTATATTTAGGAGTACGTACCTTCTCATGAACGAGTTGCTTCAAGGCTGAGTTGGGACATGGAACAATTGGGCTACTCTCAAGACTTGGACATCTCGCGATAATCAGTGGATGATCTTGGAACTTGGAAATGGAAGGAACTAATTTGGATGATCTTCATGTTTCTGTCGATGAGAAATTCTTTCTGTAAATTATTAATGTTAACCTGAATATGTTAAGCTTCTCACTCTAAATATGATTTCATCTGTTATTAAGTAGCAGATGCTTCTGAACATTCCCATGCTAAATGCTGACTACTTGAAATGTTGACTATCGTTTCCTTCCAAGTTCAAATTTTGCTTTGATTCCGTTTTTTTTTTTCTTTCTTCACTACAAATGGTTCTAGTGTATGAACTTCCTAATTTGATACTTGAACCTGTTCATTTGCATTAGAATGTATTGAAGGCAACAAACAGAAGTATGTATCAGTAGGATTACCAGGTGGCAAAATTCAGAAAGCTCGTCAACTTGTGGTTGAGAATGAACTTTTGAGTCACTGTTTTACGCCATAAACCTTTATGAAACCCCATTTTGCATGCATATGGCCCTCAGAACAGAACCTGAGTACTGTAAATAGTTGATAAACTTCAAGTTGTGGTCTTTATACATCACCTTAAAGGTGAAACTAAAGCAGAAATTGGGATACAGTAGCAGAAGAAAACCAATGAAGGAAAGCCAATTGTCAAAATGAATGGAAGATAAAAGGGGACCAGTTCGTTTCTCGAACAACCATGTTACTAGTCTAAGTACTTGTTTTACTGTTTAAGGTTCAGCAGGAGTTAAAAGACAAAGACAACAGACGGTTCTAACTCAACGTACGACCAGTAAGGGAAGGAAAGGGCCAGGTTATGTATACTGATATTGGAAATAAAGGGGGGCTCTTAGTTTTGTTAAGAAAAGGAAAGGGGACCCTTGTCCACCAAATGGGAAAATTACATGTGCCTTAGGGGCCGCATATTAGGAGAAAAAGAAAGGCAATTGAAATGTGATAAGTTACCATTCACAATTTAATATGAAATCTGATTATTAGGTAAACTTTCACAATCACCCAATAATTTATCAATAATGTGTTTCAATATACATCATTTGGGGAGCCGAACAATGGAATCTGTTGTTTTTCTAAAACTGAAGCATAATACGTGAATAGAAGTGAAGGAAAAAGAATATGTTTTTGTTGTAGAACATACATACGTGAAGGAAAAAGAATATGTTTTTGTTGTAGAACATACATCTTTATTGACAGTAACAAAGTTCATTATATAGAGCTGAAATATATTAGAAAATCTTATTTATTTGTTACCTATCACAAAAATATCTCTAAATTGATTCCTAAAATCAATCACTAAATATCATAATAAAATTTACCAAAGGCTTAGTCAGTTTGACTATCAATTTCGTAATAATCTGCAAGTTTAAGGACTTTTCCAATAAACTCCTCCTTGCCTTACGAGTTGCAGAGCTTTAGTGTTAAAATAATTCATCCTCTTAACCCAAGGGGTGTGGTTGAGTGGAAGGGACTCATCCATCCTTAACCAAAGGTCAGGGGTTCGATCCTTGACTTTGGGTATGGAGCAGCCTTAAATCCTTGGGACAGTTGTCCCACCTTGTGAGGTGCCTACAAACCAACGAGGGGATTAGTCCTAGTCAGAGACCATAAAAAAAAAATGATCCTCTTGATGTTACTCAGTTGCTACTTTTGTCTTTTTATTTTGTGACTTGCAAATCTTTTCCATATGCCAATTTGTCCATATTTTCTGCATTTGATATCAGGCCTCCACCAATATTTTCTTTGTGGATGTTTTATTTTTTTTACAATGTGAGCATGATGGATATGAATCATCATTGTTTCTATTGTTGTTGTTGTTGTTGTCGATCTTGTTGAAACTCTTGTTTTTGTCTCCTCCTAAATTTTTTTCTTTTGCTAGTAGAGCACCTTTAATGGTTCATTCTTCTCTTATCATCCTCCTTTGTTGTTGTGCCTGCAGTGCATTTACTAATTCTGTCAAAGACATGCTTGATAAATTCTTAGCTTCTTTTAATGCAAAAATTTTAGATTAATATTTTTCAAGTAAGGTTACAAGAAGTTTTTGCACCATTCGTTCATCAACAAAATCCTTACTTAATAATCTCACTTTGTTTACTATGTCGAGCAACTTGTTAGAGTATTCTTTAATAGTTTCCGACCCTTTTATCTTCAGCATTTCAAATTCTCTGATCAAGTTGAGCACTATTTATTTTTTCATTTCCTTGGTATTCCTTTTTGAGGTAATCCCAGATATCCTTTCCTGACTCTAAATCCATAATTATTGTGAATACGATGTTTGAAATAGCAGAAAAAGCAGACTTTAGCTTTAGACTTCCTTTCTTTGTGCATCTTGATTTGAGTCGTTGTAGGATTTGTTGGCAATAGGGTACTTCATAGTCTTCCTTCACAACTTTCTAAACATCCATAACATCAATATGAGCTTTCATTCAAACAGCCCAAACTTGATAGTTTTCACTATCAAAAATTGGCGGTGCACCTTGAGACAATTGTAGAAGACTTAGTCAGTTTGACAGTTTATTTCGTAATAATATGCAAGCCTAAGGAATTTTCCAACATAATCAAGGAGCTCAAATATAATACTTTCCCATGTTTTGAGGCCTTCAAAACACTTTAAAAACATGTTGAACCACCTTAGGGACATTTGGTCCTAGAGTTTGTGGTTGATAGGATTGATTTGTTACATGGGTTTTGAACATCCCGTGGAAAAAGGTATTGGGTGATTGGAGTCCTATTATAGAGGGTCTCTTGAGTTTAGATTGGTCGAGCAATGCAAGGAAGAGGGGGAACGAAGTCATACAAAGGAATGGACTTCCATCTGTCAAAAGCCAATTAACCATTCTTCATCACCAATCTCCGATAGCTTTCATTTTGTTTCACAGATGCCGTATGCTTTGGGATCATATATAATCACAAGATTTTTAACCAAAAAGGATTAATGGAATAAGAGAGTTAGGTACAGAACCAACCAAAATCATCCTAAAGGAGGATTCATGATTTGAAGAGATTTACCATGCAAGGCATGAGACTTGGAGGATAACAAATTTCAAGGCCTGGGTAGTACGTGAAAGAACAAGGGTTTCAGTATTTGAAAGCTGTATATATTATTGAATGTATTTGTGTAGAATATATACACTTGAGCTATACAAGGAAATGATAAAGTTTACAACAAATTCAAAAATCAAATCAGTGTAAATCCGAACTAATTGCACTTAATTAGGCGCTAAATTAGGCTTGATTGTTTTATCCTTAACACCCCCCCGCAAACTGATGGGGGGTTGGACCATCAGTTTGTCTTTGAAAGCAAGAAACCGTTGCTTTGATAAGGATTTGGTCAACACATCAGCGACTTGATCAGTGGTGGAGAGGTAAGACACAAGAAGCTGTTTTTGCCGAACTTGGTCACGAACAAAATGGAAATCTAGTTCCAAGTGCTTGGACCGAGAGTGGAAGACAGGATTTGCGGCAAGATATGTAGCAGCAACATTATCACACCAGATTTTGGGTGTAGTAGGTAGAGCATGATGAAGCTCCCGGAGAAGGCAACCTCGGACGCTGCCGATGCCAATGCACGGTATTCAGAGTCGGTACTTGATCGGGCCACTGTTTTCTGCTTTTTCGAACTCCAAGAGATGAGATTGACACCATGGAAAATCGCATAAGCCGAAGTGCTTTTACGATCCACTTTGTCTCCGCCCCAATCCGCATCCGAGTAACCAACAAGAGCAGCATTGTGAGTCGGTCGAAGAATAAGGCCATGGTTAATCGTGCCACGCAAGTACTGCAAAATTCTCTTTACAGCTTGCCAATGGTGAACACAAGGGTGATGCATGTATTGTGCGGTTTTATTGACGGCCAGTGAGATGTCAGGCCGAGTGAGTGCAAGGTATTGGAGAGCACCAACAACATGACGATAAAGTGTCGGATTATCAAATGTCGTTGTCGTGGTGGCTGTAATATCAGTTTGTGGAGTGGAAGGGGTTGCCACCGGAGATGCTTCGTGCATGTTAGCTCGCACTAGAAGATCCTGAATGTATTTGCCTTGTGAGAGCTGCAGTCCATCTGGGTGTATTGTCACTTCAACCCCTAGGAAGTAAGATAGAGGACCTAGATCCTTAAGAGTGACTTGCTGACCAAGTTGACGAATGAGTTTGGCAAGTAGTGTCGAGGAAGAACCAGTGAGAACCAAATCATCAACATATACTAGACAATAAGCAGTCTCACCACCATTGGAGTAGATGAATAGTGAACTATCAGCTTTTGAGCCATGGAAGCCGAGAGTTTGGAGAGCATTAGTTAAGCAGAAGTACCAAGCTCGAGGAGCTTGCTTTAATCCGTAAAGTGACTTCTTAAGGGAGCACACATAATTCGGTTTGGTAGAGTCAACAAAACCTTGAGGTTGCTCCATGAATACCGGAACATCAAGAGCACCATGTAGAAAAGCATTGGATACATCAAGTTGGTTAATTGGCCACCGGTTGTTGACAGCAATGGAAAGTATTAACCGAATCGTTGCAGGCTTAATGACAGGGCTGAAGGTTTCTACATAATCTATCCCAGGCCGTTGATGGAATCCCTTTGCCACTAGCCGAGCACGGTATCGATCGATGGATCCATCGGCCTTGGTTTTGATTCGATACACCCATTTACAGCCGATTATATTAGAGGCTTGAGAGCGCGGAACTAAATCCCAGGTGCCATTGGACATTAGGGCCTCGATCTCCTCAGACATGGCTTGCCTCCAGGTTTGATGTTTTGCCGCTTTTGTATAGGATGAAGGAGTTGTCAAGGCGGTTGTTGAAATGGCACTGAATACCCGAGGCTTAAGATTGCCTGTACGAGACCGAGTGATCATCGGATGGGTGTTTTGTGGCTCAATAGAAGTCGATGGAGCATCGATAATAGCTGTGGCAGTCGGTTGAATGGGATGTGGAATGTTATTGGCTACTGGTGGGTTTGTGTTCGGTTGGGTGATAGTAGTGTTTGGGTTGTTGGGAGTAGGCTGTGAGGTAGTCGTGGGATTAGTGGGCGGTGACAGTGGTGTAGTTTGGGCAGTTTGGCGAGTAGTTGATAATTGAGGGGTGCGTCGATTGCCTAGTGAGAAAATGGTAGTAGGGTGTGGTGGTGAACCGAGGACCGAGGGCCGCCCATCACTTTCTTTGAACGGAAAAACCTGTTCATCAAAAAGAACATGTCGTGAGTAGAATATTTTATTGGTGGCTAATGACAGACATTTGTAACCTTTGTGAAGAGTACTATATCCCAGAAAGACACATTTTGTGGAGCGAGGTTCTAGTTTATTAGTTGCATAAGGACGTAGCCACGGATAACAACAACAATCAAAGACACGTAAAAAATTATATTCTGAGGTACGATGGAAAATGGCTTCATAGGGTGATTTGTGGTTAAGGCGAGGTGATGGGAGTCGATTAATAATATAAACAGCAGCAGCAAAGGCATGATCCCAATACTTTGGTGGAACAGAGGAATGGTGTAAAAGTGCTCGGCCAGTTTCAGTGATATGGCGATGTTTTCTTTCAGCAC
>JANVCQ010000004.1:34549176-34559637 GCA_025531925.1 Erythroxylum plowmanianum
GTTGCAATTCTAGGGTTAATTATTTGTGTTGATTAATTACTAAATTAATCTAGAATTTCGAGTTTAATTTTCTTTCATCTTAGGGTTTGGAAAAAAAAAGCCTAAAGATAGGCCTTACTTCAATGATTTTTGGACTTTTGGATTTGATTTTGATCACTATTTGGCATGGATTCTTTGAATTAAAATTTAGAGTGGCCTTTAAAAAAAAGAAATTAATTGTGATAAAATAAATAATATAAGGGAAATGAATTACTATATTGGCATTATAAATAACAAAGAGAAGAGACTTATATTTAATAGTTTTATTGCTTTTTCAAATAAATGCTTCTTATCTTTAATTTCTTCCTAGTTGTGACGATCTGAAGATGAAACTTAATTATTAAAGCCTTTTACATCTATATTAGGATGGATTAAAGGGAGACCTTTATCTCTTTTATTTGTTTTAGCCTGTCCATGAACTTGGTCACAGTTTGTAAGAAAAGCATATGCTTAATGGTTCGTTGAAGCAAATTATCTATGCTATATGTTGCGCCATTTGGTACAATTTCTTGTAACTCCTTCATTAATCTTGGATTATATTTTGACCTTTTAACCTATGTCAAGGGTACTCAGTTTTTTCACTTTTCTTAGGAAGTTGTCAGTTTAGAATGTTGTGCAACTTTTAAGATAATTTTTTGCATTTCTCACCATTTTCTTCGAGGCATCCTATTTAGAGGACCTAGTGCTATTTCCTTTCCACTTATGCTTTGGCCTAGCTCTAACTGATGTACCATAGTATTTAGATAATGATATGAACTTGTCTAGGAATACACCCTAGAGAACTAATGAACAAGATAGAATTAATAAATAACTCATTAATTATAAAGAATCAAAGATTCAATTTTATGAAGCATTTAAATGACAAAGAGAAAGAATTCTTTGGATAGTTCTAAATTCTATGAAAAAAAAAAGTAAAAGAAGCTTTGTCGACTCTCAATAACAAATGTTTCAAATTTGTCTAAGTTAAAAAGAAACATGTCTTACATATAAAACAAAAAATTATCATTTCAATACTTAAATATAAATTAGGGTTTTTATTGGGCATAACTGTGGGCTAGACTATATTGATTATGAGTACTTCTAACACTATTAGGCATGATCTACATCTAGGCCTATGTCTAGAGACTATAGATCCTTTTGTAACTCTTTGAAGTTGCATATGGTATAGAGCACACTTGTGGCTGAGTTAATGGATCCTCTTATATCTTTATAAAGTTAGATGAGGTCTGAGCTATGTCCTTATTAGATATCGTATTTAGTTAAAAGATGAGTGTTTTACCTCTAAAACTTAACCAACTATAACTCTCGAAATTAATTCAAGCCCACATACAATTGATCCTTTATTTAGACTAGTCTTTTTTTGCATCATATCCCTACTATTCAAAAGGATTTTTCCTTGAATCCTCGCCTAATTCAAAAGGGAAATAAGCATATTTATACAAAGGTATAATCGTGGATTGGTAGCTATAAGAATACTTATGATATTACTCTATTTTTTCACTCTCATTTTTCTTTTTACAATTTCTTTTTACAATTTCAGTTGTTCATCATAGACTAGCTTCAATGTGAAAGATTTATAGAATAATAGGTTTATTGTTCAGGATGAAATAATACCTACAGGTAAACTCATCTTTTATTGCCCTTATATCAAATTCTAAAGGCCTTCCTAATTGAATATTACCAACATGCAAAAGCATCATATCAAATAACACCTTGTTATGATATCTACTAATCAAGAAAAAACCCAACACTTATTTAGTAACACTATATTCATTTAACTATTGAAGGTTATATGGCTTTAGATGTTTCACAGCAAACAAACTCAATTTCTCTACAAGGATAGTGTTAGCTATATTAGTGTAACTCCATCCATAAATAATTATACTATATATCTTAATTCCCTTACAATAATAAGCATCTCACTTTCAATAATATAGTTAACACACTTATCATTAGAATTAGTGGTGGCCTAATTTGTTTTTCTTTGGAATCATTTGCACTTTCTAACTCTCCATTATTCTTCATAATCTTAACCTACTTTTTTGGGGTATCAAAATGCAATTAATTTTGTTCCTAAACAGCGAAGAACATTTAATGTCTCTATTTTAAGACATACGTATGTCCTTATTGTAGATATCCTCGTTGGTTTTGTATGGCACAATTTTTACGTCAAAAGAATCCCTATCTTTTTTTTTTCAAATTGGGCCTTTAAAAAATGGTATTACCAATGGAGTATCTAGATATTCCCTTGCATTTTGACTATCTCTCCACGTTCATAGCCAATTTGCACCATCTCTTATTACTTTACATAGTGTTGTAATTCCATTATATAGGCTATGTCTATGTTTAAGTCATTCAAGAACATTTACATAGTCCCTTCTTTATCCTCCTCCATATTGGTGCATATTACGACTATTTTTATCTTTTTATGATAGTCTTCTATAATCTTCAACCTTTAAGTAAGAATTTCTAGCCTTTGATTTAGATCCCTATTATAATAATTTAGAACAAACCTCTTCCTTATAAGATTCTTTAATTCATTTTAAGTTTATATAGGTCACTCACGATTTCTTCTCTTGTTAATAACTATTTGATCCCACCAAATTATTATATAATAAATGAACTCTACTAATACTAGATTAATTTCCTTCTTCCCCTCAAAGTGATAATGAAAGTCAAAAACTAATTTTATCTTTATCCCCCACTCTAAAGAAGCTTCAGGATCATTCCTACCTTTAAAGGAAAATGATCATCTTTATGCTTAAGATTTCCATCCACTCCTTTTCAAATTTTAGGCTCCCTCCTTTGCTTACAATCATTCCAAAATTCTCTTTGAGTCCTAAGTTGTGATTGTTGTTGACATCTCTATCTCTATCTTACAAATGGGTTATTGTTATTATGAATCACAACTTATGATTGTTGTTGGCAACATATTTTATTATGATTAGTGTGGCTTAAAAGCTCTATCTTTATGTCTTTTGTTGTGTTTTTTTTTTAATTATTACCTTATCCATAATGACACTGTGCAATATAGACTAGTGAGGAGTCAAATTTGAACAAAGAATTAGTTGAGTTTTATACGTCAGGTTGATTTTAGGTTAGGATATATGTGGTCTAGGGCCTTTGGTATTTCAAAAAAATATAGATCACTTGAAACCCAATTAGGATTAGGCTCGGTTAGGATAATCTAGGCTTGATTAGGGTTTTAGTCAGGTTCAAAATGCTTGTAAAGGACTTCAAGCCCATTGCTACTCCTATATGAAAGGATTCAATTACATGTACTAAAGGAATATATCTTTGAAGATAAACCTGCATATATTAAGAATCTAAAGTAGAATTCTAAGAAAAAAAGGTTTTTTAAATGTCCATATTTACACTAGATCTCATATCAAATCCTAATATTTAGGAGTGTTAAAAAAACCTCAATGTTATATTACCCTCACAAATGTAACCTCAAATAAATAAAATTCCTAATTAGGTTTCATCAGTCTTGGGCAACGTGTATGGGCTAATATGTTGTAATAGATCCACCCAACTAGCTTGGAGCCCAGATGTATCTCACCAACATGCTATGCATTCCCCAAATTATGGATTAAATTCTTTATTCCTTAAATTAGTTGTCGTATGCAATCTTCTTACCTTCTCTCTTGATTGTCATCAAATATGATCATCATTTTTTTATAGCACTATAGTGCACTCTTTATTCACAGTCATTGAATTCATTAATGAAGCATTTAACCCACAATAACAAATAATATTACGATCTTTCACTACGGCAAAAAGAGTTTTAGGCAACAATATGTTTGCAATAGTTTACAAATATGTTGCTAAAAATTAATATAATGCAACAATTTTTAAAATGTTGCCTTTACTAATATTAAAAGGCAACATAGCAATAATTTGTTGCTATATATAAGAAAATGCAACAATTAAAAGAATGTTGCAATAGAGTATTATTTATGCAACATCTAGAATTATTGCTATAGTTCTAATTGCCTATTTACTAAAGAGTATTTACTAATTTTATATCTTTATTTATATAGTTATTTACTAATGTAAATTTAAAATATAAAATTATTTATTTATTAATTAATGAATATTTATAATATGTCTAGCAAAATTAAATTACCCACCAATTTTTATTTAGTAAAATTAAAACATATCAGTCGATACTGTGGGAGAAGAGCAAGATTTATTGCTTAAATGATATTATTTTATTGCCATCTCTGCCAAATCACCTAAGTTGAATTTCTGCCAAATCAGGTTCAAGCTTTATTTATTGCTTAAACGATATTATTTTATTCAAAGTGACATTATTTAACATAACAATTTGGGTTTTAGGTTGGGTAACTCAAGTCCAAGTGTGACTTGAAGTTCAAATATTTTTAGTTTAAAGTCTGAATTTGAGTTAAATTTTGGTTAATTTGAGTCACAACTGGTCGACTAGGTCAGGCCAATCTTAACTATACTATTTTTGTCATCTTTAAAGAAATACTAATATTTGAAATATTATATGCTATATAATATTTTAGGGAGAAAAACAAAAGAAAAAATAATTAACTTTTACTTAATAATATAAAGATAATAGATAAATATATTATAGGATTATATATAATAAGGTGGAGGGAACCAAATAAAATGACATTGTTTTGTTTTAGAAGCAAAACGAAGCCGTTTATATATTACAATCAAATTTGTTCACTAAATTTGTTTTTACAGTTATGCAATCAACATCATTAAAATCATGTATTGGAAATTATTAATATATAATGTTGATTACCATTTTCTAATATATTGGAAATTATTTCTAATTAAACTACTATTATTATTGTCTCTAAAAAATATCTCTTAAACCTGAACATGTCTCTTAAATCAAACATTAGCTAGTTTCTTGAATGGGTTCTCTTAATTTTATAACAAGTTTTGTTGTCTAGCTTTTATTTCTTATAAGTTAACTTAATACTATTTGTATCATAACTACACTTTGATGTTTTATACTAGGATAATTTTGTTTATACATTTGGATATATATGTATAATTACCATATGCGAAATGAGTCCTTAGTAACTAGTCCTGCTGTCTCAATCTATTTAGACCTTTTGGTCCAAATATCCATTGGCAAATAGTGTCTAAAAGAAGTTTGATGCAATTTTTCTAACAATTTTTTATTTTGCTAAAATGATTAATAAAAAGTATATATTACAATTGATAAGTGTAAATTGTATCGTATTTTAGAGCATAGTTTGATATGTATTTATCTTATTTAGTATGTGTTTAGGTTAGAATTGTGTTAGTTTGTTAATTATTTATGTTTCAAGTGTTTTAAGGGTTAGTACAAGCTTTTGAGCTTAAATATTATATTTTTGAGGTATCTTGATGTGTTTGCTAATGTTTCAGGGTTAATATCAAAGAAACGGAGGAGTTTCAGAAGACATTTTAGGCCGAAACAACAGCCCACAATCGTGGCATGCAGGCCATGATTGTGACAGAAGCTCCACGATCGTGGCCTGCATGCCACGATTGTGATAGAATGTTCAGATGTGAGCTATGATTGTGGCCTATGTCGGGCAAACCTGTAGACACTTACGAACTTCACATTTCGAGGGATTTTTTAGACTTTTTGAACTCCGAAAAAACCAAGGGTTACCCAAAACATAAGAGACTATTTAAAGAAACAACAAAAGGGAGAAAGGGGAACTTTTTGTGCAGTCACTTTTGGAAACCCTAAGAGAGAAAGAGGAAGAGAAAAAGAGGAAGAAGAAGAAGTAGTCTCGACATGCTTCTCAGATCAGGAGGTTTTTCAACACAGCTGCCTTCCCAAATTCTCTGTTCTAAGTTTCTAATTCCTTTTTGTTTCAATTTTATTCATGTATAAAGTTGGTATGGATTGTATGATGATAGATGGTATAATGTTGATGATGTTCTAACTCTTCTTTGAGATTTTATTTTGATTGAATGATAATTTAGTAGATTGTATTTGTTGGATGAAAGTCGCGATTTGATTACGTTATTACATAATTTGGTAACAAACTGAGAGGGTGAATAGAATAAAAAATGATTAAGTTAAATTAATGAGAGTTAGGCGATTTAATAGAAACTGTGAAAAATCATATTGGTAATTGTGCGGAGAGAGATCCCATGTGATATATATATTACTCTATGTGTAATAATAATTATCTAATTTTTATAGACAAATTCCATACTATAACATATAAATGATTTATTATATATAATTATGCTAGGCAAAAGTAACAACGAATATGGCAATGTCTTCCTATTTGGCAACGCTTTTTTGTTACTAACAAAATCATATTATATTTCTTCTGACAAAATCGAAACGACATCGTTTTCCTTAACAAGAAACAATGTCGATTTGTATTAGGTTATTAATAGAAAAATGAACCCCTCTTCATTTTCGTGTTAGTCGTCAACATTCCTCTACATTCACAATCCAATAACCATTGTCCCCTCTCTTATGCTCATCTCCTATATTGTGGTTGTCACCATCGAATAAGCATCCTTAACTGTGTTGGTATTGTTCTTGTTTTCTATTTTCAAACCCTGCTTCTTATGCTCATTTTTACTTATACGTTTAGGTGTTTATTGGGAGTCTTTTCTTCATTTGGTGTATGGGTTGTGTTTATGTTTGTGTTGCGAATATGATTTATTATCTTCCTTTGTTAGTTGTATATGGGTTGGCTTCTTTTTACAACCTTTAACACTTCTTTTAGGAAAGCCTGCTAACTATTTGATGAAAGGTTTGAAAGAGTATTTAACTATTTTTGTAATAATAGTAATATAACCCTATATAGATAATACTATATTTCTGTACATCAACAACATGGTCATGTGTAATTTACTTTAAATTCTAAAATTTAGATATGATATGAAGGGTAAATGGATTACTTTTATTTTAATAAGGGTAACTTTCATCTCATTAGGTAGATTGAAGATGTATAACTACTATATTGTAGTACTTTCACTTATCATTGAAAATTTCATTGAACATAATGAATTTTATTCTAAATTCACTTCTGCAGAATATAACTTTTAACATAATTCATCAAGGAATGTCGACGTGGAGATTAGTTTTTGATGGTGGAAATTCATTCTGTTGGGAGGAATATGGCAAAATTATCCCTGCTAAATAAACACAACGATGTAGAATAAATCTCCTCTTCATACACTAATAATCATTTGCCTTTTATGGTCAATCTTCTTTTCAAAATTTTTAGTATCATCCAAACTACTTTACTTTCCTTATTAGTTAGATCTCATTTCCTGTTATGAAGCTATTGTATATATGAACATTTGATTATATTTAGTATATGTTGTGTTAAAATCCCTTGAATCTTCAAGAAAACATAGATGCAAATGGAGGTAGGGGCGATGTCACAATGGTCCGTAAAGGATTAGAGAAATCAATTGTTTTGAAAAATTCATCGATTATAATGACTATGTCTAGTCAATCAGGTATGCATGTGTTCCAATTTAGGTTTGTTATACGGTTTTACTAAACTAGTAATCTAAGTTCTATACTGGTTATGTTTTAGGTGAAATACATCATACTAGCAGTTCATCTGATCAAGTTATCTTCCATACTAAATGTAGGAACTCATTCACTATATCATCTAGAAGTTTAGCTATAGCGAGGAAGTTGTTGGAAGAGGGTGTTAACAACCCTACACCTGAGAAAAGATCTTTCACTATTTAAATTGGTGCCTTCGAACATACAATAACCCTTCTTAGGAATCTAGATATAGGGAACTCATTTGCCTCTACTGACTCTCATGTTACTTTGAATCAAAAAATAATTATATCATTGTCATTTATCGATGGAATCAGCTTCAAACTTTATTTACTATTTTGTCTATAAAATTTTTTAAAACGGCCTCTCTACTAATTAGGAATAAGATTGTGTACTATTGTTGTTGTTATTATTGTTGTTCTATGTCTGTAAGAATTGTTAAACTTCTAGTTAAAATCTTATACTACTAACCATATATCATTATATTATATTGATACCATTTCCAAAATTTTTATAAATAATTATTTTATTGTTACTAAATATTAATGATTAAGACTACTTGTTACCTTAAATTTATGATTTTTATCCTATTGAATTTAAAATGTTTGGTTCACAAATATTTTAATGTCCAAAATATATTTACTTTTTATATTTTAAATAACCCACCATGTGTTTTTCAACAATATGTTTTAAACATTGAAAACAACTTCACAACAAAAGATATCTTAACTTGGATAGATTATAAAAATGTCAATTATAATTATGCTTAACTATGATTATTAAGTACACTTAGCATTGATAAAAGATGTAATAAGAGATAATATTGGCTTAACTTTTGTTACATGAATCCTAACCCTTGATATAGGTTTCTCTGCTTACAATTTGTTATAACAGATTATATGATTGTAACAGAAAAGATTCACTACTGGAATAAAATAAGAAATAGAAAAAGAATGTGGGCCAAAGGTAATGGGGTTAGACTAAGATAAATGAATTAGACTATTAGTCCAGAGACATTGTCTTAAGCCCAAAATCAAATGTTCTGAGCCAATAGTAGTTATCGTGTTTTGTCTCCTAGGTTTCCTTCATACTTTGTTTCTCTTCACACGTCGCCGCAAGCTCAAGGTCAATTGACACGTTGCTGCAAGCTAGGTGATATATGTTGTGGACAACATCAAGCTTGAGTAATAAATCTTGAAAGGAGGATTTTGGTAGAGTTTTGGTGAAGACACCAGCTAGTTGTGCGTTGGTGGAGATGGGAAGAAGGTGGATGATACCTTTTTGCAATTTTTCACAAACAACATAACAATCAATCTTGATGTGCTTTGTTCGTTTGTGAAAGATTGAATTTTCTACTATGTGTATGGCAAAAAGGTTATCACAGTAGAGATGCTGTGGTTGGAGATGGCTGACACTATTATCCTTAAGAAGATAGAATAGCCACTAAGTTCACACATTGTAGTGGCAAAGGCTCTGTACTCAGCTTTAGAAGAACTTTTAGAGATTGTCGGTTATTTCTTTGATTTCTAGGAGATTAAGGAAGATTCAAGAAACACAGAGTAGCCAGTGATAGATTTTTGTGAGTTGGGGTAAGTTCTTTAGTCAGAATCCAAGAATGCACAAAGTTTGAGTGGGGAGTCTCGTCAGAATAAGAGCCCTTGACCTAGAGATTTCTTTAAATGTCGAAGGATGCGATGTGTCACTTGAAGGTGACAATTTGTTGGTGCATTCATGAATTGTGAAAGCTGTTGGATAGCGAAGCGTATGTCCAGTCTTGTGGTGGTTAAATAAAGAAGCTCTCCAATCAAGCAACGGAAGGAAGATGGGTCAGTGATGTAATCTCCTGATGAAGATAATGGGAGATTTGAAGCCATAAGAGTAGCGATTGATTTTGAAAGCAGAATGCCGATATCTTAAAATAAGTCCAGTGTGTATTTGTGTTGACTTCAATTTATGCTAGTAGATGATGTTGCTAATTCAAGTCCTAAAAATATTTTATAAGTCCGAGATCCTTGATTTTGAAGGTGTCATTGAGGAATTTTTTGGTGGTTTGTATGAGCTGTAAATCATTACTGACGAGTAGTATGTCATCAATATAGACAAGTAAGATGATGAAGGTTTCATGTACTGCCTTTTTGAACATGGAGTGATTAGATTGTGATTGGACAAAACTAGTAGAAAGAAGGGCAGAAGTTAGCTTGGAGTGTCATTGACGACTGGCTTGTTTCAGACCATAAATACTTTTTTTGAGATGGCAAACAAGTTCTGCAAATGGAAGAGCTAATCTAGAGGGAACCTTCATGTAGACTTCTTCATGTAAGTCACCGTGTGGAAATCCATTATTTATGTCTAGTTGATGCATTAACTAGTCTTTTTGTGCTACCAGTGCTAATAAAACTCTAATTGTTGTTGTTTTTACGACATGAGAGAAGGTTTTTGTGTAATTTAAAACTTCTTGCTGAGTAAAGCCCTTGGCTACTACACGGCTTTTGCATCTTTGGAGACTCCCATCTGCATTGAATTTGAATCTGTGGACATACTTTCCCTAGAGATAAGGGTTTAAGTTCCTAAGTGTTATTGTCTTGTAAGGCTTTTAATTTTGCTTGCATTGCATTTCTCCATTCTGGATATTGTACTGCTTACTTATAGGTAGTGTGTAACATCCCATCACCGATGGGAAGGGTAATTTGGTCAATTGAGACGAGTTAGAAATGTTGAAATATATCTCGGCATGCACATGCATCTTATAGCCTCTATATTTATATGAATAGTAATTTTTGCACATACATATGGTTGTACATGCATTCATGATATTTTCCGGCATAAGAGTCTCAATGTGATCTTTTGTGAAAAATGTGATGTTTGTGTTTGAAAAATTGATTTGGAGTGATCTA
>JANVCQ010000004.1:34581104-34594524 GCA_025531925.1 Erythroxylum plowmanianum
TAATTAAAATTTCGGGTTCGGGCCGGGTAACTTCAATTTTGGGTTCGGGCCGAAAAGTTCGGGTAATTAATATTTCGGGTTCGGGTCGGGTAACATGAAAAAAATTTCGAGTTATTCGAGCTTTACCCGAATAGTGCAAATTTGGCCCGATTAGTCCGAATGCTCACCCCTAATGTTAGGATCTTCAGGAGAGAGATAGAGAGGATTATTCTAGAAGGAATTAGTTATAACCGTATGTACCTAGGGAGGTTATAAAAGAGGGGAATAGAAATAGGGAGGGGTAAGGAGAAAATAGATAGAAGAAGAGTGACAGAAGAATTCAACCTTCTGATGAGCAAATCTGCTCTGGTTAGTGAGGGAGGAGCAATTCTGCTCTGGTTAGGGAGAAGTAGTATACTACTATTCGGGAGTGATAAACACTTTACCGATATATTGCAATATTATAGTAAAATCCTAGTGTTCTAAAGGAGGGAGTCCTAACATAATTATGCCAATAAGTTAGACATTGCTAATTAATTATAGTAGGTTTTATGTGGTTGTGTTAGCAATTCAATATGTATAAATAGCTCTTCAATTTAATGAATGAATGTAGATTATTGCAGTACCCTTTCTTAGACTATTCATTGTCTTCATTCTTTTAAAAAGTCTTTAGTTTTGTACTTCAAGTTAACAGTATCCTTGTTTCTTGTGGCTATCAACTTGGTCAGAAATCTCACCTCATTTCTTCTTACCTCATTACTTGCATTAGATGCTTAAAATGGCAGGAAAGTATTTCAACTTGATGTCAAATCAACTCTTCTCAACCGTCATTTGAAAGAGCAGGAACATAAAGTCCTTTTAATAAAAGGCTTTGTATGGTGTGAAGCAGACTCAAGGTCTTAGTACAACAGAATTAATAAGCACTTATTGAGCCTAGGCTTTGCAAAAAGTCTGAGTGAATCCACTCTCTATGTTAGATCTTACAAATCTAACATAGTGATTTTTTCTTGATTGTTTATATGTTGATGACCTCTTGGTAATATGAAATAATATTGTGCACATTGAGCAATTTAAAAAGGAGATGATGAATGTCTTTGAGATGG
Source organism: Erythroxylum plowmanianum (assembly GCA_025531925.1). Lineage (NCBI taxonomy): Eukaryota > Viridiplantae > Streptophyta > Magnoliopsida > Malpighiales > Erythroxylaceae > Erythroxylum > Erythroxylum plowmanianum. The sequence continues at coordinate 34,582,187 of JANVCQ010000004.1, forward strand.
CAAATATTGTAGAAATGGCGTACGTATTTTCTTGGCATGGTAGTTAAACATGTTTATAACATATTGTCAAAAGTATTACTGTCTAATGTTACTGTATGTCATTTTTGTTGTAGTGACAAGATCAACATGAAGTATTCATTTGTCAAAAGAAATATGCCAAGGAGATTCTAAAAAGTCTTCAGATGGATGATTGAAAATCAGTTAGCACTCCTACGAATTAAAAGGAGAAAGTCAGCAAAGAAGGTAGTGTAGAAAAGATAAAAGAAGCTTATTACAGAAGCTTGATCAGGTGCCTAATGTATCTCACAACAAGGCCTGAAATATTGCAATTTATGAGTGTTTTGTACAAATCTATGCATTGTGCAATTGAAGAATATTTTAGAGCAGCCAAATGCATACTGAGATATGTCAAAGGGACTCTTCATTATGGAGTTAAATTTTGTTATAATCAGAATTTTCATTTTCATGGTCATTCTGACAGTAAGTGGGGAGGGTCAACTGATGATATAAGAAGGAACTTTTGGGTATTGTTTTAGTTTTTATTCATGAGTGTTCTCTTGGAGTTTTAAAAAACAAGAGATTATTGACCAATCGACAGTTGAATCCTGTAATTCAAGACCTCTTCATCACATGGGGTTTTGAACTCAAATCTTACATTTGAAGGGAAGGACGTAAATGTATCCATCAAGATCGAGGCTCGTAGTTTTAGTAAAGTCTTTTGTTTTACCATTTGTAAATTTGTTTATGGACATGCATAGTATGACGTCAAAGCAATAACCATTTTGAGAAAGTTCGGCAAACATCATTACAATGGGATGCATGTAGTTCATCACAGAGCGATCTGAACATTACGATTCAACTGCTGGATTGTGGCATTAGTAGCATACAATGCCAACCTGAGATCGAAAGTGGGGTGTCTACTTGTTGGTTCATTTTCATTTCCTGAGAGCTTAAAAGGGCGTACAGCTGCTAGCTGGTAGATTCAGGTATAATTAGGATTCCTAAACTTAGCAGGCTATGCACAGTTTCCAGTTCTTGTTCATACAGAAACAAGAACCGAAAAGGGCCAAAATGACAAGTTTCTTTTCAAATGCTTGAATGCAACTCAAGACACTTCCCTTAAAATCATTCAACCATGATCAATCCGCCCCACATGCACTAAAGCAAAAAAAAGTTTCAATTATCAGGACATTTAATAGGCAAGTAGGTAAATGCCACCGTGTTTAGTGTTGTATTGTGCATTTCCCAACTTAGCATCTCAGTACTATGCTGCATTTTTTACTTTATAAAAGGACGATAACAGAGTCAGAAAGTGCAAGTTGTTTTAGCATAGGACATCTTTAATGCCCCATAATTCAAAGAGTTGGGTGGGAGAGAGGGTGGGACATTGTACTGTAAGAATAAAGGGATTGATCCTAACAGACACCATGAAACAAGATTAGGAACCAGAATAAGCTAACACATTAAACAGTACTAATATGTTAGGTCTCTATTTTCGTGACCCTCCTTGTTGGTGGTCTCGCTTTCAGATATAATGTTTCGATCTTCTTTAGTTTGATTTGATGGTTAAATGCACAAGTTCCTTACCTCAAAGGTGCATTAACCTTAGGTAGTTCCTTAGAACATGGAGTTTTCATCCATGTTTGAGCTAACCTCAAAATATCCTTAAACACATAAAATAACGAATCTTGGCAAGAGTGAAATGTTCAATTTATCTTTTTTTCTAGTCTCAGTTAATTTGTTGCCAATGAGGGTGGACGGAGGACGGCCACTATGAACGTTGAAAGTGGGGCACGCAGGATTTTTATTTGGTGATGTGTAATGGGTTTTGAGTTCTAATGATGGTGCTCCAAGGTGAAGAGTGGGCTCAGAGGCACGTTCTGGCTTCGGTTGGTGTTTCTTCTCCAACCACTATTTGCTTGTTCCATCCCACGTCTTTAACCAAAGGGTAGGCCCCTTTACAGTTGCAGCTAATGTTCTTGTTTTGGTTCATCAATCTCTTTCAATGTCCTTCTGCAACAATCTCTCTCTCTCTCTCTCAATTTGGCCATCTGTTCCTTAAAAAGTGTTTTGTTTTGATAATGCCGACTTTGGTCGTAGCTGCATTTGAGTACTACATTATGAGGGACTGCCGACTATAGATAATAAGGCTAATTATTCATCAATTCACTGATTAATTAGGCAAAAGATCGTAAATCTTTCTTTTAGTTTTACGCTTTTAAAAAAGATTTATATTATTAAAATTTACTTGATTTTATTAAAAAAATTGAAACTTTTTTAAATTTTGTAATTCTAATTCGAACTTAAAAAATAGTAATAAAATATTTAAATTCTTAATTTTTTAAGAAATAACTTGTTATTAAACCTCTCGTTAATAATATTAACAAAAATAATATATTCATCATATAATTGACACGTGAATTATAATTTTTACATTAGTAAAATACTCAAATAACAACTTTATGGAAAAGAGTTTTCATATGCGAGGAAGATTTAGAAATTTGATATATATATTTAATATTGCCTCATTAAGTAATGCATGTGTACAAGACTGACGGGTCATTTCTAAATTCTTTCTTCTATAAAGAAAATGTGACAATGAAAGTACATGTTTGAATTATGAAAATAATTTTATTGTAAAATTTAAAGAGAAGACTGCATATAATATAATTGATGACCCTTTTCAGACTCTTACAAAGTGAAGAGCCTTATATATTAAGACTTGCCTTTTTATCTGAAAATTATCGTATACAATCTACAAAGTGAAGAGCCTTATATATTAAGGTTACCCTTTTTTCTGAGAAAATTATCATATAAGATTGTATACGTAACAACGTTTGTATAATTATTTTAACTCAAGATTTTATAAATGGTCAATGTCAAAATAATTGGATAAAAACTTAACAAAATGTCATTTTTTAGAGTTTTTAAGTAATTTAAAATAATGAGAATATTTTTTAAATAATAAAATTATTTTAAAAATTATATGGTTAGCCCATTAAATAATGTTCTTTTTGGTGATAATAACATCTTTTTTTCATACAAACCAGACTTTGAGACTTTGAAGACCACAAGCTTATATTAATTTGATAAACATTCCATATCTTTGTTTTAAGTAATGACATTCGACCATTGAGCATTATTCCACCTTGATGTAGGAACCTCAGTACCTAAATTTATCTTTCAATTTACATCATCACTTTATTATAATCACAAAGAGTAAGCTTTGAAACAACCGGTAAAATTGTCCTTTATAACTGAAAAGTCACATGTTTGAATCACAAAAATAATATTCTTATAAAAATATAAAAAAAATTTTGTGTATAATTAATAACCTTCTTTTTATTATCGCAAAATAAAGAGTCTTGTGTGTTAGAATTCGTTGACTTGACTTGAATTTATTATAGTGCGGATTATAAAAGTAATTGTTCCCATAAAATTGTTAAATCTCATTCAGATGTATATTTATAATTTTTTTAAAAGAGAGTGAGGAAAGCAAGAAACAAAATGTGGAAAACAGTTTCAGTTAGGCATTGACTTCTCGTACAAGGGATCTTTTAACTAGGGGTTCAACTTATCTAGTTCATGACTGTCTTGCTTTAAGAGCAAGCCCTCACTTCACTTAACAATCACTTGCATCAGGATCTCACCATTGTCTTCATTACATTACTCATCTTTAATCATATATATATATATATATATGTATAAAGTACCTTGAGACTAATAACTATGGCCCTAGCAGGGAATAGGGAATGAGTATAGGACTATTATATGATTTAAAAGAAGAAGACAGGTGAATAAGAAATTGGAGTGGACAGGTTCCTTAAAGATCTTTGTTGTTTTGCTGGCTTCTGAAGATGCACAGGTTTCTTCAGATCCGAAGAAAATGGTAAGAAATCTAAAATTGAGGGTAAATAATAGATAATTAAATGGGTTATTATTATTATTACATAAATAAATATAAAGTCCTAGCCAATGAGTAAAATTGAACAATAAAGTTCGTAGCTTTAAGGTCCTTTTTTCTGTTCGTTCAGTGTTTTGTGTGTATGTGTGTGCTTTTTGGACTGTTGCATGATCCAAAATTTAGCTCTTTTTCTCTCTCTCTCTCTGCTGATGAGGGATGGCTTTTTATCTGCTCCTCTGTCGGCCATCGATGTCTTTGATTGAATCTTTTCGAACTACATGAAGATTCACCATCATGGCTTCTTTTCTTTTCCTGTGATTTTTCTATTCATTTTGCTACTGTGTGACTCAAAGGTTCCACCTTTTATCTACGAAGTTGAGAGAAAATTTGCTGAGACTAGTCTCTGTTCTCTGTTACTAATAGCTGAAAGAACAGAGCTCCTTGGGATGTGAAAGATCTTTTCCTTTAATTTTCTGGGTTGATTGACAGAAGAATCTGTGTGTAAAGGCAAGCCAGGTCTCTGTCTCCAATTTTGGGCTTGCAACTGTTTTATATACGTGTTGTTGAAAAGTAACTACTCAGATTCTTTGAAGCTAAGATTTTCAGTTCAGGAGAGGAGCATCTGAATGATATCTATAGCTCTGGCACGTGTAGAACCTTTGAAACAGAAAAGTGAAGAAGCTTGGTACCAGGAAATTTCAGTCAGTAATGTCGAAATTCTTGTAAATACCAAGTTGAACTTAGGATTCTGTTTCTGGTTTTAATCCTTTTGCTTCCCAGTGTCTAGCTGAGAAGAATAGTTTTTTTTTTCTGCTTAGAAATAAGAAAGAACTTTTGATCATATTATATACTTTATAAGGTAATGATACAATTGAATTGTGCTTAGTTAATTCCCTCAGCTTCATCTTGTCAAAGTGGTACTTAACCTTTTTTTTTTTTTTTGTGGGTTTTGCAGCACTTAGTGAGACATATTATATCAGTGGCGGTGAAGGAGGAAACTTTATGTTCGAGTAGTGTTGAACTGTTTACGTTCATGGAACCAAAAGAGAAAATGAAAGAGCTAGAGAAGTGCTTGGACTCTCAGCTTTGGCATGCTTGTGCCGGCGGCATGGTCCAAATGCCGGCTGTGAACTCTAAAGTCTTTTACTTCCCTCAAGGCCACGCCGAACACGCCGGTGGTCCGGTTGATCTCAGGAGCTCACCTCGATTACCACCTTACATTCTCTGCAGAGTTTCCGCTGTCAAATTTATGGCCGACCCTGAGACGGATGAGGTCTACGCCAAAATGAAGTTGACGCCAACAAATGCCAACGACCCTGATTTGGATGACCAAGAAGCTGGTACGAGTGGAACAGAAGCAAAAGATAATAAGCTGGCTTCATTCGCCAAGACATTAACTCAATCCGATGCTAACAATGGTGGAGGCTTCTCTGTGCCAAGATATTGTGCGGAGACTATTTTTCCAAGGCTAGATTACTCTGCGGACCCTCCTGTGCAGAACATTCTTGCGAAGGATGTTCATGGTGATACGTGGAAGTTTAGGCATATATATAGAGGAACGCCTAGGAGGCATCTTCTAACCACTGGTTGGAGTACGTTTGTAAACCACAAGAAGCTTGTGGCCGGGGACTCAATAGTTTTCTTGAGGGCTGAGAATGGAGATCTCTGTGTTGGAATCCGGAGAGCGAAAAGAGGGATTGGAGGTGGGCCTGAGTCTTCGTGGAATCCTGCAGGAGGCAATTGTGTTGTGCCTTATGGTGGGTTCGCTGCCTTTTTGAGGGAAGATGAGAATAAGCTGATGAGAAGTGGGAATGGGAATAATTCGAATTCGAATGGTGGTCTTATTGGTAGACGTAAAGTGAAGCCTGAATCTGTTATTGAAGCTGCAACTTTAGCTGCAAAAGGGCAGCCTTTTGAGGTTGTTTACTACCCTCGAGCTAGTACTCCAGAATTTTGTGTTAAGGCTTCATTGGTGAAAACAGCACTACAGATCAGGTGGAGGTCAGGGATGAGGTTCAAAATGGCCTTTGAAACTGAGGACTCTTCACGTATTAGTTGGTTCATGGGGACAATATCTGCTGTTCATGTTGCTGATCCTCTGCGTTGGTCCGATTCACCATGGGGGCTTCTACAGGTAACGTCTTCTTCTAATCTCAATTTACTCTCTGTCATGCACTGTTAGTAGATTCAACAGTCTCCATACGATATCCCTGATTCATTTCTTTTGATCGCAAGTGACAAAATTGATTTTCTTTAGTCGATATGTAAGTTTTTTACCTAATTTCATAGTCTACTATTGATTCAGCCGTCACCATTTGATATAATTGCTAATCAGGTGTTGTTCACATACAGGCCAGAGTTCTCATTCTGAGAGATTGAGTGATATCTTGCTATACTTCCCTGCTGGTTAAAGGTCTTTAGTTTGAGCTTATGAGTTGTAAACCTTAAGCACCTACTTTTTAATTTCTCTTCTTGGGATCCTATATGACCATGTTCCATGTTTGGAAACAGTTAAACGTTTTGATTTGTATGTCATTTTGAACTGCTCAAATTCTGTTCTACAGCTCTATCTGATGAGGTGGGGAAATATGTTGCAGGTTACATGGGACGAGCCAGATTTACTTCAGAATGTAAAGCGGGTCAACCCTTGGCTAGTGGAATTGGTATCTAACATGCCCTACATCCATCTCTCTCCTTTCTCATCACCAAGGAAGAAGTTGAGACTGCCACAACATCCAGATTTAACCCTCGATGGCCAATTTCCGATTCCAAAATTCCCCGGCAACCCCTTTGGTTGTCTGCCCGACAACAATCCTGCTGGCATGCAGGGAGCCAGGCATGCTCATTATGGTTTACCATTATCAGATTTCCACTTCAATAAATTGCACACAGGTCTACTTCCGGCTGGTTTCCCGCCCCTACTTGATCGTGCTGCTACACATGATAGAAGCTCATATGGTCCGATCATTCCGAACTCCAGCTTCAGCGAGAATGTTTCTTGCATTTTAACTATGTCTCATTCTTCCCAGACTTCAAAGAAACCTGATGATGTGAAGACACCCCACCTTGTACTTTTTGGCCAGCCAATACTTACTGAACAGCAGATCTCTCTAAGCTGCTCGGCCGATGCAGTCTCACCAGTTCTTACAGGAAAGAGTTGGTCTGAAGGCAAGTTAGGTAAGATATCCGATCTTTCTGATTGTTCTGGGTCTGCCCTTCAGCAGCAAGGCCGAGTCGAGCCTTTGTCCTGTGAGGTTCTGCATTGGTACAAGGATAGCCGCCAAGATCCTGAGCCTTCTCTTGAAACTGGTCACTGCAAAGTCTTCATGGAATCAGAGGACGTGGGTCGCACCCTTGATCTTTCCTTACTTGGTTCGTATGATGAACTGTACAAAAAAATGGCAGACATGTTCGACTTAGAAAATTCAGAGACACTGAGCAATGTGCTTTACAGAGATGTTACTGGTGCTGTTAAGCACATCGGAGATGAACCTTTCAGGTTCTTGTCATTTCGGTTACTTTTACTTAACCATTTTCCGGAGGGCTTTCAAAATTTGTTTGCCTCAGTTTTTTGTCTGATCGTGATCTAATGTTGCTTGCTCATTTCTTGCAGTGACTTCATGAAAACAGCAAGAAGGTTGACAATTCTAACGGATTCAAGCAGTGACAATTTAGGAAGGTAGATAGAGAAATAGTTTCAACTTCACATTGTACAGCCACTCTTCCATCAAGTTGTGGGAGGAGCCGTTCCAATCTAATTCATTGGACATAAAAGCTTTAATCCTCTTTGATTCTTGTTTATCATCTTGATTTTAGAGGTGAGACATACGTGGATTTTTGTAAAATTCCCTCCAGCAGTTTGTTGGTATTACCAGTCTAGGCCATCTATTATGCTTCCTTCATTTGGTAAATTTCCCTCGTTGGGAACACAAATCCTGCCGAAGAAATTGTTTGCAGGAGCTGTTCTTCTATGCAACAAAGGTCTTTATGAATGGGAACCTTGTGAAGTGACACACATGAAGACAAATGCAAATTCCTTATAGAATTCGATTCTAGATCTTCTGTTTAATATTATGATGTCTTATTGTGTTCAATAAATCTCAACCATTTATTTATGTAGGTCTCGCATGAATTTTGCATGAGTTCTACAAAATAAATAGCTAAAATTTCATGAGACAGAATAAGACAGAGTAATCCTGTCTCATATAATTATGTGTTCTTCCCGTTTCCTTATCTTCTCTAACTTAAAGTAGGTGAATTCCTCCCGTTGGAATGGTGGTTCAAATCTAGAAATTGCTAATTATGCCAGATTACATATAAGGTACCAAGTATTTTTAATTTATAAATTGCAGAAAGAATGCTGGCATCAAATCTTCTGACTGTCCTTGACTTGGACGCACAAATTTTGGCTAGGATATCTTGAAATCATTCTTAAATGTCAAGCAATAAAAAAAAGAATGAAAATATCAATGTTAAATCAAAAGTTTAACTAAAATTAGACTTTCAATTGATTAAAAATTAAATAAAATTAAATAATTTAAAATATAATTAAAAGAGATTATCTTTATTTATTAAAAAATTTAAAAAAGTTTAATAAATTGATCAATTTTTAATAATAAAAAATTAAAAATCGAAAAAAAAATTAAACATCTCAAAATTTTTATAATTGAACTAGTTAAATTTTAAATAAACAGACAAAACTTAAACAACAAATCAAACATATTATTTTATTCTTCACCCTAAGAGATGCATCCTAAGAATATTGTAATCGTTCCATCATGTGTCTACAAAATTCAAGTTGCTTAAAGGTTTGACTTTCATCACATGTAAGATGTTCCACACTACACTGGATTCCAACTAAAAATTATTAGAAATATTAGGTATATCAGATAGTAACCTGCTGCAACATGTAATTGAAAAACATGATAAAACAACTGAGCAAATCCCATAAATGATCTTCAGAAGCAGAAGTCCACCGTCCACACAACGACACGACACTCAACTAATGAATCAGCCCCTTCAAGGCCTTTTTCAATTCTAGAGTTTCAGCAACGGAAGTAAATGTGCCAATCTATAGTCTACCATTGGGATTGTGGAAACAATATTGTCAAAGACAGAGTCAATAACTTCACTTCTTTGCAAACGAAGACAAACCAAAAACAAAACAAAAGTTCAAGGCTTGGAAAATAACACATTCCCTGGAATATAATAATCAGTAAATAGAATTGACAGGATCACACTTGGCCACAAGTGGAAGAGTTGGGGACTCGCAATAGATTCACGTGTGGCTAACGTAAGCAGGAGCAAAGGCAAAAGGAAAGAGAGCGTCACGTTGCACGTGTTGCGGCGTTTTCGATGATTGGGCTGTTCTTTCTTTCGAACCAAACATTTAACGTTAACCACCTTACACCCTGTCGGTTCTCTAATTTTCCCATTCAACAAAATAAGTTAAAAGTGAATAAAATAAGAACTGTTTTAACATTTAATATAAAGGGCAATCTTTTAGTTTTTGTGATAAATATAATATCCTAAACCAGAAGGAGTGCTATATTGCAGTTTTACGTAATTAAGCAATGGATGATGCATGTGGGTGAAGAACAAGAATGCCTTTACGGTAATATAACAACAGAACCCGGAACACAAGCCATCTCTGGCGATCAGATCCCAAGTTGGATCCCGTGAAAGTTGGCGATATCGTGTGGGCAACGACTTCTCTTGTATTGTGTCTTTCTTCTTTTGCTTCTCTAAACTCGTTTTCTGTACTGATTTTGTTTCATGTTATTGGTACTTGTACCAACATGCATGTTCATTTCTACGTGAGAGAAATAAACGAGATGATGCATATGGCACTTGATTATTAATATTCACAGTTACAGTTCTGGATTGAGAAGTTGAAATTGAATGAAGAACAGTGGGTTTAAGTAATCAAGAAGGCAAATGGTCAAAAGCACAAAGGAAGAGGAGAGGAATTGGTGGAGGGAGACAAAAACCTTTCCCAAAGCATGACATTGTTTTTCATACTTTGTTTTCAGAACCCAGTTTCCACCATGTAAGCCATATTTTCTACCTAGGACATTAAGGATCCATTAAAATAAAGCCTTACCTAGTTTTCTTTTTGCTTTTCCTTTTTACGTTGATTTCAGAATTACGTCGAGAACAAAACTGTCAGGATCAGTCATTTGACAAGAGCACTCAAAAGGGTCTCTTATATTATAAAATAATACTATTGTTATTATATTATAGAAAAGCTTGCTCTTGAAAGATCCAAGCCACTGCAAATGAGGCATGGTACACGGGACAGGTACATCATCAACATTGAATGAATTTGGTTAAACCTTCTAGAACTCACACTTTCTTGCCCAAACTCTTCAACAATATTATATAAGATCATCATCGCCTTGCCACTCGTTTATTTGTTTATCAACATCTAATTATAATGTATTGGATTTACTTTACCTCCTAAAAAAGAAAGCCGAGCACCATGACCTCATCGCTATCTTATTTGGTGAAATTTGTCAGAAGGCTATCATGAATGCCCAGACTATCGCAAAACGTTAAAAGCACGGGTTCCACTGCCATTAGTTAAATCTTTGCTTCCAAACTTCTCTTCTCTTGTTCGTGTTAAAAGGGCATTTCGTATACAAAATTGCGAAAATGGAACGCAGATTCACCTTTTACTTGATGTGATTTTAACTTATTGGCTTTTCATTTTATATTATGACATGTAAAATATGCGTTTATTTACAGTCCTTACAAGTCTCTGTCTAAAATCTGACAGAGATTTTAGATGACGTGTCAAACTGTCAGGCCTCGACCTAACTCCAGTTCATTCTTAACCAAACTCACAACTATAGGCTCGACTACACTGTCATGTTGTCGTCACTTTTGATGGCGACTTGTGGTGTGGTGTGATGTGGCATCGGTGATTAAGACTCCAAGCCCATTGAGCTTATCCAAAGTACAACTTTTATGGGCCTAAACCATCAACAGATCATTTGCATCGGAATGAATTACATGTTACTCTGAATTTAGAAGTGATTGTGAAAATTTTAATGTTTTAAAAATTGGATCAGACATCGAATCGATCAAAAGAAAAGTTTAAAGTTTAGAGGTTCAACCGGTAGTGAATTACTATAAAACCGGTATATAAGAAGTAAAACTTATAAGAATAAGTAAAAATAAAATATTTTATTGAAATAAAAATATACAATGTCTATTATTATATAATAAATTAATAATAAATAAATATGAGTCTAATATAAATATTAAAATAATAATAAAAATTAAAATTGTATTTCTGAAGGAGATTATGTCTCTTAAAGATTCGTAAACTATGATTTCATCTAAAGTATTTGCATCAACTTCTTCTACTGCATTAAAATAAATTACAAATTAGTAATGCATGAAATTATTCTCAATTGTAAACTTTTAATATAGTATAATTTTAACTTAAATATAATCAAAATAAGATATAAACTAACCATCAGTAGATGTCTATTGTAACAAATGCATTTTCTTCATAAATCGTCTTGACAAGGCTTTACTCTATTTAAATTTTTGCGATCAAATTTGAACAATTGAAAATGTTATAATTCATTTAAATGCCTCAAAATATTAAAAATTAACTTGTAATTTTATGAAATAATTGTTAAATTTGAACCTTTTGCTTATAAAAGAAATATTGACCAAGATCTAGAGTTTGGCATTAATACTTGTATAACTAACCAGGTATGCATATTTCTTTCTTGTTTATTTATGAGCAATGAATATTTTATGAAAGTATAATTAAGATAATAGTTTAAAGTTTAATATGTTTATGATTGTAAGTTTCATGAATGTACTTCAAAATGAGTATTGGTGGTGGTGTTGCATGGAACCGGAAGTAAGAGAGATAATGATTTTCAACTCAAATAAAATAGAGGATGTTGAAAAAAAAATATGACTGGAGCATTTCATAGGTGACAATACGATTTATATAATGTTTCTAGAAAAATTATAGTAAGGTTACGAGGTATGCTTGATATGTAAGAATTTTTTTTTCATTTTTAAGGTCGAGCTTAAACTTATATTTGAATTATTTATTCTATATATAATTATGAAATCATATGCTTCAATAATTTAAATTATTCATTACAAAATTACCTTCATAATTCTTACAAATTAATCCAATATCATCTGACTATAATTATAATCACTCATATTGTAAACAAATGCCTTCTTTTTTTAATTTTCATTTACCAATTGATAAACACATGTTATTACTAGCGTTAAAGTAATAATTTGGAATATGATTTTATTTGTCTTTCATATCTAAATTAATCTAAGTAAAATATATAAAAATAAAATCAATTATAAACTTCTTATAAAATTGAAATACTTCTCTAATATTTAAAATTTTTAAAAATTAATTCTTAATATTAATATTCATTTACAA
>JANVCQ010000004.1:34596698-34612357 GCA_025531925.1 Erythroxylum plowmanianum
TGTTCTAATCTTATATTATTATTTTTAAAATTATATATTTTATTAGATTCAAAAGGATTTTACCAAATTTTATTTTTGAGAACGAATCAAATCAGATGGTTCTATTTCTCAATCTTTCTAACTTGCTCTTACGGAACCAAGAGGTCGATTTGTTTCTCCTAAAATGCAACTCTTTAACTTGAGAGCTTTTATCTATATTAAGTCTTTGTTGGTTGTAAGCTAATAATGCAATAGTGATGTCCTTCATCCTAATTATCTCCTTAGGCAATATAAATATGCTCACTAAATATTCATAAGATGTAAGTAAAGAGTAAAGTAGAATTATGGCCTTATCCTCATTAGTCACCTCAAGGTTTAACATGTCACTGATTATTTGCTTGAACACATTGATATGTTGTTCTAAATTTATTCCCTCCTACTTCTTTATACTGTATAGTCTATACTTCTCATAAACTTGTTTATGAGAAAGTTTAACATGTATCTACTCTCCAGCTTCTTCCTTATCTCTACAATAAATGTAACATACATGATCTACTATATAACCTCATTTTTTAGACATAGTCGAATAGTTCTAATTATCTAAACTTGCAACTCCTCTTAATTAAGTGCAATCTTGTTTTCTGACTTATTCTCTCGCAACCCCTTCAACATCTCTTGTTATTCTAACAAATATTTTACTTTTTATTGCTACAGTCTAAAATTCCAAGTGTCATTAACTTTCTCACCGTAAACCTTACAACCAAAGTCATTGTTACCTTAAGAATGTTCTAATATCACTTGTTGAGAAACTATATGTAACAAGAATAAAGTAATATGAAAGAAAATAATAAGTTTTTTGACCACATTTAGTCAATTGGTTGTGGCTATGTCCTTAAGAGCCAAAAGCAGTTAGTTTTACTGTAATGATTAGTAACTCACTTAAAGAAGATTATACGCTTCATATACATATACTACATTTATATAAGTATAATGATTATAAAATCTAACTTATACAATTTTATGTAACTTTCCTCGTACCAATGTGACATAATTTAAACACAACTCTAAATAGGTTCTAGAATCCTTTTAGAATTTGATATTTACCAAAAATGCCAATTCAAATAAAGTTATTTATCGTGGATATGGCTCAGGATACATCCATGTCTTGAGATATGTATCTTATTGTTACTTTCCCGTATATGGGTATAAGCTCTAGTACATTTGTGTCTCAAAGTTTCATATTTTTTTATCTTCTCCAAATATAAACGTAGGTTATAACATGTCTGTGGCCCAAATCATGTCCTCCCTTGAAAAATCCTTTGTTACACTAACACATTATTATTTTAACCTATGTCTTCACCTTTATGTTCTAGAGAAGAACACGACCTAGCATATAGTAGTGTGTCAGGCTATATTTTCCCAAAGACTTCTAAGCAACTCCCATGTTATTCCATAAGCACTCTTAAAATATAAACCTATATATATGAGTTATACTCAATAATTTCCTTGCATATTTTATGATCCATAAAAAAAGAAACCCTTCTTCTTGGACCTTTTTATTTGTCTCTCCAATAACTCCAAAGAAGAAAAAGTTGCAGAAAAATTTTTCATTGATCTTTTTTAATAGAAAATGAAGTAATTTTTCATTAGCAAAAATGCTTTATATATATGCTAAAACAAAACTTTAGTCCGACTAAATTGAATCATTACAACTTAACTTAGGGAGAGAAGCAAAAGCCATTAACAACTAGTACTATAGTACCTTCTAAGAAAGGCTTATATTCCAACTTCATTCGATGATAGCATTCCTCCAATATAATCTTTAACAAACAAATCAAATCAAATTAATAAGGATATCCCACCTTCAATACCAATTACTCTTTTAATAAATGAGTTGCACTATTTCTCCCACCACCTACAAATAGAATCTTCTTTTACTTTGAAATTTTTGAAAGTTCCTCTCTTGTCAAATCATATAAACAGCAGCTGCAAACACACATTTAAAATTTTGAACATGCATTATTCTGTCTCTAACTATTTGGCTTAGCCACTGTAGTTTAGCCTAACAATAACCCGCTTGTCTTTATACTCCAAGCTAAGTAAGAAGATGCTCCCATATTGCTACAGAGACTCATATTTAAAGAAAAAGTGGTCAACAATTTCAACAGTACATAAATTGCAGAATGTGCAATCCTCAAATATTTAGCTAATCCATCTAATTAAATTGGTTGTTGTAGGAAGCCTATTATCCAGTACTAACCATATAATAAACCCATATTTGGTTAGAGTACCTTGAGCAAGAATAAGTCTTAATTTCTAAGTAACTTTTGGGAAACTAGGTCTCAAAGAGATGTAAGCCTTTCTAATAAGAAATTTCGTTACGTGACCCTAGCTGTCAAATGGACTTAAGGGTTGGGTTGTAGGAATTATTTAGCATTAAAAATTTTCCTCATAATCCAAACCACACTTGATAGACATTTCATCTACCAAAAATTATTATTTTTAATGTAATAAGCATAGACATTCTTTATTGATCTTAATGATGAATCATTAGCTGAAAAGAGATTTTACCGATTGATTTTAGAATTGATTGTGGATTTTCTCTAAAATAATTTTTTTTGAATTTGAAACCAACATAATAATAATACATTCATGTGTGGCTAATGTAGTTAGAAACAAAGAATAAAGGAAAGAGAGCATCATGTTGCATATGTTAGTCTTTCGTTGATTAGGATGATCTTTCTTTCAAACCAAATATCTATATTAACCACCTCGCACCTTGTCTACTCTCCAACTTTTCCATTCAATAAAATAAGTTTGAGTAAACAAAATTAGACTTTTTAATATTGTAATTATGAACTCTAAAGGGCAATCTTTTATTTTTTACGTTAAACGTAAAAACTTAAACTAAAAGGACTATATTACAATTTTACGTATTTAAGCAATGAATGATGTACATGGGTAAAGAATAAGAAAACTTTTAGGTTTAGGTTAAGAATAACTTGTTAGGCTACCCATAAAAAAGAAATGTTATTTTGATTAAACATATCTATAGTGTCATTCTGATTAAAGGGGGTACTTTAACATATCAAGAACAAAAGCTTGTTTTAGAAGTAACGAGAAAAGTTCACTAACAGGAGTACTTATGCAATAGTTTTATTTTTTTGAATTTTTCAATGTACTTTTATAAATAACAATATGAAAGGAGTGTTGGAATAATGAAAACTTCTATGTCTTTCTCTTTATTGGTTGTTGCCCCTTCTTCCATTAAAATTATGTTGTCCCACATTGGTTGGGCAAGGGGCCTTGTACTTTTTGATATTGTTATTGTTTTTCCTTATTTGTTTGAGTCGTATGGCTTGGGTCTTTTAGTGGAGTATTGGAGCTGAGCAGACCACTCACAGATGTGGGCACTGCCCGCCTGCGAGTTGTGGGCTAATATGTTTATCTTTTTGGATCTAATATATATTGTAGATTCATTGAACCTAGATTCTTTGATTTTGTAATTTCTCAACCGTTACATTCACTTAATCTTCTCCTGATAATATGCCTCAATTATTCTCTTCTTGGATTACACATACCAAGATTTTCTTCTTCGTCGAGTCTTCCAAAAACTACAAACTCTCCTTTTTGCATTCTTACTCCTTGAGCATCTGTTGTGTATCCTCCATTCTCTTGCCCACGAGTGCATGTGTGCAAGGGCTCGCTAAGATAACCTTAAGGAGTGACCAACATTTGAATTGCATTGACGTCCTGTTGAAATTGCCTTCAAGGTAGTGACCTTGGCTACAATACAATTGATTCCCATTGATTAACATTTTATTTCTTACAATTTAAAAGCAAATCATCTTGGTCAATAGATAACAGTGCCACTTTAAATCTCACAAAGTGTACACCCCCCCTCCCGCGATCTACCTAAACTCGAAACACTTGATAAATCCAATTATAAATGGTGGTCTCAAAGGCTGCTAATATTTTTTGAACAATTAGAGGTCAATTATGTGCTATCCAATGATCCTCCAGTTATTAGAGTTACTCTGTTTGCTCTTCCTGATGGTGCTTATTCTACTACTCTTGCAACTCTAAGCAAGGATAAAGCTGAAGACTTGAAGTATGAGAAAGACAACAAACTAGTTCGTAGGCATATGTTGAGCCATCTATCTAATATTCTGTTCAATCTTTTTTACGCCAATAAGTCTGCCAAATCAATATGGGATACTCTTGAGAAGAAGGACAGGTCTGACAACGCTAGAAAGAAATAGTATTTCGTCTACAAGTGGCTGCAGTTCCAAATGGTCAATGACAAATCAGTCATGGAACAAGTGCACGAATACAAGAACATGGTTACTGTCATACTTAGTGAAGGCATGAAAATATGTGAAACACTTCACGCCAACATACTTTTAGAGAAATTTCCCCCTTCTTGGAATGACTATCGCACCTAACTCAAGCACAAGAAGAAAGACATTAATCTTCAAGAGTTAATCAACAACACGAGAATGGAATAAGCCAATCGGTTTAAAGATAAGCTTGATAATCTTTATATGAATAACTAACACTAACCTTATAGAATATGTTGCTAATGTGTCTAAAGATAGGTTTAAGGAGGAGAACAAGAAAAAGCTTAATCATGGCAAAAAAATTAGGGATGGCAATAGGCCGACCCATGGGCCCAAATTTAGGTATTTTCAATGTGTTGGCCTAGACCAACCTAAGGCCCAACTATTCTAAACAAAAAGACATTATTTTGCTTAAAAGAGTTGGGTCTTGAGTAGGCTTGGACCTAGGTAGCCTAAACTTGAACCTAATTAAAAAAGACGTTGTTTTACTCTTTTAATTTAAAAAATTATTTTAAAAAAATGGGTGGGGCTAGCCCATTACCATCCCTACAAAAAGTAACATTTCAATAAACTGGACTTCAAAATTCAAAAGCTCAAAGGTGAATGCTTTATGTGTGGCAAGCTTGGCTATAAAGCCTACTAATGCTCGCAACATCAAATTGCATAAAAGACTATCCAGAAATAGCTTATTCCGTAAGCTAACTTGACTAAAAACAATAATAGTGATATGTGTTTAATTGTTGATATATTTAATCATTTACACTTAGTGATTAATGATACGAAAATGTTTAAGATACTCACTTTAATTCATATGTGATTTTAGGTACAATTTGGAAGCAAAGAAATTAAAGTGAGTTGAAAGTACTGCATTTGGGTTGTTTTCTGAAGATCAAATTTTACTTGTCTTCATGGAGCAAAAAGAAGAAAATTAAAAGATAAGAAAAATGGAACACAAAGAAGAAGAAAAATTTAAAAGCAAACAGCTGAAAAAAGAGACAAAACGATAGTGTAAATGAAGAAAACATAATGCAATCATAACTAGGCAATGCATGTGCGTTAAACGCAACGCATGTGCATCTGTGTTTTACGTTGAACGTATGCATTGCATTGTGAATGACTTTTAGAGATACACTAAGGTTTACCTTCTAAGAACTAAAGATGAGGTTGAGGAGATGATCTTGAAATAAAAAAAGTAAAGGTAAAAAACTAACTTGACAAAAAAATCAAGAGAGTAAAGTCAGAAAGAGGTAGTGAGTATAGCACAAATTTCGTTAAAGGTTTATGTGACCAGAATGGTATAATTGTTGGGCATCGATTCTAGAATCCAACTTTTGGTCTGATACCACAACTGTTGGATATCGATTTCGAAACCCAACTCTTACTCTGATACCACAACTGTTGGGCATCGATATTTTCAGAGCCCAATATTTGGAGTCATAAAACGTGAGCATATTATCCTATAGGGTTATTTCAAAGAACCGTCATTAGCCATCATCCCACAAGGGTGGCGTGCCCATACCAATCAAACATCAAAAACAAACTCATTTCTCCTATTTTAGAACAAATTTTGGGAAACTTTAAATTGGAATTACAATTTAACTTATTCAGAACATTTTTTCCCATTGTCTTAAGTTTCTAATGACACCAAAATCATTCAATTTGGTTAAGAAATCTGAAAGTTATACCCCAAACATTTTAGGGCTGTTATTAAACTAAAACAATACATTATACTCAACTTCTATCCAGAACTTGGGAGTCATAGAAACTAAATTAAAATTCAATTTTTTCATAAAATTTTAAACCGTATGTCTTTGGTTTATTATGAAAGAAGAACCAACTCATTCGGAGCTCTATAGATCAAGATATCATCAAAATACCAAAGTATGTTTAGTAACATATCCAATTCATACTCTTCCAATTGATACCCTTAATTTGATTCAATCAATCTTTTCGAAATTAATATCAAAAGATATGAATTTTTATGTAGAGGTAGAAAAATGTTCTAGGAATCCATTGGTTTAAAATCAGGTCATTTGGAGGTCAGATGACAAAGTTATGGCCGAAAGAATCAAACATAATTTTGTCCTCAATCATATTGAACCTATTTTAGGACAATTGGCATAACCTTCACTAAAGACATTGGATTAAGGTTTGCTTTATACAGTTTCGAAGAGGAATTCTAGATCTACATCTTTTATGAAGAACTTGAAGAGATATTTTGCTATCTAGAGGGTCAAATGAATCAGACGAAGGCTTGGTCATTGGTCAAAGATGGATCAGATGAAGGCTTGGTCAATAATGAATCAGACGAAGGCTTGGTCATTGGTCAAAGATGGATCAGACGAAGGATTGGTCAATCATGAATCAGACGAAGGTTTGGTCATTGGTCAAAGATGGATCAGAGGTGGGCTTGGTCAATGATGAATCAGACGATGGCTTGGTCAAAGATGCATCAGATAATGGCTTGGTCAAAAATGCATCAGATGATGGCTAGGTCAAAAATGCATCAGACGAAGGCTCAGTCAAAGATGCATCAGACAAAGGCTTGGTCAAAGAGGGATCAGATGATGGCTAGGTCAAAGATGCATTAGACAATAGCTAGGTCAAAGATGCATCAGACGAAGGGGTTCTACAGGGTCTTCCTCACATCACCAAAAGTTCAAAATCACTAACTACACTCTCCAGAGCATCTCCACTTATAAAGATTGTAACTTTTGACTTTGATGTCCAAAAATTTCATATTATATATCGTGTATTAGTTACAACTTTCTATAAGACAACTTTGTCTAATTTATCTTAGATCAATACAGTTTTTACCTAGAAGTCAGAACACAAATTTACCCTTATGAAAGACTTAAAAATTTTCCCAAATTTACTTCCTCTAATGCAACATCATTCTTATCCATTCAACTACATCTCATCATTCATCATTCATAATTCCTATTTTCTTTTCCATAACATCTTATATATATATATATATATATATATATAACAACAATTCATGTTCAAAATTCATCAACTCAAGTTGGTAACTTCTTCAAGTATATCTAACTTCAACTCACATCATCCATACACAATTCATATTTCATTAACAACAAGGATAAGAGTTTACAAAGCTTTAATGTCATTCCAAGCCACATTACATTATCGATATCAAAATTCAAAATACAAAAGATACAAAACCCAATAATTCTCAAAGTGCATCTAAAGTCTTGCTTTTACAAAATCTAACTTAATTTACAAAAACATTTCAAAAGTAGTATGATGCCTTGACTCTTGGTTACTCGATCTCATTTTCTTCACTTGAAGATGGGACGAAAAGGGGATGAGCTTGAAAGTCCGTGGTTAAAAAGTTTATAATGGAGAATAAAAAAAATCGTTGAAATGTTCATTGATCATATAAAAGTTATAATGAATTCATAAACGCTTCGTTCTCAAATTCTCAGTCAAATTCACAAATCTAGCTCAAAACTCGTAGTTAAAATATCATCACATCAACATAGCATATACATTAAACCATCAATGCAAAACACTCAAATTATGCAACATACTTGACAATTCAAAGACGCAATGCACAAACAAATAGCTCGAGGGTTTCATAGAACGAAGTGGTGAAACTGAATTTGACACCATAAACAAAATGAGTTCTTTTTCTTCGGATCTCATATGCTAGAAGTGGGCAGCGGGGAGAAGACTCTTGTCAACGTGCACGTGACGAATGATATGGTTCTACTCTTGCTCAAATAAAAGCACATATTCATGCTTAAATCATTTCATCGTACTTTCATGCTTTTTCTTCTTTTTCGAATATACAAAATTCCATGACATTTTTGAAAGCATAACATAAAATGTTTTAATGTATTTTCATCTTTATTTCAAAATTCATCAACAAAATTCATATACCAACACATAAAAATTTCTCAAATTATTCAAATAGCAATCATGCAACATTTATTAAAAAAATTGAAATCATTGATTCTCTTGATTCAAAAGAAAACATTAGTGACTCATACTCTATTATAAACATAAAACCCACCTTGAATTCCTTGCTTAAGAAATTGGCTTAAGGATGTCTCTCCTCTTGCTCCTCTTGCCTCTTTTGATCCTCTTCTATAATAACAAAAATCTCACTCAATAGAACTTTTAATTGAAAATCCCATAAAGCAAAATCACTAAAATTGGTTCTAGAATACCTAAACTCATTTATTAAGCTTTATAAACCAAAATTCTTCCAAAAATCCAAAAAATTAACAATGATCTTACCTTGAATCTTCACTAAATGAAATGATTATTAGTTGAAATGGAAGCTCTTCTCTTCCTCTTCCTTTTTTCCTTCTTGAACAACCTCAAAATCTCTCTTGAAGGCTAAGAAAATTGAAGTCCTAGCTTGTTTTCTCTTTTTTTCTCTCCTCTTCTTCTCTTTATATTTCTCTCACTTCTTCACGACACTCTCTCTTTTTCTCTTCAATTTTCATTCTTCTCTCTTCTTAAAATGCAAGACCACAATTTCTTCTTCCAATTCTACCCTTAATGATTGTGAAATGCCTAATTTGCCTTCCTTTCATGCGTTATATCTTTTATACTTAAGTGTCTTGCCAAAAATATCCTTGAACATTCTTATAATCTTAACACTTTAATTCCATTAATCCATGCAATAAATCCTATTAACTTTGACATAATTAAATAATTCCAAAATAATTAATATATCAAAACCTCAAAAATTATTTAAATCATGCATAATAATAATAACAAAAATTCGGGGGCCAACAATAATACATGAACTTAGTGTACCTAACACTCCCCATCAAAATGATATAGCCAAAAGAAGTAAACAAAACCCGTAAAGAGATGATGAATGTTATATTGCTAAGTTTTGGTTGGCCTAAAAATTTATGGGGAGAGGTTGTACTCTCTACATGCTATGTTCTTAATAGAGTGCCCCATAAGAAGTTAGATAAATCCCCTTTACGAGTTGTGGAAAGTTTTTGCCCTTAATTAATTTTTTTTGAAAGTGTGAGGTTGTTTAGCTAAGGTTGGTTTACCTGACTTCAAGAGACCTAATATTGACCTAAAACTTTTGATGTTATTTTTGTTGGTTATGCTCAAAATAATGCAGCTTATAGATTTATGTCTTTAAGTGATAATTCTATTTCTAAATCAAGAGATGTTAAATTTTTATAGGATGTTTTTTTTCTTGCAAGAAAAATGAGTTTCTAACTTTACCTTATAATTCTGAAAAATGTGAATTATGAGCATGTTTCTATGCATTTACCTATTTCTAATAATGTGCATACTACTACTTCTATTAGTAATGAGTCTGTTGTTGAAATTAGGAGGAGTAAGAGGGGCATAATTGAAACTAGTTTTGGACCTAATTTTATTACTACTCTCTTAGTTAAGATTGAGAACTTTGATGTCATAACTGAGGACATTGTGTTAGTATTTCATCTAGATGATGACCTTAAGACCTATGAAGAAGCAGTAACGTCCATAAATGCTCTATTTGGGAAAGAGGCCATAACCAGTGAGTTATAATCCCTTCAGGTTAACCATACTTGGGATTTTACTAACTCACCTAATGGTTGTAAACCTATTAGTGGTAAGTGGGGGTTTAGAAGGAAACATAAATATGATGGTTCCATTGAAAGGCTTAAGGAAAAGTTTGTGGTGAGAGGTTTTCGTCTAAAAAAGGGATTGACTACTTTAATACCTATTCACCTATGACTAAGACTGCCACTGTTCATGCTCTAATAGCCCTAGTCGTCATCCATGTTTTAGTTATGCATCAAATAGATGTGAAAATAGCCTTTTTGAATGGGAATTTAGAGGATGAAATATATATATATGGAGCAACACTAAGGCTTTGTGATTCTTGGTCAAGAAAACAAGGTTTGTAGACTTAAGAAGTCATTGTATGGCCCTAGGTAGCTCCAAAACAATGGTATGAGAAGTTCAATAGCACCCTGACTCAAAATGGTTTTGTTGTTAATGCTTTTGATTCTTATGGTTATTCCAAAATGTTAGGATCAAAATGTGTGATTATATATCTTTAAGTAGATGACATGTTAATTTTTGTGCTACTATTGATGTGGTTAATAAGACTAAGAAATTTTGTCTTCTCAATTTGATGTAAATGATTTAAAAGACTGATGTGATCCTTGGAATTAAAATTTCCGAAACAGAGAATGGATTTTCTTTGTTTCAGTCTCATTACATTGATAAGATATTGCATAAATTCAATTACTTTGATGTTACGCCTGTAAGAACTCCTTATAATTCTAGCATTTATCTCATGAAAAACAAAGGTGATAGTGTATCACAAAGTGATTATGCCAAGATTATTGGTAGTGCAATGTTTCTTATAAACTATGCAGTACCTGGTATTGCCTATATTGTTTCACGTTTAAGTCGGTATACTCATAATCCTAGTAGTAAATGTTGGAATGCACTTAATCGTTTGCTTAAGTATTTAAAAGGCACCATGAAATATTGTTTACATTTTAGCAAGTTTCTTACTAAGCTTGAAGGATATTGTGATGCTAATTAGGTATCTAAAAATGATGAAGTTAGTTTAACTAGTAGTTATATATTTACTTTAGGTGAAGGAGCTATTTCTTGGAAGTCTGTAATACAGATTTGTATAGCAAGTTCCACCATGGAATATGAATTTATTGCTCTTGAGTTGACAAGTTAAGAAGCAAATTGGCTTTGAAATCTTTTAACAAATGTGCCCAAATGGGTTAAACCATCTACACCTATTCCAGTCCCTTACAACTCCTAGGCTACAATTGGAGTTGCTAAGAATAGCTTGTACAATGGAAAACGGCAACACATTCGTATAAGACATAGAGTCGTGAAGCAAATACTCATGAATGGCTACAATTGGAGTTGCTAAGAATAGCTTGTACAATGGTAAAAGGCCACACATTCGTATAAGACATAGAGTCATGAAGCAAATAATCATGAATGGTATTATCTCCTTAAAACTCATAAGCTCTGAAAGGAATTTAGCAGATCCTTTAAATAAAAGATTATCAAGGAGATTAATTTTTTAAAAGTCGAGGGAGATGGGGCTGAAGCCCATTGAGCGAAATTTTGGTCATTACTCATCCCTATGACATGTTATCTTGACCTAAAGAAGGATGAGCTTAGGCTCTTAATGAATCTATAGCCCATGCTAAAGTGGTATTTAAGAGATGCACTTGATAGATTCATCGAACTGTACTTAGAGGTTGAGCACTTGCTCTTAATGGATCCGTAGCCTATTAAGGTGGTGCTAATGAGAAGTACTTAATGGATTCACCTACTTGAGTGTGAAGTTGACACCCCTTCTATGAAAGACTTAGGTTGTCTTTCTAGAGCACTCACGAGACCTAAGATGAGCGCATGACCTAGAATAATGAACATATTGTATCGCAGAGTTTGCACAAACCAAGATATGATATGTGTTATAGAGGTCTCAACTAAAGGTCTCTTAGTTCAAGATCTGTATTCACTAATTAAACTTGGTTATTGCCTCACTTCACTATGTGTTAATTCAATCGGAAGATATTGTCACTTAGGTATCAAATCCTCCTTTTGCTCAAGGAACCTTTTCTATTTCAGCTTGCAATTAGTAGGGGAGTGTTGGAATAATGATGGCTTCTACGCCTTTCTCTTTATTGATTATTGCCCCTTCTTTCGCTAACGTTTGCTTATCTCACATTGGTTAGGTAAGGGGCTTTGCACTTCTTTATATTGTTGTTGTTTTTCCCTACTATCTAAGTTATTTGACTTGGGTCTTTTGGTGGAGTGTTGGAGTTGGGTAGACCACTTAAATATGTGTGGGCTACCCACTCGCCCATTCTTATTTGGGTTAGTTGGATGAGGGCCTTGGGTTATGGGCTAATATGGTTATCTTTTTGGATCTGTTTTTGTATTGTAGATTCATTGAACCTAGACTCTTCCATTTTGCAACTGCTCAACCGTTACAATCGCCTAATCTTCTCCTGATATTATGCTTTGGTTATTCTCTTCTTGGATTACATATAAAAAGATTTTCTTTTTGTTGAGTGTTCTAAAAAGTACAGACCTTCTTTTTTGCATTCTTACTCCTTAAGCATATGTTGTACATCATCCATTCTCTTACCCATGAGTGCATGTATGCAAGGGCTTGTTGTAATAACCTTAGGGAGCAACTAACATCCGAATTGCACCGACATTCCACTAAAATCACTTTCAAGGCAATGACCTTGGCTACAACGTTGCTGATTCCTATGGATATGCCTTTTATTTCTTACAATGAGAGCTTATATCTTAAATGAATTTTAAGTAATCATAGGTGGCAAAAGCCAATAGTATATTAATTTATTAAATAAATCCATAACCTTTTTAGTAAATTGTTTCTATTTAGAAATTATATGTAATAAGAATAAAGTATTATGAAAGAAAATAATAAGAATATAGGAATTTTTTAACAACATTTAGTTACTTGGGTTTGCTTATATCCTTAAAAGTCAAGAGCAGATACCCAGTCCGAAATTCCGAAATGAAACGGGGTTTGGGGAGGTCCAATAGTACGCAGCCTTACCCCTATATAGTAGAAAGGTTGTTTCCGGTGGACCCACATGCAAATGAGACAATATACGAATGATGTAGGTTATAGAAACTAGACGTTAAAAACATAAAATAAATGAATATATATGAGATCTACACAAGTACAATGAATTGTAAATTTTAGCTAGTATAATTTGACATAACTTGCTCATCGCCAAATCTAACATAACTTAAATATGAATCTAGTCTTATAATCCTTTTAAAGTTTTAAATCTATCTAAAATGCATTTTCAAATAAGGCTATCTAGCATAGACACAACTTAGGACACAATTATGTTCTAAGTCAGGTCTCTCACTATTCCTTTCTTGTATATAAATATAGGCTCTAAAGTATTGGTGTCAAGGTTTGCTTCTTTTCATCTTCTTTGTATATATATAGATACAGGTTGTTATATGATTGTAGTTTAAATTGTATCCTTCCTAAAAAAAATCCTCTACCAAAACTTATATTCCATCTTGTGTCTTCACCTCTGCACTTTAAAGAAGATTGACACATAATCATATTCTAAGCTATGTTTAATTAAAGACTTCTATGAAACTCTTGTGTTCCTTTAAAAATACTCCAAGATTACACACTCATATATATGAGCTATACACATCAATCTCCACCATTATAAATATACCATGTTCAACTAACAAATCTCAATAAATGCCTCCAAAGATACATGTTTATATACATAGCAAATATATGTTACAAAGATACATGTTTATATACATAGCAAATATATGTTACATAGGTTGGATTGTATTCTATGTATATTAACTTGAAAAATAATTTAAGTCCAAATAATGCTTAAAATTTTCCATATTAATCAATTTTATCAATAAGTCAGTTACATTCTTTCAAATATGAACCTTTTTAAACAAGATCAAACCAGATGCAATCAATTTCTTAATCTTGTGAAACTTTATATTTTCAACCATAATACCCATTCATGTATCCTTCTCCTGATTACCCATAGTCTCTTAAAAGATAGTTGGATGTGTTAAAAAAGTACTCTAAAGGCAATCACCTTTAGCACGTATTGAACAAATCATTTTATGATTAATAAAGACATTTTTTTCATTATTTTGATGTTCATACATTTATGGATTTGATGTTGATTTTAAATTGATTTAATGAATTCCCTGATACAAAACATAGCATGGAGGAAATCATGATGAGATCATGATAATAAGATTCCTATCATCTGTAATTATGTTAATATCTAAACTTTTCCTAGTCATAGGTTTAATGAGATGAGATATCATTAATTCGGATAGACTAGCCTATGTTATACTCCTTGATTGGATCAAGTCGTAGACCTCATAAGCTGTAGACATGAGTTGTTTAGAGTTAATAAGTGGATATTTACTAAGGGTAGTAAGTACATTGGATTGACTTACTATGAGCTAATCATATGGATATTTTATTCTAGTGTCAATGATAGTCTCATCATAGCAATGGCTCAGATACTGATCCTGTACTTAGACTCCATTCATCGGTGCCTTTTAGGGGTTACTCATATGGTGGTAATTGGGTATAGCTTGAGGTATTTGAAGGTAACTGAGTAGCCAATAAAGGATTCACTACTTCTGATAGAAGGAGATGATAACCACGGTCTCTTGTCAGGGTCATTACTTAGGAGTCTCTAGTTAAGTAGATATGTGTCATGAAGAGAGTCTTCAATGATACATAGAGTAATGAGATCCTCAGGATAAGATCTAATATCACTTAGATTAGATGTGACGAAGTCAGTCTAGTGGGAGTTGACACTTTGACCATACTCTGAACTAAGTGGGGTATAGATGGTGAAAGAACAAATTGCATGGGAACATTGCGTATGGAAGAGCTTGTAGTCAAACTACTGACTTTTTAGTCAATTGGGGGTCATGACATATTGTTAGATACCGCTCTTGACTTACTTGAATTAAGTGTTAATTTAAGTGGCCAACATAACTGGGAACTTAATGGGTCACATACATAGGACATCCGAAGGATGAGTAAAATGATCTTGAATGGTGATTCAAGATATGAGAGAGTGTTTCGAGATTGTATCGTTATGTGATCGTGGTAGAAAACGTTGCATGGAATAGATTAGAAACAAATGGTGTTAGCTGCCAAATTGGTCATTAACTTCCCAAAACTTCTATTAATGCATGCTTTTCATGACCATTTACTTCCTATAACTCTCTATTAGTGATGGGGGTTATGGAAGGCCAAATGTTGCAGAAAATAATCATCATTTTCGTGTATCTTGTGTAAGACACAACAAAAAGAAAGACTCTTTCTCATACATACACACTCTTTTTCTCTTTAACTCTCACAAGAGTTCTTGTCTTTGTTAGCACAAAGAAAGAACTCTAGCCATCTCCTAGTGAGGTTTTATCCTTCTATCTTTGTATGTACCTTTATTAGAGATAGTATATGTTGATCATTGTAGTTTTTGACAACCCAACACGGAGAAGATTAAAGAACGAAGGAGATTGTGGAAAAGGTATGTAAACATCTTACATTTCATGTTTTCGTTTTCTAAATCTATATGCATAAGTAGATGTGATTTTTGAGGTTCCGTTTTAGTTTTTCCTACATATATTTGATATATATTATGTATGAGATGCATGATTGGAACCTTACAGTGGTATCAGAGCGTCTTGTGCCTTGTTAGATGTAGAATACATATTTAATTTATTATTTAATTTATATTTTTATTTATATAATTCATATATATTTAAATGTATATATATTTATAATAATCATAATCC
>JANVCQ010000004.1:34612457-34638797 GCA_025531925.1 Erythroxylum plowmanianum
GTTAGTATCTAAACTTTCCCTAGTCATAGGATTAATAAGATGGGATATCTTTAATCCGGATAGACTAGCACATGTTATACTCCTTGATTGGATCAAGCAGTAGATGTCATAAGCTGTAGAAATGAGTTGTTTAGAGTTAACAAGTGGATGCTTACTAAGCGTAGAAAGTATACTGGATTGGCCTACTATGAGACAATCATATGGATATTCTATTCCAATGTCAATGATAGTCTTATTATAGCAATGGTGCAAGTATCCTTTAACTTGAGGTGCTTAAGGATATCTCGGATATTGATCCTGTGGTTTGACTTCATTCATTTGTGTCTTTCAAGAGTTACTTATAGGGTGGTGATTGGGTACAACATGAGATATTTGGAGGTAATTGAGTAGTCAATAAAAGATTCGCCACTCTTGATAGAAAGAGATGATACCCACAGCCTCTTGTTAGGGTTATTACTTGGGATTCTCTGGCTAGAGCAGATATGTGTCATGAAGAGAGTCTTCAATGATATATAGTGTAATGAGATGCTTAGGATAAGATTTAATATCACTTGGACCAAATGTGACGGAGTCAGTCTAGTAGGAGTTACACATTGACCATATTCTAAACCAAGTGGGGTATAGATGGTGAAAGGACGAATTGCATGATAACATTGCGTATGGAAGGGTTTGTAGTCAAACCATTGACTTTTTAGTCAATTGGTCATGACATGTTGCTAGATTTTGCTATTGACTTACTTGAATTAAGTGTTAATTTAAGTGGACAACATAACTGGGAACCTAATGGGTCACACATATAGGAGATCCGAAGGATGAGTAAAATGGAGTGCTCTGGAATCATATCGTGAAGTGATCATGGTAGAAAACTTGCATGGAATGGATTAGAAATAAGTGTTGTTGGCTACCAATCTGGTCATTAACTTCCCAAAACTTCCATTAATGCATGTTATTCATGACCATTAACTTCCCATAACTCTTCATTAGTATGAGGGTTATGGAAGGCCAATTAGTGCAGAAAATAATCATCATTTTCATGCATCTTGTGTAAGACACAACAAAAAGAAAGATTCTTTCTCATACACACACACTCTTTTTCTCTTTAACTCTCATCACAAGAGTTCTTATCTTTGCTAGCAAAAAGAAATAACTCTAGCCATCTCCTAGTGAGGTTTCGTCCTTCTATATTTGTGTGGACTTTCATTAGGGATAGTCTACGTTGATCGTTGTGGTTTATGACAACCCAACACGGAGAAGATTAAAGAACGAAGGAAATCGTCGAAAAGGTATATAAACATCTTACATTTCATGTTTTTGTTTTCTATATCTATATACATAAGTAGATCTAGTTTTTGAGGTTCCGTTTTATTTTCCATTACATATATTTAATATATATTATGTATGAAATGCATAATTGGAACCTTACAGGATGTCCATAATTAATGGTAAAAGCATAAGGAACTGAGTCTTTTTAATCATATCTATTTAGCAACCTATTGATACATCTCGCTATATTCTTAGCTAGACTATGATGATGTTCTTTTCGTGACATTTTTCTATTTTCTAAGCTAAAACTTCTAACCCCTTTAGCATTTGTTCTGTTGTTTTAATTCTACGTGTACCACTTTTAAATAGTATTACTCTCTGCTAACTTTGACATGGTTTATAAACCCATCCACTAATATATAGTTAAAAATCACCCTTACAACTCCTCTTGATTAAGCGCGTTCATATCTGCTAATTTATTATATTACAAACCCTTTAACATATCTTGCTACGTCAACAAATCCTTGATTATTTATTATTACAAAACGAAATTCCCAATTATATTAAAATTTTCACTTTAAAATGTTATGATCGATTGAAAACTTATTTGTGATAAAATTGATTACTTATTTGTGATAAAATTGATTAGATGCAACAACAAAAATTTAAGCCTACGTCCATAGGAAGGGAAGTAAAATCCACTAATAAATTAGAGAGATACATAAAGGGAATTAAAATAACACCCAACCTTGAACCTAAATACGCCCAATGTGCTCACCACTCACAAAATTAATTATTGAATTATAGCACTCAAAGGCTCTCAAAACTTTCTTAAAATTGGCTCTCTCTAATTTTTTTCTCCTCCTTAACTTAACAACCTAATACATATATATAGTGTGGTAAGTCAGCTTATTTGAAAGAAACTTAAAAAAAAAGTAGCCAACTTTAACTGGCAAAATAAAAGCTAGATACAACTAGCTTTGAATAAGTCAAACAACACATATTTATATAATAAATATATATGCATTAAAGTTGGCCATTATTTTCAATTTTATGAAAGTTACGACTTTGCCAACTCAAATTTAACTATTGCTAGCTGTCATTATTTGATCTCTAATCACAGCAAGTGATTTTAACTGGTCGAAAAAAAAATTTAGGGCACCAATAACATTTCTCCATCTTGACTTGAATTTTTGCAATATCTTTTGCACCAAATTAGTAGTTTTCTTCACCTTATCCATTAAGCCCTAAAGGCCTTACTTCAAATATGACAAATGCCAACCAAATACAAGTAATGCTTGAACTTACTCATAGAAAGAGATTTAGTCATCATATTAGTTGGATTATCTATAGTACTAATCTTCTTCACAATAATATTTCCTTAAGAAATAATCCTATGAACAAAATGGTAAATAACATCATGTATTTTGTCCTTTCACGAAACATTTGATCTTTTGTCAAGTGAATAAGACTTGAATTATCACAATGTCAAGTCAATAGTACTTTCAGAAAATATCATTAAAGTCAATTCCATGAACTTGACTATAGCCTTTTGCAACTAACTGTGCCTTTTATCTAGCATATTCAACACCTGGAATGCCTTCTTTCTTTTTAAAGTCCCATTTACAACCAACAATCTCCTTGTCTTTAAGCGGTTTCACCAATTCCTAGGTTCTATTTTTATAGAGAGACTCCACCTCTTCTTGCATAACCACTAACCATTTAGTTGAATCATCACAAGAAATTTCTTCTGAATATGTGGAAGGTTCATCAACACGATCAATTTCTTGTGCCACAGTTAATGCATATGCAACATAATATGTATCAACTAATCTTTGAGGTATTTTCCTCGCTATTGTTACCGTATGTGTACTGATGGAATTCTCCTCTTATAGTAATCTTTTATTTCAATAGAAGTAAGCAGTGATATAGATTTCGTACCGTACGGGTCAGTACAGGTTAGAAGGTACTATACCAGCCAAAAATGGTACAAAACTATGTTCAAAGATACATCGTTTGTATTGATCGGTACTAGCAATTTCGCGTGGTACCAGTTAGTACTGTAAAATTTGAAAAATAGGGAGACTATTATGGAAAAAATATTTATGAAAAACCCCTCCCTCCATCGACGCCCTACTATGATACTCTCTCTCTCTCTCTCTCTCTCTCTCTCTCTCTCTCACACACACACACACACACTACCACACACATATTAGTTCTCCTCTCTGATGACTCCTCGCCATCAACTATCCTCTCCAGTGACTCTACGCCATCGTCCCTTCTTCTAATCTACTTCTCCATTACATTGCTGTCACTACTCCACCTCTGTATTGCCATTGTTGTTTGTCACAAGCAAAGAAAGCAAGGTCTATCATGAGAAAACCCAGCATCTGCCATCAAGACAGCAATGCAACTACTTTCAAAGCAAGCCTTGGCAGTAATACAAGAAAAAAGATGAGAGAAAATGAGAGACGAAGAGCTTTCTAGATAATTTCAACTTTACTTTTTGTTCATACACGTGTTCTCAAATCTCAATGTATCCTTTTATTGAAAGTATGAAGTTACATATTTTGCCCAACTTAAAGACTATGATGTAAGTACATTACAGAGGCAATGTATAATTTCAACTTTCAAAAAAGAAAAATTCACCTTCACAAAACAAGCAATTAGGAATTTTAATTATTTACCATGTGGAGAGGATTTTATATCATGCAAATATTTTAAAGTTTTATTGTTTAAGGATATAGATAGAGATTTTTTTATTATTTATTTTTAAAATTTTGTAAAATTAAAAATATATTGTATATTGTAAAATTTAATTATTAAATAAATTTTAATAAATTGTTACTTAATTAATTTATAAAATATAATTAAGTGGACAAAAGTTATTCGTCTTTTTAATTTATAATTATAATTATAGTTATATTATTTTTATTATCAAAATTTAGAATTATTATAATAGAATTTTGTATGATGTCTATACTACTTTTAATTCAATTGTAATTATTATATTTTGTTAATGAACATATTTTAATTTATATTGTTTAGATTATTATATTTAGCATCCATTTGATTCTATTAATAATAAAATTTACTTTAAAAAATTTCTTTAGGTAATAATTATGTTTATTATTTATGTGGAATATGTGAAAATAATATTAAAATAAATAAATAAATTGTAATTATTTAAATTTTATTATTATGATTTTTAGAGATAAAGTTTGTGTAAATTATAAATTATACAATATAATATATTGAAGGATTATTTTACAATTGTAAAAAATTCAGGAACTATTTCATAAATTTAAAAAATTACTTGAAATGATACCCGGTATTGACCAGTATTGGTATAATACTATACTAGAATTAAATCTGGTACCAATATCAATACGGTATTTGTAACATTGGGAGTAAGAATTGAAATAGGTCTTATTGTAAGACATCATCCTTTGAAGTTAATTTCTCCACCTCAACTTCTGTAAGCTTAACTGGATTCTTCACGCCTGTGTCAAAAGAAATAGGAATCTCCTTTCTTGGGTGAAGTATAGCAAACTTATCAAATATTATATCCCTACTTATTATAGTTTTAAGTGTTTTAGGATCAGAATACTAGATTTTATATCCCTTTACATCTAGAGGATAACTAACAAAAATGCCCCTTTTTAAATCTAGGCTCCAATTTACCATCATTAACATGAACATAAACTGGACTACCAAATATCCTCAAATTAGAATAGTCAGCAAGCTTATCAGACCATAATTCTTCTAGAGTCTTACAATTAATGGTTATAGATGGAACACGATTAATTAAGTAGCAAGTTGTAAAAGCTGCTTCTGCCCAGAAATCTTTAGATAGACCTTAATTGAATGACAAGCAACGGTCTTTCTCTAACAGAGTTCTATTCATATGCTCGATTATGTCATTCTGTTGTGGGGTCCCTCTAACTGTAAAGTATCTAACAATACCTTCATCTTTACAAAACTTATTAAATTCACTATCACATAACTCCAACCCATTATTAGTGCGAAGACATTTAATTTTCTTGCTTGTTTGCTTTTCTACCAAAGCCTTCCATTGTTTAAAAGTGTTAAATACATAATTCTTATGTTTGACAAAATAAACCCAAATCTTTCTGGAGTAGTCATCAATAAGGTGAGCATAACCGAGCACCACCTTTTGAAGGAACACGAGCAAGTCCCTAAAGATGTGAATAAAGATAATCCAAAATATTTTGGTTTTATGTACTGCAATGTTGAAGCTAACTCTTTTCAGTTTGCCAAAAATACAATGCTCACAAAATTCTAACTTTGATGTACTTTGGCCACATTAAAGACCCTTATTACTCAAAACATCCAAACCTTTTTGACTCATATGTCCTAGCCTTATATGCCACAATTTAGTGACATCAAATTTTGATGTAAGAGATGAAGAGATTGCAGCTGTACATGTAACAACAAATCCTTGCAACACATATAATTTTCCATTTTGCATCAAACCTTTCATCATAATAAGAACACCTTTTAGAACTTTTAAATCCCCAGTTCCACCAGCAATTCATAACCAGAAGCATCTAATACTCTTAAAGAAATAAGATTCTTCTTTAAGTAGGGAACATGTCGCACTTTAGTCTATGTTCTTACTACGCCATTATGCATTCTAATTTTAAGTACTCTAATTCCATCAATCTCATGAGGGTAATCATCAACCATTAGAGCAACTCCATTGTACATTGGTTTATAGGTGGAAAACCAATCCTTATTATGGAATATATGAAAAGTGCAAGTAGAATATAAAATCCACCTTTGTATAAATTTGAAGTTATCCCCTATTACAGAGAGAACATTGCATTAAAATTCTTCCTTTACAACACTGGCTTCAGTGGGCTTCTCATAATTATTTTTCTTATCTTTGTCCATATTTTGTTGCCCGTTCTACAACTTGAAACATTCATATTTAATGTGCCCCTTTTCTTGCAATACTTGCAAGTCATATTCCTATATCTAGATTTAGATTTGGTTCATTATTGGCAGAATCCCTATTGGTAGACGTCCCTCTAATGATCAAGCTTTTTGTAGGACCATCACTACTTAATACAAGTTCTTTATCCATAAACTCTTTTGAAAACAATGTTGACTTAACCTCCTCGGCAGTAAGCCTAGGCTTACTAAAAATCATAGTATCTTTAAAGTGCTTATATGACAGAGGTAATGAGTGCAGCAGCATAAGAGCTTTATCTTCTTCACATACTTGATATCCATATTTTCCAGATCCATCACAGTAGAAAGAAATTCATCAATATGTGATTTTAAAAGTGTACCTTCAGCCATATTAATTGTGTACAAACGATGTCTTGCCACCAACTTCGTTGTAAGGGTTTTCGTCACCATAAATCTTTCATGGTCTTTTCAATAATAACCTCACACAAAACCTCGTTTGACAAACATAATTGAATGGCTGCCAGAGCTTTCTCATTTGCCTCTTCCTTCTGCTCTTCAATCATCATAGCAAGCATCTTGTCCTTCCCTAATAATGCCTTGTCTAAACCATTTTGTATTAGGATTGCACGCATCTTAACTTGCCACAAAGCAAAACTAACATTACTAATCCCAAATGAATTTAATTGGCTTTGAAAACACTTGTTATGATCGATTGAATTAGATGTAACGACACAAATTTTGATAAAATAGAGAAGACATAAATTTATGTAGTATGGTGTAAGCCTGCGTCCACGGGCAAAGGGAAGTAAAATCTACTAATAAATTAGAGAAATACAAAAAGGGAATTAAAATAACACTCAACCCTTGAACCCAAATACGGTTAATGTGCTTACCACTCACTAAATTAATTATGGAATGATAACGCTCAAGGGCTCTCAAAACTTTCTTAAAATTGGCTCTCACTTTTTTTTTTTTCTCTTTCTTAACTTAACAACACAATACATATATATAGTCTGCTGACTCAGCTTATTTGAAAGCAACGTAAAAAAAGTAGCCGACTTTAATTGGCAATATAAAAGCTAGATATAGCTAGCTTTGAATAAGCCAAACATCATATTTATATAATAAATATATGTGCATTGAAGTTGGCCACTATTTTTAAATTCATGAAAGTTACGACTTTGCCAACTCAAAAATTACTATTGCTAGCTATCATTATTTGCTCTCCATTCATGGTTGAAAAATTTTTTTAAGGCACCAATAACACAAACCTTGCAATTGAAGTTATTATTGCTTCAAGTACGATACAATACTCATTGAGAAATTACATGCAACAAGAATAAAGTAGTATGAAAGAAAATAAAAAGTTTTTAATGAGGTTCAACTAATTGAGTATGCCTACATTCTCAAGAGTAAGAATAGTTGATTAATAACTCGTTTAAAGAAGATTACATATTTTATATTCATATAATAAGTTTACAAAAGTATAATAAGTTGTAAAATCTAACTTATACAATTATATATAACTTGCCTCATACTAAATTCATTCTAACTTGAACGTGACTTTAATGTATCCTAGAATCCTTCTAGTGTTTGAAATATACAAAGAACGCATATACAAATAAGGTTATTCATCGTGGACGTGGCTTTGGCCATGTCCTAAGTTGTGTATCTGACTAGTTTTTTCAATATACAGACACAGGATCTGCCACATCCACATTCCAGATCGTGTATCATATTGTCTTCTCCACACAAAAGAATATGGGTTGTGACACACTTGTGTCCTAAGTTGTATCCTTCCTCAAAAAAATTCTCTATTGCACCACTACGCTCCTGTTTCAGCACCACATCCTGACACACGACCATATTTTCCTACAGAACATGTAACTAGCAAGAAAAATAGGCTAAATTAAAGAAAATACACGAGTTCCTTGAAATTTTCACGTGCATTATTAAGCATGAGACAAGAAAGAAGGGAAAAACGATGCTTCTTCCCAGTGTCAAAGCCTACAAAGGAGGCAGAAAAAAAACATAAGATACTGACTAGCACAACAGCATTGCAGGCTTCTTACATCTTTAAACTTAGGACCAAGACATAGTTTATTGTTATATGGTGTAAAAAGTTACATCTACTTCTAGAGACCTCCTCCTTCCTACCATATATTAGATAATGAAATCCCTTGTTGTGAATGTTTTCCCAGGACAAGCTTCCCTCGAAAACGAACAAATTATCTTAATCTAATTACATATATCCTTAGAATTCTGTTTAATTAATCCGTTGCGAGTGACACTTCAGCTTTGCAGAATTTAGCTCTTTTTTTAAAGATTCCATCCGTTCCACCAACGCCATGTTTTCCTGTAAATTTGAAAATGGTTAGCAAAGTCACAAACTTTCACTTGAAGATAAGACCTTGTAAAGAGAACAAGTCTAACTCAAAAGGCTTTCCTAACTCATAAGAGTCAAATCACGCACTTTAAACCTTAACATGGTGGTTCTCCTCTTACACATTCTGTTTAAGTAACATTGACAATTGTATTTCAACTCCTGATGAACTTTTAGGAGTAGATTAAAAACTTAAAAAGAGTCAATTAGTTCCACCTCATTAACATAATGAATGAATAAAGAAGAAACTATTTCCACACTAAGATCCAATGGATATGAGAAAGCATGTAGAAGAGATATTGCAGGAACTTAAAACAGATGAAACATCTACCAACTCAAAGAAAACAGCACTGACATACAACACCAAAGGTACTGAGATGTTCAATGTCAGAAGCTCACCTTCTGTAGCATGACCAATTGTTGGTTAACACTGGCAGCATCCTCCGCTTTCTGCATAAACTGTCAACAGACAGTGAAAATTCACTGGTTAAATACAATTGCCTCCCGTATCATTACAAGGGAAAGTCAAGGGGTAAAGCTGCAAGGAACCTCAACCGAGATGATAGCATACTGAAATGGATAAAACTTAGAATTCGCAGTCTGAAAACTGAGGTCCAATAGGTGTCATGCTATATGGAACTGTCAATCATAGTATTATATTATCAGTAACTCACACGTTTAGTTTAGCAGTATGTAAGCTACTGTCTACCGTCATCTTTTCCTTTAACATTAACACTCCTCTGCATAGCACTTTACTCCCACTCGAAAACATGAACCAGAGTCGTTGAAAATCCCAGGATGTTACAATATCTCACGAGAAACAAAGCACGAATATAGACCACATAGTTGTTAGAAAGATAAAATGGAAATTATTGAGCGAAACAAAATCCCACGATCAAACAATAAGTGAAATCTGGATTCTCAATAAACTTAACTTTGTCTAGCAGCTCTAGCTAGAGCTGTTTACAGAGAAAAGGAAAGGAAGGGAAACATGATATCTTTGCAAGGATACTTGTACAAAGGAGTTTGTTTCTAGATCCAAGTTGACATAAAAAAGTGGACGAAATTGAAACAATCCCATGTATAGATACCCATGAGGATACGAACAATATTACATAAAACACAACAAGCTATAATGAATTAGCTAAGCAATTCAGAAAGTATGTTAAAATTGTAATTACCTCTATCAGTTCCTTATCACACTTGGCAGCTCTCTCTGTCTCCTCATCATACTTCATCCTCCACTCTGCAGACTCATCAAGTGCTTCCCTGTTAGCAAGATCAAACTGTCTTCTGCAGAATGCAATTCATAAAGCCCCATATAAATTAAAAGAGATACAAACATGTACAACTCAACCATTATAATGATAAATGTGAAATATTATTTAGCACCGCAGATATAAAAGACAACGAAGTATGTCTTCTTAGCAACCTTGAATAGAGGAAGGATAAATTAACAACGGGTTATGATATTGTCATTTTGAACATATCATAGGATGAAATAAAGCACTCAGTAGGAGAAGAGGCTAGATCTAGCCTCCAAACAAATACCTCCTGACAAAGTTAGGTCTGTACCAACCAAAATATAGTCAAACCCTCCCATTAGTCTCCAAAATCTCTTATATGGATCTCAGACTAGCAGTATCTGTAAACTAAAGTCAAACATGTTTCTGCTTCGATGGATCTCCATTACGACTGTCTGTTTTCACTCAATTAAATATCACATCAACAAAGAATCAGAGACGAACAAGGCCAATTCTAACATTTGGTAGAACATAAAATGAGCAGTACGGCATTTTTACTCTGTTAAAGAACTACCACTTTATTTACCGAAAAAAAAAAAGAACTACCACTTGTATTCCATGTTAGCAAGTCAAAGCCACAAAGGACAGAAAAGGCGGCACACAACACGTCAACTTATAAGCCAATTCATCAAACTTTCACATTCTAAGAAATGCAAAAGGACCCATTACTGCAATTTCCTAAACTAGGCCAAACAACCCAAAAGATACAATTTTTATCGATGAAAGGCATCGAATTTATTGGAAGTTGGTACATTGAGAAGGGCAATCAAAACCCAACTAAGCAAATTGCAGGCCGAAAAACAAGAGATTAGAAAAGACACCAGAGATAAGAAACAGAAAACAAACCTCAACAACTCTGTGTCATCAGAGGAGATAGCGTAATCAATAGACCAAAGCTTGAAGTAGACTGCTATACCCAAAAACATTGCCACAAACAACCCCACAAGTATCTTCTTCCTTTCATTACCCATTTACTCACTTCCTCTGTCGCTAAAATTCACATAGAGGGATGGTTTCCCCTTCTTTCTCTATCTCTCTGTCGTCAAGCAAAGAACAAGACTCCGTTTTGTACGCACTATATTGGTACTCTTACAACATCGTACCTCATTCTCAACTACTCCTTTTAGTAGTTAAAACAAACCATTAAGAGTTAAATATGAAGGCCAGCGCTTTGCCCGATGATACATTAGCAATGGATGGAAGTGTAACGAATTTAAAGACTCAATATTTATAATAACTCTCAACTATATTTTCTTAAATAAAAAATATTCCTAATTGTTTGTCACTAAATTACCTCAGTGATTTGACATAAAATTTATATAATTTTGTAAAAGATTTTAAAAGTCAATGTATTCAATGCACCAGACTTCTCGCTTTGTAAGCGTCTATGAAAGGTTATAATATACGCAATCTTTCTTTTATATTTTTATATGACCTTATAGTCATAAAGAGCAATTTTACGAGTTACTCCAAGTTTTCTTTTCTTGTAAAAGACTATTTTATTAATTAAAATACTTCTTGAAAGATCACGAAAAAAAATTCTATTTTTATTTTTATTGAAAATGGACAATTTACAGGTATTATAATAAGCACCATGAGAATTTTAGAAACTAACTAGGGGTAAAGTTATGTATTACCGTACTTCTCCAAACTACGCACCTCAACAAAACTTCAATTGATGATGATGATAAAATATAGAACTAAATGTCCTAGCAACCTCTAAAATGTTTTTATATTTTTGTTTCATTATGCTAAAATGTTTATTTTGTTTGATTATAGGCACCATAAGCTTCTTTGTTGATTTTTAGAAGTTATAAACTCTACTTGACTAGGATCACATCCATTGATGCCACACTTTGTAAGAGTCTAGCATATTTGTCGGGATCAGTTCTTTTGTTCTCAAATCCCTATTCCTTCTGTATCCAAAACCTCTCAGTCGTCAAATTGATTGCAATGAATGGTTGAGAGAGCTTTGAGCACAGAGGAAGCAAGGATTCGTGAATAGAAGATCTATTCCCATGTTTGCCCTCATCACCTTATGTGTAACATTCCATTTTTATACTAAGGGTTGAACCATAGATTTTAGTTATTGAGAAAATAGCAATAAAAGAGTAGAAAAATACATTTCATGCCCATGCATAATGTTAGTACTCATACATGTGAATTTGAATTTTTGCACACATCAAAATGACTGTACATACATTCATTGACAATTGCTGGGTATAATTGATCTATAAATGTGATTATAACTGGAATTGTGAATTATTTGTATTGAAAATTAGTTTTTGAGAGTATAAGCATTGATTTAGAATTTATGGTGAAATATGAAAATTTTCTGGAATTTAAGGGTATTTTAGACTAAGAAAATTGTCAAGTAGCAAAACAATTGTTAAATGATAGTAGAAATAAGAGTCGAATGACAATGAAAATTTTTATGTGTCGTTAAGATTTAATGACTTATGTCATTAAAAATTGAGAGATAATTGGAGTAGAAATTGGAGACAAATGGACTAGTTAATAAAATAGCCAATTGGATACCACTAAAAGGTGACAAGTGGCACTGCTCACAAATTTCTCCTAAATTAAAGACCATTTCATGGTCTTTCAAGTGCCCATTCACGACATATGCTTCTCTCATCTCCATCTTCTTCATTTTCTTCATTTGCTTTCTCTCCATTTATGACACTCTCTTCTCCCAAGCAATAGTGATGAACCTTGCTCTTATCCTTCACTTGCTACTTCCATTTTTGATTATCTTACCACTAGAAAACCTAACCTACTCCACCTCCGATATTGATGATCGTATATATTGGAAAGAGCTAGGGTTAAGAGGGATCTTGAAGAGTTTGAAGAATATCGAAGCTAAATAAGTAAGTTAAACATTGTTCTTCATGGGTTGTTTTAAATGAAGCATATATGATGATAGTTTAGTGGTAAATGATCATGAAAAAGGTGTCTGGTATATGCTAGTGTGTGTGTGTGTGTGTGTGTGTGTATAGTTGTTTTATGGATGATTAGTGTTGCAAATGGTGATGTATATACATATGTAACGTGGATGAAGGATGAGTATACTCATGTTTTATTTTATGTATATGATGAGTAAGAAATTATGAGTTATGATAAACATGTTTTTAAGATGGATTGGCTGTGAAAATGATGTTTTAATGAGAATTGGAAGTTGTTGAATATAGAGATGAGTATATGACCTATTTTGTATTAATGGATGTGTGTAGAAATGAGAGTGAATGAGTGATTCAAGTATGTTCTGTTATTAGTGTCTATGATCAATCATAGACTATAATTTGTTTATAGATGATATTGAGTTGAAATGGAGTTAGAATAACGGAGAAATGATGAATAATTGAGCTAGAAGTCATTAAGCGTTTGATGTTGAGTGTGATAAGTAAAGAGTTAGAAATATGGAAAACTGTAGCAAGAGTATGTTCACTGAGTATGCTTCTATATTGTAGCCATAACTTTTTCTTTAGTTATCCAAATGAGATGATTTTTGATTTGGATTAAACTAGAGACATATGGCTACATTTTTTATGAAGACATCAAATTCAAATTATGCCTTTAAGAGCTTCTAAATCTGACAAGAATTTAGAAGACTAGGTATGCATTTGTGAAAGTTCACCGTGGCAAACTCCTAGCTTCGCCGTTGCGAATTTGCAAGGTTTGGCTAGGATTCCTCTCGAGAAAAGTTCGCCGCGGTCAACTCTTGGTTTTGCCACAATGAACTTGTGATATTTTTGTGAAAATTTCTTTCAAGAGGAGTTCGCCGCAGCCAACTTCTGGCTTCGTCACGACAAACTTCCTTGTACCTTGAATATGATTCAATATTTTGACAATATCTTGTTCTGTGGTTATCCTATTGGAATTATTTTTGATTTGTAGTAAACTAGAGACATGGCCTACAAATTTTCTGAAGAAATCAAATTCTAATTCGGACTCTAAGAATTTCAATTTCTGAGTAGAAATTGAGTGCAGGGCACTGTTTCAATATAAGAATTGTCCGAAATTATTTGGAGTATAACTTTTGGAATACTAAACTGCATTGAATGATCTTAGTGTCATTAAAAACTTAAGACAATGAGAAACAATTTTCTAGAAGAAAGTGTTCTCAAATTTCCCAAGTTTCATTGTCTAAATGATCAATAATAGTAGACATAAAAGTCAATTTTTGGAAAAAAAATTGAAATGATTCAATGGGTTATAGAATTTGATTTGAATGATTTTATTGAGGTATAAACGATAAGTATACATGATACTTAAGTGAGTTTGGAAATACAAATGGTTATGTGACGAGAATAATAGAGCGATACCTAAGATTGTCATTAAGCATGCATTGTACATATCTCATATACATATTTGTACATAAAGGAGTGCTTATAATTGTGCAAAATTATTAATGTGTGTGTGCAATGTGTGTATTGCATAATTTTGATGTATAGGATAAACATTCGCATTCTGAAGTTTCCAGATCATGGAAGCTAACGCTAATCTGGAATGTACTGGAAGTCAACCTAAATGGTCTCATTCACTATTTGTTACGTTTTAAATTTCTGTTTTGAATTGCTATTGAAATGAAATGTGATAGTTCTAATTCCGGACATTGAATGTCTGAGGAGTTTGATAAATGTATGAATAA
This sequence comes from Erythroxylum plowmanianum, assembly GCA_025531925.1. NCBI lineage: Eukaryota > Viridiplantae > Streptophyta > Magnoliopsida > Malpighiales > Erythroxylaceae > Erythroxylum > Erythroxylum plowmanianum. The sequence continues at coordinate 34,626,997 of JANVCQ010000004.1, forward strand.
TAATAGAAGCGCTCCTTGTATGTGAATTTGATGAAATATGTGTTACATAAATTGATGGTTAAATGTTGGACCAAGTTTTGAAGAGAAATGTGAATATGCATATAATGAAAAGGTGATTCTCAACTTTAATGTTGAATGTCAGACTAAAGTCCAATGACATGGGTAAAGTGAAAAAAAAGTGATTGTTTGTTCATATGTGACTGATGCATTTCATTTCATGAATGCTGAAAGATAAAGGATGATGTGACCAGTTTCGCCAGTGAAAAAAAAAGAGAGCTTAAAGCTCAGAATGTGAAAAGAACGTTAGGTTCAGTTATGAATGTACCCGGTATCTACTAAGAGATATGGGACATTTTTTGATACAACTCGGTATCTATAAGAGATATGGGCCAGCCCAGTATCTACAAGGGATATAGGCTAATAAAAAGACACTCGGTCACATCAATAATAATTGAATGTGAGTCTCATAAGCACTGTAGATGCAAATGAAAGTATGATTTATATATTTGATTGATTTTTGAATATGATATGTGTTGAATGCGAAATGTGAAATGAATGATCAAGTGATATATGCTTAAGTGAACGTGTGATGTATGTGACTTATTCTAATAAATTGATGAACTGTATGTGTTATGTAATTGAGTGAGCCATCGAGAATGGTCATTCACTGAGTTCGCAAAGCTCACCCAAAATTTAAAATATTTTTCAGGCTCAAAAGAGTTACCCCATTGGGCAAACAGGAGTATAACCACTGCATTCAAGTAAGAAGTTGAGATCAGGATCAGTTCACGTTTGCATTTGTTTTCTTTGTTTTATATCAAATAGAGTTTCTGTAATTGTTGTAACTTGTGTATTCCAGCATTTCTGTTTTGTAATAACTTTCCAGATTTGAGATGTTTGTAAATGATTTTGCAATGTAATGAAATTATGACAACAAGTATTCTCTATTTGTAATGGGCCCAAATGGCTATTAAAATTTTGATGATTGTGTTACTGTGATTGAATAAGTTTATGATTAAAATAGACCGTTTTGATTATTGATTTCCAAAAATGAGTGTGCTAATTTTGAAAAAAATCTACTGAGTTTCAAGTGTTTGACTGACTGAGTGTGCTAGCATGCCACCTCCATAGGGCAGGGACTCAGATATTATTTAGGATGTCGGGTACTTGTCTTGTGAGAGTGGGGTGCTACATTATGTGACTCTATAGACTTATAATTGCTCCCAGCTCACCTGCCTCAATCAAATTCTTTAAGCTATGATCCTTTATTACACAAAGTTTATTAGAAATTATTACTTATTAATTTAACTCATTTATTACTTGGCATATAGATATTAATTTTCAAGTCAAATTAGGAATATATGAAGCATCATTCAAGATCATTTCAAATTTTAAAATGACTCGACCAATCTTTATCATCTCCATTCTTGTCATATTAGTCGAGATAACAAGCATAGGCACTACATCCCCATGGATACATAATAACTCTAACCATTATGTCATGTGATTGAAAGATCCATTGTCAGATATCCAACTGATAGTTTTACTTGACTTTGTCATTGGGTCGATCTAAGAGGTTTAATACTTACTAAAACTGTATGATGCTTTTACTGGCTCCATAATTAGTAGTTGCTCTGAAGAATTGGTTGTCATAGGTCATAGTGGCATGACCTTGTCCTGCACTCTAGTTTGATTGGCCTCAACCTTGTCAACTGCCTGACTTGCCTTATCTTCATTTATCCTTTTGTTAACAAGGAAAGGAGCATATCAACTCATAACAATTAGAAATTTCATTTCTTGATTTGTTATAATTGTTGTAAACTTTTCTCTATCGAATTATTGCTTATTATAAGGAATAGACTTTCCTCGTCCAATTAAACTTACCAATTGAATTTGGGTTTGACCCGACTTGACCTAAAGTCACCAATTAAGTCTGATTTAATAGGCTTCTAAATTGAGGGCAACTCGAAACTTAGCTTAAAAAGCTTAAATAAGTTGACCACTTGTTCAAAACGAAGTTTTTTTAGATAAAAATTTCCAAAATAACGTAATTTTATAAAATGATGTCATTTTGGAAGGCTCACTTGAACTTAGACCAGGCAACACAACTTTATGCAAGCTTTGAGCTGGTCTCAAGTTGGATTGGGCCAACAATGAACCCACTCCAACCTAGCCTATTATCTTGTGCCACTAAGGCCACTATCTCTACATGGTCATCTTGGCTTCACACAATTGAACTATGTCATTCCTCATGTGTGATTGTCGCATAAGCTCTATCTAACAATGGAAAACGCTCCATGTTCAGGATTTGGGAATAAATCGTCCCATCAGAAATTGATAGAGTGTCTCCTCTCAGTTTTTGATAAATTCTTAATCTACACTACAAGTGCTGTTAAGATATATAGTATATATCTTTTTATTTAATTTTTGGCATCTTATTTATTAATTGGACATATAAGATATTAATTGGATAATGACGTGGATTCAAAAAGCTATTAATGATAATTTTCTAGTTGTGATAGAGTCCCATGCTTAATTAATGTGTATCTTGACAAGAAGTATGATGGATTACGTGGGTGAGGTAAAAAGGTGTACTACTGGAATTTTAGTGTAGTGGAAAAGTTTTTTTATGTATGGATTTTGTGTCTTGCCATGGGTGTGTTTTGGATGTTAATTGATGACAATCTTTAGTGCTTTTTGTGGTGGTCCAGCAGATTAGTTTTTTTTCTTAAATCTATAGTTTTTGTATACTTTCGAAAACATCCGTGTGAGCTGGGTTTCTTGCGTAACCCAAGGTTGTTTGTGTGAGGGCTACACTTTATCATGAGTTACTATTATTGGTTGCAAAAAGAAAAGATCATCTTGAGTGGATGCTGTGTTTTTGTCTTGGGCCCATTATCGTTGATGTTTTTCTAGTTGCTCTAAACATTGATCTTCAATTCTTCATCGTCAATCTTCTACTGTATTTATTGGTCGTCCTTGATGATTCATGGTTGAAAGCAAGGCAGAAAAATTACAGCAGCTAACTACATCAATTTAATTGGTGAACAACTTTCAGATCGGTTTTGGAAGGAGTTGAATTTATCGAAAAGTTGGTTCTCTCTATCTTAAGTATTTTCATTTTTGTTTCTAGTTATTTTAATCACTTGAGTTGTTTGCTTAATTATCTTTATTATTAAATAGTGTGTGTAAATCCTTTGTCGAGGTTAGTACGAGGTGGTTGTACTATTGAGTGTGAAATATTTTCACGGGCAGTGAAGTTAAGAGATGGTGTCAAGGATTAAGTGATGTCGACTTAGTAAAGACTTAGGTAAATCTATTGTATTTTCGTAAAAGTATTAAGCTAGGTGAGGGCCCCGCAGATGTAGGCAAGGTTTGTCAAACTGCGTTACCAAATTTTTGGTGCTTTTTGTTATTTCATTTTTTATAGCTTGTTTTTGTTTATGCTAGAGACGTCCACGGAAAAATTGGAAAGTTTGTGAAACTATTACCCCCTTCAGTTTTTCAATTAGTATCAAAGAAAGGTCCCCGATTCAAAACTTGGTAACAAGTTAGTGAAGATCTTAGTTTCGTGAATATGGCTACAAGAAAGGGTGCATCAATCACCAAACTACCACTATTGGATGGATCTAACTATCCTGTATGGAAATCGTAGATGAGAGTCTTCATCCAAGCTAAGGTACAAAAGTTTGGCATTCGGTAGTACATGGGTGGACTCATCCGATGATTATTGATGATAAAAAAGAGTCAGTTCAAAAAGATCCAATTGAATGGACAATATCCGAAGAAGAAAGTGCACTTGGAAACTCACAAGCAGTGCATGCGATATTTAGTGCTATTGATGAAGGATGCTTCTTAATGCATCAAATTGTGAATCGGCTAAAGAACCATTGCAGACTATTCATGAAGGGTCCAAATTTGTGATAGCGTCAAAACTAAAGATGTTAGCTGCGAGGTTTAAAAAACTAAAGATGGATGAAAAATAAGACTATTAGGGACTTTCATGAAAGACTACGAGATATAGCTAATCAGGCACATCAACTCGGGAAGAAATATTCCAATTTGAAACTAGTCAAGAAGACGTTGAGATCACTACCTTTGAGATTTATTCCAAAAATTGCAACAATAGAGGAGGCTCACAAAATTAATGATCTGTCATTGAAAAAAGTAATTGAAATTCTTACAAATTTTGAAATGAATCTTTTAAGGGGTAAACAAGAAAGAAGTAAAGGACTAGCACTATATGTTGAAACTAGAAAAGGTGTGAATGATGAGGAAGATGAATCGGATGAGAATGAAGATTTGGTAATACTCACACAAAATTTTGACAAATAGCTGAAAAGAATGAAAAAAGACAGACCAGAGTTTAGACAACATGGTGGGAGTTCATCGAATAACAACTTAAAATAACAAACCAAAACTCAAAAGGATGAAAGGAAGGAGAAGAGAATCCAATGTCATGAGTGTCAAGGTTTCAAGCACGTTCAAGCTGAATGTGCTAATATTTTGAAGAAGAGAACAGGAAAATCCTTTACTAGCACTTGGAGTGAGAATGAAACCGAGAGTGAATATGGTAGTGAAGAAGAAATCGCTAATGGTGCAGCATTAGTTTCTTTATATAGCAAAAGTCTATTTACTTGTTTGACAGTAACTGAGAAGGAAGTGACTGAAGACAAAAAAAGGGGGAAAATCGGAAAATTTTAAGAAAAATGCAAACAACTCAGCTCAAGACCTAACATCAGATTATGGAAATGATGGAAGTGGCCTAGATGATAGAAAGGAGAATATTTACGAGGCTTATAAAGCTATGTATGAAAAATGGGTAAAAATGTGTAGAAAGAATGAAAGATTGAACGAACAAAATCTCTCCGTAAAGAACACCATCCAAGAGTTAGAAAAGAAATTGATGTTGGCATTAGATGAGCTTCATGAAGCTAGAATGAAATTAGTAAGTACCGAAAAGAGATTGAGAATGTTTAATGGAGGTACAGAAAAAACTAGAAAATTAATGGATATTAGTAAGGTTAAAGGGATCTTCAAGGCATTAGCTATAAGTGTGAGTGTTCTAAAGTAAATGAAGAGAAAAATGATATGTCCAGATCTGTCCGAAAAAAAAGAAACATCGAGAAAGAATCGAAGATTTGCACTCACATATCAATTTTTCAAAGTTATTGGGCATATAAGGCCAAGATGTCACCAGTCACTATAGATGCTGTTTCAAAGAAGTCAAAGCCAAAGAAGTATACGTCCCTCACAAAAATCTCAACATTAGCTCTTAGTACCGAAATCTACTTGGGTGAAAACGAGTGAATTGCAAGTTCTTGTGGTTCTTAAATCGATGAAGGCAACTTTGCAACATGGTTGGTATTTTGATAGTGGATGTTCACGCCACATGACAAGGGAAAAGAATTACTTAACTAAATATCATAGTTGTATGGATGGTTATGTGACCTTTGGAGATAGAAAGAAGGTTTCGGTGATTCGTAGAGGAACATTATGCTTGGATGGGTTGCCTCCTCTCAAGAATGTGCTTCATGTTGATGGATTAAAAGCCAATTTGCTAAGTATAAGCCAACTTTGTAATATGGTTTATTAGTTAAATTTACCAGTAATGGATGTAGGGTGCTAACTGAACAAGGAGCATGTCTTATGAGTGGCAAGCGATCAGTTGACAATTGCTACATGTTATAGGTCATGACCACCTGTAAATTAGCCACTCATGACAATAACATTGATTTATGGCATCAAAAGCTTGGACACATAAATTTTGATTTCATTAGCAAATTGACAAAATTGGAAGCTGTAAAGGGTCTAACAAAAATGACCAAAAAAGGGAAATAAATTTGTAGTGCATGCCAAATAGGTAAACAGATAAGAGTGCCACATAAAAGGGTTAGACACGTTACCTCATCACACATACTTGAATTAATTCACATGGATTTGGTTAGTATAACACAACATGATAACATTGGTGGAATAAGATATTTTTTAACTTGTGATGATGATTATTTGAGATATACTTGGGTATCATTTTTGAAAGAAAAATCAGATGCTTTCAAGACTTTTAGCAACCTATGTGTGTAGATCTTGAATTTGAAAAATATGACTATATTGAGAATTCGATCAGATAACGGAAGGGAATTTGAGAATACAAGCTTTAGTAACTTTTATGATGAGTATGGTATCATACAAGAATCTTTAGCACCTAAAACTCCACAACAAAATGGAGTTACTGAAAAGAAAAATAGAACAGTTCAAGAAATGGCTAGATCTATGTTAAATGGAAGTAAATTGTCTATGTGATTTTGGGTTGAAGCAGTTAATACAACATGCTATATATGTAATAGAGTTTATCTTTAGAGCATATTGAACAAGACATCCCATGAACTCTGGAAGGGAAAGAAACCAGATGTAAGTTACTTTCATGTTTTTGGCAGTAAGTGCTACATTCTTGTAGATCGGGAACAACTCAAAAAATTCTAGAGCAAAAGTGATGAAGGAATCTTCATTGGTTATTCAACTCACAGTAAAGCTTATCGAGTATATAATCAAAGCACCAATAAAATGCTAAAGTCCAAAAATGTTGTGATAGATGATGTATCTTTGTTGAATGGACAAGTGGCAGAAGAAAATCTACATAACCAACCTTTTGAACCAGCTCAAACATGCAATGAGACAAGCTTGAAAAACTACCCAGATTTGTAGTTATTTATTGCTGAGGAAGTAACTGTACAAATTGAAGAACTATTAGTTACTTCAGATGATGAATCAACTAAAACATTAGATGCAAACATTATTCCTTTAAATGTTCAAAACTCTAGAGAAACTGATTTGAACCAGGATTCTCTGTATCGAATCAGAAGAAATCATCCAGTAAAAAAATGCCATTGGAGATGTTAATGAAAGAAGAAAAACAAGGGAAAGAAAAAAGGTTAATTATCGAGAACTTGCAAGATACTTATGCTACACATCTTCATTCAAGCCAAAGAATGTTAAAGAAGCTCTACAAGATGAGTTCTGGGCAGTAGCTATGCAAGATGAATTAATTCATTTTGCACAGAATAATGTGTAGGAATTAGTGCCAAGACCGTCAGATACTAATGTAATTGGAACAAAATGGGTGTTTCAAAATAAAACAGATAAAAAGGGTAAAGTAACTAGAAATAAAGCAAGGTTAGTTGCTCAGGGATATTCTTAGGTTAAAGGAATAGAATTTGACAAAACTTTTGCACCGGTGGCACGACTTGAGTCTATCAGACTATTATTGAGCATAGTATGCATGAAGAGGTTTAAGCTTTATCAGATGGATGTAAAGAGTGCCTTTTTTAATGAAGTTATATAGGAATAAGTGTATGTTGAGCAACCACAAGGATTTATTAATTCAGCCCATGTAGATCACGTTTTTAAGCTAAAGAAAGCTCTTTACGATCTTAAGCAAGCATAAAAGGCTTGATACAAAAGGCTTACACAATATCTTATCAAGTAAGGATATAAACAAGGTAGTGTTTACAAAACTTTGTTTATCAAAAAGTTCAAATATGATTTTGTGATTTCTCAAATCTATGTTGATGACATTGTGTTTGGTGCTACACATCCAAAGATGGTAGATGAATTTGTTAAATTAATGACATCTAAATTTAAAATGAGTATAGTAGGTGAGCTAAATTTCTTTTTGGTTGCAAGTTATAAAAAATGAAGGATGGAATTTTTATATCGCAAACCAAATATGCCAATAGTATTATAAGGAATTTTGGCCTTAAGAATGCCAGAAATATGAGAACACCAAAGAGTGGCTCAATGAAACTAAACAAAAATGGACGACTCTCAATATTGTCAGGTTTGTTCTCGATCGTCCAATCAACTTAGAGGAGTTTCAACAACATGGTCTGAACACTTTCCTATCAAAGCAATCTTTACTGAAAGCTTCACTGCTTTCGAAGCACTATGATTCAGATCTGGTAGAAGAATTTTAATGCAATTTATCTTGTGATATTTTGAATGAGAATGCTATGAGTTATAGAGAAGTATATGTGCAAGGTCGGGTAGTCCGTTTTGATGCTGCTCATTTAAATATGTTTCTGGGATTTGATAATTTGAGTGGTGATCTCCTTTATGATGATGATTGGAATGTGTCAAACGATTTAATTGCTATGGTACTGACTGGTGGAAAATTGACTGCATGGCCGTCTAACTCTGAACTTCGTTCTTAAATGCTTACTCAAAAGTATTTCGTGCTCTTTAAATTAGATGTGATCAACTGGATGCCGAGCACATACGTTGTTTCTGTCTACTTGGCACAGGCCAAATTGATTTATGCGATCGATACTACGGTGCGATTCAATCTTGGACGCCTCATCATTAAAGCTATGTTGGCCATTGAAAGTAAGCTACATTCTTTATTATACTTTCTATGTTTAATCTCATAATTTTTTATATGCCAATGAAGTTTCCAAGATAGAGTTGAGCACACTTCAGTTGGTGGCCTTGATGAATATCTCTCCAAGAATTTTTCTTCAACCACTGGTAGTGGATTTGCAGTATACCACATCTGGTCCCTCGGATGTCTCGGGGACGACTTCTGTCGATCCTCATGCACCTCTCTTTACTAAAATTGAGAGGATTGAAGGTATTATTCAAATGGCTACTGATGCTCTTCGCCATATAAAGCAGAGAGTTCTACGCTTTCCTAGCACTCCTTGAATTAGTCTTTTTGGCATATGTTATCCCAAAGGGGGAGAAGATAAGACTTGACTGAAGTTGTTTGCTTTAATCTTCTATCATTTGTAGTTTATGCTTGACATGTGCTTGTGTTGTTGAATCTTAAATTGAGGGGGAGTATTGTGGATTCAATATTTATATGTCCAATTATGTTATTAGCGAGAACTTAAGAGTTGTGACAAAAATGCCAAAAAGTGGGAGATTGTTAAGATATATAGTATATATCTTTTTATTTAGTTTTGGTATCTTATTTATTAATTGGCCATATAAGATATTAATTGGATAATGACTTGGATTCAAAAGCTATTGGTGATAATCTTCTAATTATGATAGAGTCCTATCCTTAATTAATGTGTATCTTGACTAGAAGTATGATGGATTACGTGGGTAAGGTAAAAAGGCCTACTGCTGGAATTTCATTATAGTGGAAAATTTTTTTTTAATGTATGGATTTTATGTCTTGTTGTGGGTGTGCTTTGGGTGTTAATTGACGACAATCTTTAGTGCTTTTGTGGTGGTGTAGCCGATTGGTTTTTCTCTTAACTCTATAGTTTTTGTTTACTACTAAAAATGTCTATATGAGCTGGGTTTTTATTGGGTTTCTTGCATAACCCAAGGTTGTCTGTGTGAGGGCTGTACTTTATCATGAGTGAAAAATCAAAGGGGGTAATTGTTTCGCAAACTATCTGATTCATTTCTAGTAAATAAAAAATCAGAAAAATTAAAAGAATCAAAAAATAAATCAATACCAAAAATTTGGTAACGCAATTCGATACACCTTGCCTACATTTGTGAGGCCCTCACCCAGCTTAATCACTTTCACTGAAGTACAATATATTTACCCAAATCGTTACTGAGCAGATAACACTCAACCCTTGACACTATCTCTCAACCTCACTTCTCGTGAAAGATTTCCACACCCAATAACACGATTAACTCGTGTTAACCTTGTCAGAGGATTTTTCTAAACAACTTTTAATGAAAGAACAATAAACAAATAACTCAAGTGATGAATCAACTAAGAATAAAAACAAAATACACTTGAGACAGAAAAGAAGACAACTTCTCGAAAGGTTAAGCTTTACTAACATAAATCTGGAAATCATCGCAACAACAATGAGCTGGTTCATATAAACACATCACACAACCTAGATGAAGACCTCTTGAATAAAACAATCGGATAACCCACTTCACTGTAGCAACACCTGATGCACTTCATCTTAGCTGCTTTCCCGTGGCTTCAATCACCCAAAAAGTTATTCAGCTATCCACTCAAAAACATACGCTCTCAGCCACAATTTTTAAACACCCAAGAGTCACTTCAATATCCTCAATAATTAAAACGTTTGCAATGCCAACCTTTGCTCACAAATCAACTTTATTATGGCTCACCCAACCCATCACACGTTGTTCAGTAATTTTACAAAATGTGCATCACTAACGCAACTATTTCATTAACAATTAATGCACACCTATTATATTGCATACACGCACATCATTCACTTTCCCTCACACTCACGTTGGAGATCAACACTTAATGCACACTCACTTGGACTCAATGCCACACACACACCTTTTCCTTGAAAGCCGCGCACGCACACACACACACTAAGTGATAGACTTCAACTTTAATTCCAAGACACCCACGGTGGAAGCACACAAGGTCCTTGACCTATACACAACACACTTATATTTGTTCAGCTATTAACCTTTGTAATGTTGTAGCCGTATGTCTTTCTCTATTAACCATTAACGCACAACACGGCAACTATAGCTTTACCACACACATCATTAAGCCAACACCGAAACCATCTCTACCAACATAATTCAATAGTAAATCTATCCAATTATCAACATGTCCAGTAGTAAAATAATTCCAATATCAATATGATAATAGACTCCAATCCAAGATAGGATTCTTTTTCAACTAGGATTATTCATATAGCTTTTGAATCCAAGTCATTATCCAATTAATATCTTTTATGTATAATTAATAAATAATGCCAAAACTAATTACTTGGATATATAACATATATCCTAACAATCTCCCCCTTTTTGGCATTGTTTGTCACAAATATGAAACCCCCTAAAGGACATAATTGGACATATAACCATCAAATGCACAGATCCATTATCCCCTTTAGGACAAAAAAATGTCAAAAAGCACGATGAATAGTCAGGTATATACCTTTAAATCTCCCCCTGAATGGAACATTTACCATAAACAATCTTATGTCTCTTCCTTATGACAAAACAGTATCAAAACACGTAATCATAAAAATCAACCATAGGTGCAGCGGAAGAATCATAAGTACGCCAAAAAGACAAATTATCGCCATTTAAAACACTGAAAGATATGCCCGAAAGATAGAGAGAGACCCATACTGATGAGAGAGCTAAAGAGTCTTCGGTGGAGCCAAATAGAAGTCACAATGCAAAATACTAAAAAAATGAGACGATAATAACAACATAAAACAAAGAACTAAAAAAACTTTTCTTTTTACATTTCATTTCTTTTCCTCATTTCGTTTCTTTTCCTTTTTTTAAACAAAAAAAACTTCAAATATGTAAAGAACACAGTCCCTATGCCCCTCGAAAAAATTCAAACCTAGTTTTTTTCTTCGTCATATTATCTTTGTCATCGATTTGTTCTTCAAAAGTAATTGACTTGTCCTCTGTTTGACCAGTTGCTTTACAAATAGTAACTAACTGTAAATATATACAATTTCTTATTTTTCCTTTACTATATTTTGTATTTGTACTTGACCCTTTCTAATCCAAATGTGGTTGCTGCCAGAAATTTAATAGAAAGTGTCTAGATTTTCAATTTTGACCCCTTTAAAACATAATTTGCAACATCTTGTAACATCTCGGCCTTATGTGCCCAATAACTTTGCAAAAATGAGACGTCGATACAAATCTTCAATTCTTTCTCGATGTTTCTTCTTCTCGAACAGATCTGGACATATTATTTTTGTAGCATCCCACTCCCGCAGGACCCAAACCCGATATCGTGGGTGATATCTGAGTCCACGCCTCACGAGAGTGGTATGCTAAAGCACTCAATTTCAGTAATCACATTA
>JANVCQ010000004.1:34648231-34672071 GCA_025531925.1 Erythroxylum plowmanianum
ATATATTTTCATTTATGTTTTATATGGTTTAAAATTATATAATAATTAATATATTATGTTTTGCATATTGTTTAATATATTTTACATAATATTTATATGCATAAATAAGTTTATTATAAAATAAGTTATAGTTAAAATTAAAAATACTTTTTATTTTTATATTGACAAACAATCTATTGTATGAAGCTTTTTAAAAAAAGCTCATTTTTAAATGACAACTAAACAGTCAACTGATTTCTTAAAAAATCTCTACTAATAAAAACTCTACTGACAAAAACTATATTGATATAAGTTCATCTAAAGAGGCACGTACTCTGTTATTAAAGCGAGGAGATCTCGGTTTTGAGTTCATAAACGTGTAATGCGTTTCTCATTAAGAAACATGAAGGAAAGTCGTATTAAGTTGCTTTCAGTCTCCATGCACACCATGCTGAGCTTTATAGATTTTCGGATCAAAATTGAAAATCCACGAAAACGACATTGAATTGCATGCTTCTTAGTTGTCAGCTTGCGCATCAGTTCTATGGATGAAACCCAACTTTTTATTGGCTTTGAAAGCATGGACCATCGCCTTAACCCACATGTTGTAATTTTCTCCATTAGGTGAACATGACGTGATACTCGTTCTTCGATTTAGAGTTTGTGTTAAAATAATTAAACTTTGTATCTAAAGACTATAACTTAATTTAAGAATCTGCAAATCTAAAACTTATAAGCAATATATTTCTATGTTCTAAGACAAGTTTGTTGGATTTTAAGGAATGGCATAAGGTTACATTCAAGGGAATCCAATCATTAGGTGAGATAACTTAGGATAGTAAATGTTTGGTGCGAGTTGTTAGAAGGCTGTTTGAGGGCATAAGACCAAACTCACAATTTATTAGCACTTTCCTCTTTCAATCTATGAAAAATTATTGGTTCAAGTGAAGTATCTCACATATATAATATTCAAACACTCTTACATGAGATTTGTTCATTGAAATTGAAAAAATGAGGAAAAATCAATTCAAATTGATTCTCTCGGAAGAACAAAATATAATTATGATCTTTTTAAATATGTGAATAATTGATCAAACATTATCAATTAAGAATTTAAGATGAGGGAATGCCATCTAAACTATTGCTAATTGGTCAATCCCACGTGTTTTGCTACTCTTTTTCTCCTCACAAAAGTGGTGAACACGTGAAATGTATTATTTAAATATTTTTAAAAGTGTTAGATGTTTAATTATTTGAGTGGAATTTATTATTTAATTTACCCATCAACCTTTATTAAGCTTATATGGTCTATATTCACACGTGGACCTTAACTTAAATAGTTAATTCAAAGATCCAGATTAGATCAATGCGATCTAAAATCTACTTCTACATATTTATCTTTAGTATAGGAAACTTGTTATCTTTAAAGGAAAATGATTTAAAGGCTACTAACCAATAACTAACTTCTTTTTTCTCAATTATTTGCTTCTGTTTTTTAATATAAAAGGCTTGAAATGCTCAATCTAATTTGGTTAACTCAACTAGTCTTTATTTCAAAAATATGACACATTGACATGTCCAATCTGATTTGGTTGATTCGATTAGCCCTGTTTTAGAAGTATAGTATATTCTTCTTATGTTATCTTTAGGTCATCTAAATTTATTAACATATGAGTGACCTTCGTTAGATTAATGTCCTCATTCTTCTTAAATAATATTTAGACTTCTAGAAAAGTATCACAAATCAAATATCAGTTATCGGGTTACATGAATATAGGCTCTTGTAAAAGTGTAACAAGCTACATATTCTTCCCCATAGAAGAACGTCAACCGTAATTTGTTTAAATTAGTTTAAATAAATTAATAACTAAAGATGTGTCAAATAACTTAATTGCTACAGTACTGATTGGTAAAAATTTGACTGTATGGCTGTCTAACTCTGAACTTCGTTCTTCAATGCTTACTCAAAAGTATTTCGTGCTCATTAAATTAGTTGTGATCAACTGGATGCCGAGCACACAAGTTGTTTCTATCAACTTGGCATAGGCCAAATTAATTTATGCGACCGGTACTAGGGTGCGATTCAATCTTAGACGCCTCATCATTGAAGTTATGTTGGCCATTGAGAGTAAGCCATATTTTTTATTATGCTTTCCATGCTTAATCTCATAATTTTTATATGCCAATGAAGTATACTTGAGTTGGTGATCTTGATGAATATCTCTCCAAGAATTTTTTGTCATCCTCGTCTAGTGAATTTGCAGTATACCAAATCTGGTCCCTCGAATGTCTCGAAGATGACTTCTGTCAAACCTCATGCAGCTTTCTTTACTAAATTTGAGAGGATTGAAGGTATCATTCAAGTGGCTACCGATGCTCTTCGCCACATAAAGCAACGAGTTTTACGCTTGCCTAGGTGTTAATTGACTACAATCTTTAGTGCTTTTTGTGGTCTCTTAAGTCTATAGTTTTTGTCTACTGTCAAAAACGTCTGTGTGAGCTGGCTTTTTATTGGGTTTCTTGTGTAACCCAAGGTTATCTGTGTGAGAGTTGCACTTTATCATGAGTTACTGCTGTTGGTTGCAAAAAGAAAAGATCATCTTGAGTGGATGTTGTGTCTTTGTCTTGGGACTGTTATCGTTAATGTTTTTCTGGTTGCTCTGAACATTGCTCTTCAATTCTTCAACATCAATCTTTTGCTGTATTTGTTGGTTGTCCTTGATGATTCATGGTTGAAAGTAAGGCCAAAAAATTCCAGCAGCTAACTACAACAATTTAGTTGGTGAACAACTTTCAGATCGGTCTTAGAAGGAGTTGAATTTATCAGAAAGTTGTTTCTCTCTATCTCAAGTATTTTCGTTTTTGTTTCTAGTTATTTTAATCATTTGAGTTGTTCCCTTAATTGTCTTTATTATTAAACTGTGTGTGTAAATCCTTTATCGAGGTTAGTATAAGGTAGTTGTACTATTAAGTGTAAAATATTTTCACAGGAAATAAGGTTGAGATAGTGTTAAGGGTTGAGTAGTGTTAGCTTAGTAAAGGCTTGGGTAAATCTATTGTATTTTCGTAAAAGTATTAAGTTAGTTGAGAGTCCTGCAAACGTAAGCAAGGTATGTCGAACTGCATTACTAAATTTCTGGTATTTTTTTGTTATTTCGCTTTTAATTACTTTTGTTTTTGTTTGTACTATAGATGTCTATAGTAAAATTGGAAAGTTTGCGAAACTGTTACCCCCTTCGATCTTTCTAAGTACAAATGAGAATCTCTAGATAACTTCTCAATCCGTCTTATATTCCCTTCAATTTTGTGTAATACGCTATTACAAACATACTCTAGTTAGCCATACGGCGGTGAATTTGTTCCGGGGCCTTATACACATCGCCTGTCACACTATGGGAGCTGGCCATGCCCGAAGTCGTTACCTTAACCGCAAGGAAGGGGATGTCGAAGGTAGGGCTAGTGACTGGAGTGAAGTCGTAACAAGGTATTAAACGAACCTCTCCAGAAGGTAATTTTAATGTAGTCGATTTTTCCTCTTTTGCAATCAGTTTTGCTACAGCACCACAACAACAAAGTAGTTTTTTCACTATTTCCTATACTAGGAGATTTCACTTGGAAAAGAAAATGTTCCATACTAATGAATTCGGGTCCATAACCATGAGTTCCAATGTACGAGATCTTGGTAAGCAGAAGCAAGAATGCTGGCTTGAGTAACGCAAACATTGGTGAGAATCCAATGTCCCGAAAACTTAAGGGTTCCTCTGCAAGGTTTGTCCACGGAGGTGAGTCAGGGCTTAAGATCAGGCCGAGGTTGACAATAAGTTATTTCAAAATTGACTATTTGTCCCTCTGTTAGAGGTGTTCCAGAAATATCTGCCTCATTGAATTAATGAATTATCTTGGATCTATGTTGAATTGGTAGGTACATGTATAAGTCGAAATGATTTTCCAATTAGATTTTGTAGTGATTTATATAGTGAATCAAAGAAGGCATTATGGCATTAAGATTTCCAAGGTTTAGCCAGGTTTTTGGGGCATTGGATTCTCACCAATGTTTGTGTTACTCAAGCCGATATTCTCACTTCCGCTTCGTCCACCTTTATCTCTATGTTTTCACATCGAGAATTCTCAAAGGGAATAAAGTGAGGAGATCTCGCTTTTGAGTTCGTAAACGTGTAATGCGTTTCTCATTGAGAAACATGAAGGCCAGGAAAGTCATCTTAAGTTGCTTTCAGTCTCCATGCACACCATGCTCAGCTTTATAGATTTTCGGATCAAAATTGAAAATCCACGAAAACGACGTTGAATTGCATGCTTCTTAGTTGTCAGCTTGCGCATCAGTTCTATGGATGAAACCCAACTTTTCATTGGCTTTGAAAGCATTGATCATCGCCTTAACGCACATGTTGTAATTTTCTCCATTAGGTGAACATGACGTGATACCCGTTCTTCGATTTAGAGTTTTGTGTTCAAATAATTAAACTTTGTATCTAAAGACTATAACTTAATTTAAGAATCTGAAAATCTACAACTTATAAGCAATATATTTCTATTTTCTAAGACAAGTCTGTTGGATTTTAAGGAATGACATAAGGCTACATTCAAGGGAATCCAATCATTAGGTGAGATAACTTAGAATAGTAAACGTTTGGTGCGAGTTGTTAGAAGGCTGTTTGAGGGCATAAGACCAAACTCACAATTTATTAGCACTTTCCTCTATCAATCTATGAAAAATTATTGGTTCAAGTGAAGTATCTCACATATATAATATACAAACACTTAATAAAAACAACTTTATAAGATTCGTTCAATGAAATTGAAAAAAATGAGGAAAAGTCAACTCAAATTTATTCTCTCGGAAGAACAAAATACAATTTTGATCTTTTTAAATATGTGAATAATTGATCAAACATTACCAATTAAGATGAGGGAATACCATCTAAACTATTGCTAATTGGTCAATCCCACGTGTTTTGCTACTCTTTTTCTCCTCACAAAAGAGGTGAACACGTGAAATTTATTATTTAAATATTTTTAAAAGTGTTAGATGTTTAATTATTTGAGTGGAATTTATTATTTAATTTACCCATCTACCTTTATCAAAGCTTATATAGTATATATCATATATTCAATCTTTTACAATGAGTATTCGCTACTTAATTTTCACGCATAGACCTCAATCTAAAGAGTTAGTTCAAGGATTTAGATTAGTCAACATGGTCTAAAATCTACTTCCTTTGGTATAGGAAACTTGTAATCAATAACTAACTTCATTTTATTGCTTTTTTTTATATAAAAAGGCTTGAAATGCTCAATTTAATTTGGTTGGCTCAGTTAGTCTTTATTTCAAAAGTATGGCATATTGACATGCCCTGTCTGATTTGGTTGGCTCGATTAGCCCTTGTTTTAGAAATATAGTACATTCTTCTTATGTTGTCTTTAAGTCATCTAAATTTATTCCCATATGAGTGACCTTCGTTGGATTAATGTCCTCATTCTTCTTAAATGGTAATTAGACTTAGAAAAATATCACAAATGGATCTCGGTTATATGAATATAGGCTCTTGTATTGGACAAGTGTAACAAAACTACACATTCTCCTGGTAGAAGAATGGCAACCCTAATTTGTTTAAATTAGTTTAAATAAATTAATAACTAAAGATGTGAAATTTTATTTAATCTACATATATATAAAAGATAGCAATCGTTATATAAAAAATGTTGTATTCGCATTTCTCGAGTGACTTGGAGAAACTTGCTGGTCTTGCCTTTTCTTGACAACAACATTCCCCAACTTTAGCTCGAAGCATCAAGGCATACATGGGTTAATCATGTGAGCCCTTGATTCCTTTCTAAAGTTTAACAATATTACGCAAGAACCTACCAGAAAACCACGAGCCAAAGACAAAAACAGACGGCGGATGGACACAACACAAGCCGTTTTCATACCTAAATTATACAATCCGTTCATGTTATAATAATACTCAAAAACTTCTAAGGCTGGTTCATTAGATAGGTTCACATTTGATGAGATAAAGACTGTTCCTATTATGTATGTTGTAGTTTTAATTCAGAAAAGGACCCCACTTAATCTTTAAATTAAAGATTACTTAATACTTTACATTTTAGTTTTATTAAATAAACTGTGTAATATAATTTAAAAATTAAACTCAATTTTATTTTTAAATTTGTTATTAAAAGTTATTTAATAATTTTAATTTAATAAGACGTCCATATATCTTCCAAATTTAGTGATATGTTTAGTTATAATTATAAGTTTAATTCAAGGAATCTATTAGGTAGGAAAAATAAAGAATTGTACTACCATGTTCTACTCAAGGCAAACACGTACTACCTGCCATTCCTATCAAAGTTTTTCCATGGCCGTGGCCCCAAAAGCCTGAATAGGAATCAGAAAAGCTTTGGAGTCAAACCAAATTATCTCAAACCAACCACATAAAATAAGAAGTTAATACGAACTTACATGCTTCCCTTTTAATCTATAAAGATACAAAGCGATTTTAATCCAATCAATTTAATCAAAATCGTCTGACCTTTTAATTCGATTTTTAATTTTTCAGTTTAATTTACATTAATAACTCTTGTTGTTAAAAACAGATTAAGTTAATTTTGTAAACTAATAAGTGCTTAGAAACTAAAATAAATCAATAAATTTTTATTTAATAATATATTTTTAATTAAATTTTAAATTCTTTAATAATTAAAAACAATCTCTTTCAATCACATTTTAAAATTTTAATTTTATTTATTCTTTAATTAATTTTACGATAGTCTCATTAATTACATTTGAATTTTTTAAAGCTTAAATCTCCCGTATTACTTATCTAGATTTTGGTCCGGTTTTTCAAACATAAGATATTTGAACTATTTGTTTTTTTAATAGGCTGCTCCTTTTTTTTTTTTCTGGTCGTGAACCCAATAGAATTCGATATAATTTGTAAGAGTGCCAATCAAATCATTGCAAGAACATAAGGAATTGAGTCTGATTATCTAATAACAGTTTAGGAAGTGAAAGGACAAAATGACATAATAGTTAATACTTAATTCTAGTATATATTAATATATAATCTTGTATTATAAACTTGGACGGATACAACTAAAATTCTTCATTGTCTCTATTTTCATAATCCTTGTCCTTAGTTAGAACACAGTATTATCAATTATTTTCAAACAATCAGGAAGAAAAAAGAAAGAAAGAATATGGAGATTGCTGATGAACATTGAATTTTACTTCAAGGTTTGTTCTAGCTCGCCTGTAGCTTTCTCCCCAACCACCACACCTAAGAGCTCATATCACTGATCTATTCCACTACTCCTCATGAAAGAACGAACTACACAGTAGAGAAAGCAGAAGATGGGATTTTCTTGGAGAAAGGAATCTAAAGATTACAAGCTAAGATCCTCCGTTTACATTCCAGCAGAAGAATTCCACAAAAACAGATGCATATACTTGATCTGTCGATCTTTAAATTAATATATGATGATCAAAACTCCATAGTTAATGAAATTATTTCCTACACATTTCTGTTTTCTGTTACAAGCTCCAGCGATCTGTCCGTAAGTTCTTAATCCTCGTACTTTGCTAATTAATCCTCAAATCCAACTTTCTTCCATATAGCATTTCTCACCTGTCGAAGGTCTCTTCCTTTCAGAGTCCTACCTATACCTTCATGAACCGAAAACGAAGCTCCTCTCTTTCTAGCTAAATATTCATGAGGTGGAACCCTTCCGTCGTGATCGTCGTCGATTTCGTCGTCGAAGTCAGTGTCCTCGTCGGCGAGAACCCCATCTCTCTCTTTCATCTGATGCTCTTCTTTGTAAATCTTTGACCAATCCGGTATGTTCACAGGCAGTGAAGCACAAGTCACGGGACTCCTATCCATAGCTTGCTCTATCTTCCTTGACACTTTCTTCGACGAAGCTCGCGAGGTCGGCAGAAATTTCTTGGTCTCCATTGCAGAAACTGCACTGGAAGTTGTACCACTCCAAATATCAGCCTCATCGAACTCAAAAGCATTGTCAGGAGGTGTATTGAGCCCTGGAGCTAAGAAAAAACTGTTAGCCCTTGAATGCAAAATCTTCTTTGACGCCATTGATGATTGAGAATCAGAAGAAAATATGGTTTTGAAGGAATGAGAAGTAAATAAGAGGAAGCGTCTCTTCTTTGTCAATACTCATGCTTTTCTTTATAGTATGTGGTGTTGTGTAATGGATAAGACCTCCGTAAAAGGCAATAATTTCACTGTCCATTCTTAATAATATAGTTCTAGTGCTAACCTGTTGTCGACCTTGGCTCAGCTCGCACGTTTCATGCGAAATCAACGGTCAGTGATTAATCGGAATGGACTTTAGAGAGATTAGCGTGGGGGTGCTCACAGATTAGCGGGATTGACACGTCGGAAAATACTATGTTCCTAATAAAATGTATAGATAGGGACGAATTTATCCTTTCAGGACAAGAGGACGCGTGGGGTAAAGGGAGCTGTCCGATGAAAGTACTCATTGGTTGTTACTGAGAGGATCAAAGTGCCCATGTTTGCCACGTCATGTATGGTGTCGTTTCTTTGTCTCGGTGCGTTGATGACGTTGCTCTCTCTAAACATGAACTGGTCAAATCAAACATAAAAGAGACGAGCCTACTCGTAATTTCACTCGGTTATTTCTTAATTTAGGTACATTGATGAAAAAAATCAATTTTTTAAAATTTAATTGAAAGTTAAATTGGTAAGGCAAGAAATTTAAGACCTAAAATATTCAATTGGGTTAAAAATTAAGTAAAATTTTAAAACTTGAAATATAATTGAAAGAAATTATCTTTATCTATTAAATAATTTAAAGTTTATTTAAAAAAAAGATATTGTTAAATAAATATTTATTTATTTATTTTAATTTATAATAATTTATTAATTTACAAAAATTGATCAATTAATTAATAAATTAATCAATTTTTTATAACAAGAGTTATTAATAATAAATCAAAACAGAAAATTAAAAACTGAATTGAAAACTTAACAAATTTAAAGTTTTTACTATTAAATCAGTCAAATCAACAAAATTTTATAATTATAGGAAAAAATCATACAAGAAACAAACATTCCTTTTTCGTGTTATTTATCGAAATTAAAATGTACAAATATTATGAGAAATATATAATTTGTAGCATTGAACCATGAAATTCTAATTAGCATTTTTAATGTATTAAGTTAAAAAAGGATGTGAAATGTATCTAATTTCTAATAAAATTTGAGAAAAAAATTTTTAAAAATATAAAATTTCACACCATCTTTAATTTTTCATATAGATAAAACGAAAACAATCTCCCTATTAAATAATTATGATCGATAATGATAGAGCTACAAGCCTCACTCAATTTACGAAATTGCTTATTTTTAATTTCTTAATGATGTTCAAAGGTAAACAAAACCCATTCAATAATCTCTTATTTTTATAGAAAATTTGTCCCAACTGAATTTTTTATCGAATAAAGAAATATTCACCTCGTTTTCATATGAGAAAATGAAGTTGGTCAAATGTATGTATTTATTATACATATAATGTAACAAAACTAAAATTGGTTTCCCATTACCTCCAGAGATCAAATAGCAGTATTTGTAGGACCGTACAAACATTTCTAATTATGAGAACAAATCAACAGAAGAATAGAGGATTTCATGTGTCTAAGTTACCCCTTCACGTTTTCTTGGCTCAATGACAGGAAAAGCATCTCTTCTTGTTCGGCTCTTCCATACTGGAAACGTATAAAAATCAATTAATCTAATTAAGAGGTTATAATCCCAACGCTATTCTCTGTAATTATTAATGCACAATCACGTCAAACAAGGTTAATCATTTGTACCTCTTCCTGCTTGTTTCGTCTTACATGAGGATCATGTGTTGTTAATCTATTAGTTAACTAACTAAATTATTTAACACACCAACACGGCTTCCAATCAGCCCTCAGTCAGTCTACTCTTATCGTGAACCAACCAATTACCATTTTCATTAACGTGAAGGGTTGGTTTAATGTTTCAAACAGACACATTTTAACTCATCTATGAGAATAACGTGCAAAGCAAAACCCATAAATACATGCGTGGTTAATGTTTGAGTCCAATACTTTTACAAGGTTCAGTGAACGAAGAAACGTACACAGAAGTGTTGATATGCAGCATGCAAAGAACCTTCAAAACACAAGGGGATTGCTACTCCTCCTCGTGAATAGAGTAGTACGGTTTCTTGTTATGTTTTGGTAACTTTTCTTAGTATAGATAGGCGTGCTGAGGTTCTCTTTTTACAGTGGAAAAGATTAACACTGCACGTTTCTACTTTCTAGGCGTTTGATTTTTAAAAGTTTAGATTAAGAAATAGCAACATATGACGAACATTTCTTATCCAATCTTTACATCCAAGGCCTATTTAACTATAAGCAATTAAAATAGGTCAAAATTGGATTTAAACTAACAAAAAGGTCCCGAAGTTTCGTAGCAAAGCCCATCTTAAACCTTTCTTTTTAATTCATAGTGATCATCGAAGAATTTTAAAGAATTAGCAACGAGTGAAAAGAATAACCATTTTTTTTACTGGATACGAATTACGAAGTCACTCTTTTGTGCTCCTTTTATATATAAAAAATGATTTGGCGCAAGATATAAAAATGCTTTAGCAAAAGCCTCTCTCTCAGTTCTATTATTAGTAGCCTTGAATCAAGTGATGACATTAATCAAATCAAAATTAGCTAAAATATATTTTAAATCTCAACGTCTATAATAAAATATGACTGGAACTCTAATTTTTTGAAACATTCAAATTAAACTCCAACAGAACATTCAGAATAAATTCTAAATGAACAGAAAATTTAATGGATTTAAATTTTCGTTAGTTAAATATTATATCAATGCTAGTATGACATCATTTTTATATTTTTAAAATAGAAAAGTTGATCTTACTGTTATTTAATTAGTTTTTTTAAATTATTCAGAGAGTGAATATCACAATCACATAGCAGAGAAGACCTATTGTTATACATTTCACAAAGTGGATCCCACTTGTTAAGTGACAGTGAGACTCGTTATTACATATTTTAAATAGTAGATCCCACTTGCATGTGATATAATCTCTTTTTATTTAAATAATAATATCACATCAGCATTGACGTGCCATTTAATTGATGAGAATTTAGTTCCTTTAAATTTTTCATTCACATAAGGTCTATTTTAAATATTTTGAAAATGTTGTGATTCAATTTATACTCTTTAAAATGTTAGAGTCTATTTGAACGACTAAATGAACCCTAACCTTTAGATTGGTGTACAAAATAGACCTTAACGTTTTACAGTATTCAAATTGAATCCTAACGTTTGTAAGACGTTCAAAATGAATCTTAATGTTTGGAAAACATTCAAATTGAACTTTGACCACTAATGGTGTTAAGGTACTGTCAGTTATCTGTAGACGTGGCCAAAAATTTGTTGACATGGATTTTTTTGAAATTTTGATTGTAAGACCCACTAGAAGTTGATGTGAACTTTGTTAAATAGAGGTGGGTCCCACCTATAGCTTTAATGCTGTGTTTTTGGGTGATTTCTGCATTTAACATTGCATATTTGCGTTGTGTGTGAACGTGAAATGCAACGTTTTGTTCACGCAGTGCTCCTCCCTTAAATGCATCATAAGAGGTGGAGATGTACCGTCTTGAACAAAAACAAGACAATGTGTTTACTTCTTCCTTCCTCCTACAGACAATCCCTAATCTCCCATCTTCTTCAATTTTCACACAATTTGTTGTCTTTGAACTTCAACCCGTAATTGTGTTCTTCCTCAAACGATTTCAGTTGCAGTGTAATTATTTCTTATTATCACACACACCAAAATTAGAAGTAACTCAACTCACACACTCTTCGGGTGTTTAAACAAGAAGTTGACATTTCATCGTGGTATGTCTATTGTTATCTGGTTTTTATGTTTTTAAATGTATGATCCCCTA
The DNA here is from genome assembly GCA_025531925.1 of Erythroxylum plowmanianum. NCBI lineage: Eukaryota > Viridiplantae > Streptophyta > Magnoliopsida > Malpighiales > Erythroxylaceae > Erythroxylum > Erythroxylum plowmanianum. The sequence continues at coordinate 34,660,215 of JANVCQ010000004.1, forward strand.
AATCTACTTGCTTATTTGTTTATGATTTTATACCGCAATCCCTTATGCTTGTTGAGGTATTAGATGTTAGTTATGGTCCCATATGCAAAGATAATGTGTTGGTGTTCTATTATACAGTTTGGTCTGTCTTGTACATTTCAATCAAACTAACACTTAATGAACTTGGAATAAATTAGAATAATAAATGTGGTCAATACAAATTGATGATGTTATCATGCAAATTTCTGCCTTTACACATATGTTTAATTCGTTGCTTACAAAATCATTAATCCAATTTCTCCTCTGTTAGTTGCTTACAAAATCGTATCTCCTCTGCTAATTGCTTAAAAACATCATATCTCCTATGTTAATTACTTATAAAATCATTAATCCAATTTCAGTTTTAATCCTTTAAAGTCAAGATTAATTATATAATAAGATTTTGTGAGTTGTACCTTTAATTTTAGGTGATGTGATTGTAATTTACATATAATTGACTTGTATCTGTAATTTTAGATGTTCAATTATAAAGTAAACTTATTTGTGCAATTTGAATGAGATGTATTACACTAAGACCTGAATATACATTATGTTTCTCAACGATGCAAGCCTATTAATACTAAACAGTATAATCAATAACTTGCCACTTTGCATTGTGAGTTTTAAAGTTTATGAACACTCATAATTTGACTTCTATATTTTTAAATTTTGACCTTGAGAGGTGACATGTTGTATGGACTAGCTGTAATGTTTTATAGATTAGTAGAGAATACAAGTGTAGCTTGTAACAATTTATGATGCATAAGTTAATGTTGATAATAAGAAGATGAATTAGAAATGGAAAAAGTGGTTGATAATGTATTACTATCATGTTATGATGCATGATTTATAGTAGTTTAATTTTATTTATGATTCATGATTATCAGTTTAAGTTTACTAGCATTATTTTATCAAATTTGAAATGTTTAATTGCTTATGTTATCTTCTAATTCTATAATTATGCATGCAGTATCCATTATAGTGTTAATAATATCATTTAAATCTATGTTTTTTGGTGATACACTTACCTTTATAGATTTATTGTGAACAAGTGTACGATAGCCAAATTTGGAAGCATAAGGTGGTTTTATGGTGGAAAGTTTGTTATAGAGTTAGAGTTGAAATATGTTGATAGGGAATCAAGTATTTTTGATAAAGTAAACTTGGATTGTGTTAGCTATAGGCAAATATGTGAGATGGGGAAGGAGTTAGGATACCTTCAAGTCGATAAGGCCTATTACAGAGTACCCACTTTTGAGTTTAGTGAGTCTTTGATATTTATGGAATCAAATGAAAGTTGTCTAAGGCTCATTAATTTGATTAAAATCCACCAAATGGTTGATGTATATGTAACTTATATGTTAGACACCCTATCATTTGTTCCTGACATATTGTCTATATCTGGAGGAGAGGATGGAGGATGGAGATAAGGAGGGTAAGGAAGGAAGTTGTGGAGATACTAAAGGTGTTAGTAGTGTAGGTATTGGTGTAGGAGTTGATGAAAGAGTTGACGAAGAGGTGGATGAAGATGAGCATGATAAAGGTTTTATACAAGTTCAGATTCTCAATGACCACGAATCAGTTGAAATTGAGTTGACAGATTTTGGTAGTTTTATTGGTCGTGATGAATATCCTAGTGGAGAAGAGCCTGATGAACCATTGCGAAGACCAAGTAGTGGTATTAGTCATAATCCATTCGATGCTGAACCAAATTGGAGATTGGGGATGGAGTTTGTCTCTACAAAAAAATTTAGAGAGTTTGTTGTGGATTATATAGTGTGGACAGGCTACAATGTGAAGTTTAAAAAAAGTGAAAGACATAGGATGAGAGTGAGATGTATTGAGGGATGCGCATGGAAGTTGTATATCGTTTGTGACAAGAATGAACAATGCTTTAAAGTGGTGACATACAATGATGAGAATAGGTGTTTTATGACAAACAAACTAAATTGGTTTCCGTTAAGTTCCTAATGAGACATTTTAGGGACATAATACTTGAGAAGCCTGGTATCTTGACAATGAAGATTGTTAAAGAATGTCGAGAAAAGCTCAATATATTTGTCAACTTAAATATATGTAAAGCTGCAAAAAGGAGATTGAGAAAAGAAAGGGCGAGTGATAATGTAAATGAATATGTGAAGCTACAAGGATATACTCATAAGTTGAGGAATAGTAATCCTAGATCAACAATTGAGTTAAAGTTAATTAAAAGTGAAGAAACTAGTTTATTACAGGTATGCAAAATTAAGTTTTACATATTATTGACAATGATAATTATAACGTTTATTTATTTATGAAGTTTATTCATTAATTCATACATATTTATCTCTTTTCTGTCAAAAGATTATACATATGCTTTGATGCGATGAAAACAGGATGAATGCATTTGAGGCCAATCTTTGGTATTGATGATTGTTTTCGAAGACTGAATTCCAAGGTGAACTTTTGAGTGCAGTTAGGAGGGATGGTGATGGAGGTATGTATTCGTTGGCTTGTACATTTTTTGAGGTAGAGAACACTAATGCTTAGACCTGATTTATGAGTTTGTTAGCTTCAAACTTGGAGATGGGTAGTGGTGAAGGACTACCAATAACATCAAATATATAAAAGGTATTTTTTAATTCATTAATTAATGGTTAGATGTTGTATCAACTATTTATTAACTTAATCTATTATATTGTTATAGGCATTGATTAGAGCAATGGAAGAGACAAAATCATATGTCACTCATCGGATGTGTGCTAGTCACATATTTCATAATTGGCATATGAATTGGAAAGGAAACAATTTGCAAAAGCAATTTTGGAATTATGCTTGGTCAACGCATGTAAAAGATTTTAACGAGCAGTTGAAAAGATTGGACAAAATCACACATGGATATGCATCATTGTTGCTCGAATATTTGAAGGAGAGATGGGTCAGATGTTACCAGTCCTTTGAATCTAAATGTCCAGCTGTTGATAACAACATAAGTGAACAATCAATGGATGGATCTTACCAACTAGAGATAGGACAATTATAAGCATGCTAGAAAAAATTAGAATCATGGTGATGAAGAGGCATGCAGAGAGGAGACAATTTGTATATGACTAAAAGTTAGAAGTTGCACCCAGGGTTGTGAAGAAACTAGAGAAGAATAAAAAAGATCGTATGCAATGGAGAATTGACTGGAATGGTGATGGAGTGTACGAATTTTTCAAAGATGATGCCAAACATATTGTGAGGATTGGTAGATACCAATAATGTAGTTGTTGGTCGTAGAAGTTGTACGGATATCTTTGCAAGCATGTTTTAATTGTTGTTCACTATTCGAAACAATGGTCCGAGGGATATGTGGATGAGTTCTATAAGACGTCCAAATTCATGAAACTATATGAGCATATGTTGTAACCAATTAGAAGTCCAATTTTCTGACCTATAGTTGATGCAGAACTAATAAAACCCCCAACTAAAAGAGTTTATGCGAGGACGACCTTAAACAGCTAGAAAGAGAGGAGTAAATGTGAAACATCTTGTTATCCCATGTTAGGGGCTAGAACCCTAGAATAATATACATGAGAGTTTATTGAGAAGTTAGAAAGTGCATTACATGCTCATGCATAATATAGCATACATATACATGTGATTATTACTCATTACACATATTACAATGATTGTACATGCATCTATTGACAATTTCTGGGTATAACTAATTTATAAATGTGATTTTATTGAAAATTGTTTTGTAGAGTATATTTATTTATTTGGAATATTTGGTGAAATTTAGGAAATTTCCAAATTTTTGGGTATTTCTAGACTAGAAAAAATATCGAGTGGTAAGACAATTGATAAATGGTAGGAGAAATAAGAGTCTAATGACAATGAAAAATTTTGATAAATGACATTGGGATTTAATGACATATGTCATTGAAAAATGAGAGATAATTGGAGTAGAAATTGGAGTTAATTGGACTAGTTTAATAAGAGAACCTAGTTTAAACTCTTAGAAACTGGACATGTGGCAAGTGATAAGTGTCACTTGCCAAGCCTAGTCTTTATTCTCAAGATTATACTTGAAAGACAATTTAATTGTTTGAATCTTGTTTATTTGTTCTTCTTCTTCTTCGTGACTTTCTTCATCTTCTTCACGAATATTCTCACCAACCTCCATCAACGTTGAAACTAGCTTTCTCATCTTTCACTTGCTACTCTTACCTTGTTGTTTTCTTCATTTAGCACAAGAAAACCTAAACCTCCCAACCTTCATGATGATGTATGTGAGTTGTAGGAGAAATTAGAGCTTCTTGGTGTTCTTGAAGAATTTGGAGATTTAGAAGCTAAATCAAGTAAGTTATGCATTAACCATCATGGGCAGAGTTAAATGAAAGTAATAGGATGAGTAATTTGAGATTGGTGACTTGATCATGAAATTATATGTGTGAATTGTGAGTGATGAAATGTTTATATAAATATCTTATTTCTGCATATAAGATGATTAACCTTTCTTAAGTTGTTGTAGAGATGAGTTTTAACTTAAAAGATCATTAAAAATGGGTATAAAAAGAGTGTAGAAAATTCATGGAAAGATGATATGTGTATGCTATATTTTTACTGTTATTACGTGAATCCCTTTGGGTGTTTTAGAGGTGAACTAAAATGAGTCTAGAATTAAGGAAAAAGGAGTAATGTAATGTTGTGATGTGGGAAAAATTAAAATGATAAATTAGAGATGAAATGAAGGTGTTGATGAAGATGAAAAAAATGCAAAAAATATGAGGAATGTGTGTTTGATATGTTCAGTTTTTGATGTTTGTGATTAATCATAGATTTTGATTTGTTTGTGTTGAGTTAAGCTGAAATGGAAGTAGAAATGAAGAGGAAATAATGAGGACATAACTTAGAAATGTTAGATTTAGTAAAAGAGATGAAAATTCTGTAGTTTCATAAAATTTGGAGAACATCGTCTGTCAAGATCGTCCACAAGTACGATTGTGACAGAGAGGGAGCCTCAGAGGAGCTGCACGATCTTGCAGAAGCACTATCGTGACTGAGAGGAATCCTCAGTGGTCTTGCACGATCATACTTCTAAGGATTATTTAGGAATTGCACGATCGTGCGAGGTATCTGGAAATGCTGACAGTGAGCAACCAACTAGTGCACGATCGTGACAGTGAGGGTGCAGTGATATTTGTCAATTTTGAACATCCTTCACTCTTTTAACCATAACTTCTTCTCTGGACCTTCGATTGACTTGAAATTTGAACCACAAACTCTCCACACATTTTATTTTCTCTCCACCAAATTTCATGGCCATATAAATTCATTAGGAAAGGATTGATAATGATTGATTGATGAGTTTAGGATAAAAATGGTGAAGTGTGCTGGAATTTCTTAAATGGAGTGTTTTCATTGAACATACATTTGTATTTTGGCCATATACTGATTTGTAGACATATAAATGGAATGATTTTAAGTTTATATTAAACTAGAGATATATGGATACAATTTTCATGAAGAAATCAAATTTAAATTATGTCTTTAAGCATCTCAAATTTTGACTTGAAGTTAAATATTGGGTGCAGTTTCAGTTTGAGAATAGTCGATAGTTTTTGATGTATAACTTGTAGAATACTGTACCAAATTATAAGAACTTGTTGTCATTAGGAACTTAAGACATATGGTAAAATGTGTTTAAAAGAAGGTGATGCCTAAATACTTCATTTTCCTTGTCTTAATGACCATGCAAAATTGACCAGAAAATTTATTTTGAGAAAAAGCTAGAATGATAAATTGAGTGATGAACTTGGAATAAATTTGTATTATTGAGGTGTAAAACCTAAGTTTAGATTAGACTTATATGAGTTTTGATTTATGAATGATCATGTGATGTGAATAAAGGAAACATACCCAGGATTGTCATTAAGCATGCACTGTTCATAATCCATATATACATAAATGCATAAACGAGAACTTATATAATTGTGCAAATTTGTGATATATATATATAAATGTATGTTGCATGATATAGAGGAGCATTTATACCGTCAACATCTAGACGTTGTCGGAACTTCAAGGCAATAGCTATTTGGAGTAAATTGTGAGTAACTTATATGATCTCACTTGATAAATTGTTTGTTTTAAATTCTGTATTAAAATATTTTGCAAATGTGATTGTGTTGATTCCGGACATTGAAAGTCTAAGGCATTTGATGCATGTAATGAAAGTGCTCCTTGTATGTAAATTTGATGAAATAAGTGATACTTAACATTTATGTTGAATGTCGGATCAAGGTTCGATAATAAATGTGAATGTGATGTATTTTATTACATGAATGCATGACAACATAAAGGTTGTTGTAGCTGAAGTAGCCACCGAAAAGAATTTAAAGCTTAGAATGTGATAAGAGCCTCTAACTCAGTTGTGAATGTACCCGATATCTACTAAGGAATATGGGACATTATCTAAAACAAGCTCGGTATCCATAAGAGATATGGGCTAATAAAAAGGCACTTGATCATAGCAAAGGAATAAATGAAAGTGAGTCTTATGTGCATTGCATTTATAATTGATATGTATGTTTTAAATGATCGAAATGATCTGTTTGACTGCTTTAAATATGATAAGTGAAGTTAGTGATATGTGATGCTACATGATAAATGAAATGATGTAAATTATGTGAATATGTGATGTAACGTGTTATATGATTTGAGTGAACCATCGAGGATGGTTAACTCACTGAGTTCACAAAACTTACCAAAATTGCAACATTGATATTTCAAGTTTTGAGAGAGGATACTAGTGAAAGAGAGACTATAGAAAAAGTATAAATTTTGTACTTTTAGAAAAAAGAAATGACTCAAAGGTCGTTCAGCTGAGACTGAAGGATTTAGGTAGCATTTTTGTATAATTCCTCATATATGTAGCGTGTTCTGTATTTAGTTTTGATAATATACATATTTGGATGATATTGTAAAGCTACAATGTACATATTCGATTTTATGAAATGAAATGAGGAATTTGAATTTTTAAATATTCTATCATTTACGCATTAAATGATGATGCCATGATTAAGTGAGTGTTGTGACTGCTCTAACATCCCACCCTTGCGAGGTACGTATTCGGATATCATTCAGGATGTTGGGTACGTGTCTTGTGAGAGTGGGGTGATACAAAATGAGCCTATTAAGTTGAAAAATCCAAACAAATCTACTAGAAAGGGTCAAGTACAAAAATGTGAAAAATGTGGTAATTCGGGTCACAATGCTAGAAAATGTAACAATCAAGGATCAACTTAACCAGCTTAGCAATCTCCACAAGTATTAAACATTCTTTAATTACTGTGTATTGCGTCATAGATCTAATGATTATTTATGACAATCTTTGATTCATATTTATCAGGTCATCCCTGATGTCTCCTTATAAGCTGAACATGTTGTTACAGCAAGTTAATAAAGCAATATTATGAGCATATTTAGATAAATACCATTATCGACTACTTTCAAGATTAAATATTGTTAATGACATGTTTATTTGTAGGTTGGTAACTCTTCGTGTAGTTGTAAATGGAAGTTTGGAGAAGTTGATCCTCATTCATTCAAATTTTCTTTCAAACCAAGAGTTATAAGGTTCAAAGGACAACCTAGTATAACTTCTCAATCTCAACAGTTACAAACTGAAGCAATGAGACGGAGATCGTCAATGAATCAAACAATGCATCATCAACCTTCTCATTCAAGTGAAAATGAGGGAAGCAATGTGATTGACTTGCAGGCTTTACATTAATGTTGTCTATATGGATGGATTAATAACATAACTTTTGTATATAAACACATTATGATGTAATCACTTTACTAATATTATTACCTTTATATATACTGCTCCAGTTATTTATTGTTATATAATGAAAATTGTACATACTGCTCCAATTGTTTATTGTGATATCACTTTTGTATTTCATTATTCATGATTAGGCCATTTGTTCATAAGTTTAACAACTGTTAATTACGCATCATTAAAGCAACTTTATTAATAACAAAATAATAAAGAAAAAACATAGTGCATAATATATTAGTTCAAATGAGGATTTTTCATTCTTCATAATTCAAGTTTTTAAAAAAATAGTATAATTTAGTTGTACTTGTTTACAACAAACCATATTATAAAACTCATCATAAGTACAAAGCCTTTACAATAATCAGTACAATAAATTTAAACTAAATTTTCTCTCTTTTTGCTCTCTCGCTAAATTTGTCATCGTACCACTTAAAAATTAACATCTTCCAACATGAAAGATAATTAATAATTATTAGGAAAAAACATTAAACATATGTACAAACAATTTTAACTTATCAAAAAATAAACTTACACGATATTTGGAGAATCCATAAAATCTTCTTTCTGGGTTTTTTCACTCCATAAAGTTCTTAACGGAGCTCTTAAACCACAATAACCCACCTGATTATCATTAATTGAATTTAATGTAGTGTTAGTTGAAGACGCCACATTCGTATCTTTGTATAGTTGCTGCAAAGTTATATTAGTACTCTTAGTTCTTTTAATCAAAGGTGGAAATAATATGTCAACAATCTCAAATAATGTCTTTTCAAGGTTGGAAACAATAAGTCAAATAACTCCACAGACACGTTATTCATATATGCTCATATCTATGCAAGGAAACTACCATCTTTTGAGGATATCACAGATCACATCTATTGAAACAATAATATGCTCATATAGATGTCTCATTCATATATGGAAACAATATGCTCATATTAATGACATATCATTCATATGTGCTCCATTCATTTATATATGAAAACAATAATATGCTCATATAAATGTATCATAGTCTCCAACATTACGGGAACTTTGTGTTTGATTATATTTATTTTGTAATAATATAGTATTAGAACAGAAAATCTCTTTTAGAAGTAATGGATATACACAAGAGTAAAGAGAAGAAGAGAGTTACTCACTATATGTAACCCTACGACCCTCTCTCTCTCTCACACACACACACACACACACACCTTATGACCCCTTCTCTCTTTCTCTCACACGCACACCTAACGACCCCACTCTCTCTCTCTCTCTCACACACACATATATATAAGCATCCAAGACTAAGAGAGAACATATGTGAAATGTTAAGTTCAAGATTCATTTGTTTTCTTCTTTACATGTTAGTCTCAGTATGCACAACAAGTATTCATTATTCTTGTCTTAAAAACTCTTTTTTCCTTAGAAACTCTTCTTCCACAATGGTGAACAACTACAATGAAAGTGTATGGCCTGGACTACTTAGAAGTGCTAAGAATCCAACACCAAAAGATGGTGGCTTCCACCTTAGAAGTAGAGAGGAAGTAGTAATTGATATTATCTTAATTAAATGCATAGAGAGAACATTGGTAACATTCATCATTTACTTAGTAATACTAAGGTAGTACTCATTATAATTTAAATGATCTATATCACCCTGCATCTCTAATGCTAGGAGATCTTGAAAAGAAAACCATGTTCAATCCATCAAAAGCTCTGAAATGTGATCATAATTTAATGAAACAAAGACCATAATTTAGTCCTTCATGAAAGCAGATGAAATGAATGCAAGTAGTACTGATGCTAAATTCACTCAAACTGATTTTGAATTTCATTCTTCAACTAAAAATAACAGTAATTTGGATAGTTGTATTCCTTCCCTTCACTGACACAAAGTAAAAATAAATTCCTTAACTAAATTCACTCACATTTTATGCTCACACTAATCATCGAATTCAACTTCCATGGTCAGACGAATCACAGGCATTCGCAAATTCAATTTCCATTCACATTCAAAATCAAATTGAAGACATAACAGACGAGGGTGTGAAGAAGTAAAAATCAAAACATTTCACTCCATATCATTGTCTCAGAGTTGCACTCAAATAAAGAAAATGGAACGAATGATGAAGATACATCATATGTTACCTTTGATTCACGATGACATTGTCATTGATCCTCAATTCTTAGGAGGTGGTGGACAATTATTTTTAGACAAGTTGACGACTCCCCTAGATTGTTGTTCGCTAAAGAAGAAGACAAATAACGCTATAGATTAGGGATTTAACTTCACACAATTTGGGATTTAAAAAAATGCATCTTAGGGATTGAAGTTAATAGATTAGGGATTGTATGATTGAAGAAGATGGTAGATTAGGGATGTCTATAGGAAGAGGGAAGAAGCAAACACTTCATGTGAAGTTTAACTTCAAAATGGTGCGTCTCTAGGTCTGCATACATTTAACTTTAAAGCTAGGGAGAAATGTTGTGTTTAACAACAAAATGCAATGTCTCCTCTTTAAATACAAAAATTACCCAAAAAATGCGGTGTTAAAGTTACAGGTGAGAGCCGCCTCCATTTAACAAAGTCCATGTCAGTTTTTGATGGGTCCCATAACCATAAAATTTAAAAAAAATCTATGTCACCAAATAACTGACGATGTCCTAACACCGTTAGTGGTCAAGTTTAATTTGAATATTTTCCAAACGTTAAGGTTCATTTTGAACATCTTACAAATGTTAGAGTTCAATTTGAACTTCGTAAAACATTATGGTCCGTTTTGTTCATCAATATAAACGTCATAGTTCATTTAGCCCTTTTGGCCTTTTGTATTATATTATAAACGTTGAGATTCAAAACACACTTTTAACCAATCAAAATCTTAATTTGCATCTATTCAAACAAATTTTAAATTAAATTGTGTTTATTTTCAAGTTTCAAATATGATTTATTATATAAATTTCACATTTAAAATCAATTCATATATTAATATTTTAAATTTTTAAAAATTATACAATAGATATATATATTTAATAATTTATTGAATAAAAATAAATATATAAAATAATGTAAAACAAAATATAATTTATGAAATATGTAAACTAATAATAATTATTTCAAAAATAAAATAAAATGAACAAATAAGAAAATTTTATAATTAAAATAAAATTTAATACTATAATATTTTTACTAATTTAAATAATTATTAGATAATAATCACAAAAAATTAATATATATTAAATCCGATTGAATTTTTTTTATATAATTCAAATTCAAATTCGATTTATAATCTGTAAATCTTGATCGAATCAAATGTACCGAACACGATACATTGATCATGTGCGATATCTGATACGCTATAGCCTGTAAAAAGAAACATGGCCCAAATATAATATCAACAAGCCCAAGGATAGTTCAGTCATTTCAGAATCTAATGCCCCGGCTAAAACCCTAACTCTTCTCTCACTCTCTGTCCCACGCACTATATTTTTGCCTCCAAACAGCTGCAGTACATTTGGCTGCGCCTCAACAGATTGTTGTTTGCTTCTCTGTGGAAATCTAAAGTACACTTACTATGCCGCCAAAGTTCGACCCGAGTCAGGTGGTGGACGTGTTCGTCCGGGTCACCGGAGGCGAGGTAGGTGCAGCTTCGTCTCTCGCTCCAAAGATCGGACCTTTGGGTCTGTCTCCGAAAAAGATCGGTGAAGACATCGCCAAAGAGACTGCAAAGGATTGGAAGGGCTTGCGCGTTACCGTTAAGCTGACGGTGCAGAACCGTCAGGCGAAGGTCACTGTCGTGCCGTCCGCCGCGGCGCTGGTCATCAAGGCGTTGAAGGAACCAGAGCGTGACCGCAAGAAGACCAAGAACATCAAGCACAACGGGAACATCTCTCTGGATGATGTGATTGAGATTGCGAAGGTCATGCGGCCCAGGTCGATGGCTAAGGACTTGAGTGGGACCGTCAAGGAGATTCTTGGCACTTGCGTGTCCGTTGGGTGTACGGTCGATGGTAAGGATCCTAAAGACTTGCAACAGGAGA
>JANVCQ010000004.1:34680981-34692848 GCA_025531925.1 Erythroxylum plowmanianum
ATTATACATTACAATATATTGGAGGGCTATTTTGTAATTTTAAAAATATTTAAAGACTATTTTATAAAATTTAAAAACTATCCAATTAATGTACTAGAATTAAATACCCTATCAGTACAATAAGAGGTGCAGCGTGATTTATTGGCTGTTGTATTTGTTTAAGAAAGTGAAGCGTAAAAGGGCTCCAAACTTAACGGAATTTGTTTTGTCCTTTACTTGCCAAAGGACCAAGTCATTAGGCATTCCTTCCTTACAGCCTGTTTGGTTGAACTGTTGGAATAGATAAAAAATAGAATAGTTATTTTTAGAAATAAAAAAGATGACGAATAGAATAGAATAGGTATACTTTCTTTGGTTTACTGCTAAAAAATTTCTATATCAGTGTTTGGTTTGAAAATATAAACTTGAAACAAAAAAATAATAAGTAACAAAAAGACTAAAATATCCTTAACATTATCATTATAATTTTTGTATTATTATTATTATTATTATTAATTTTATTATTCTTATTATTATCAATTACTTGTTATTATTATTATTATTAATTTTCTATTTACTGATAAAAATCATTATTAGTATTATTTTTTAATATTTAAATTTTATTGATTATATTTATTATTATTATTAAATTCCTTATTATTATTAATTTTCTTCTTATTGTTATTCATTTTATTGTTATTATTAATTATTATTATTATTATGAATTTTCTATTTACTGTTATTCTTATTAATATTAATTTTATTAATTTTTAATTATTAAATTCTTTACTATCATTAATTTTCTTTTTTTATTATTAATTTTATTATTAATAATAATTTTATTTATTTATTTATTATTAAATTCTTTTTTATTATTATTATTGTTGTTGATGAACTTTAGCTCTTGTTAAAAATTAATGAATAAGGTAATCTAACACTTTTGTCTTACATTATTGTCTAACCCAACAAAAGGAATAGAAAAATTTTAGGAGTATAGCTGGAATAGAATTCTTGTGAACCAAACATACCTTTGGTGTTTAGCAGTGGGTGTCTGAAGCTTCAGAAGTGAAACAACATGGCAATTCATAGAAAAGCAGAGAGATCTGTGGCAGCTTTGCGCAAACGATTGCGTCAGGCAATGAATCTTACTGTCAATAAGGAAGATCCAATTGCTTCAAGCTTCCTCACCATTGAGGCCAAGCTTGAGGATTTGAAGTTGAACATCATTAGGTTTGAGCGCTGGGAAGAGGATCTCTCCGTAAAGTTCAGTTCTTTGGAACAAAATGTCCACAAATTTTTCTTCCAAGCTAAACAAGGACAAGCCGTCGATTTGTTACGCCCTCACTTGCTGTCTCTTGGCCAAAACATCGATGAGCTGAATAACACCCTCCAAGGATCTGCTCCTAAAGAAACCTTTTGGAAGTTGAGAGACAAGATCTCTCGACATGATGAGGAGACTTCGGGTCCCAAACTGCATGAGTGGCGTCAACTGGACGTGGAAGAGCATATCCTTACAAGTCCTGTTCTTCTGAATCTTTGGGCAAGTTACTCCAGTCTTGATAGTTTCAGATCAAGGATGTGTTTTCTGTCATTCTCAATTTTCCCAGAAAATGTGGTTATTAAAAGAAGGCCTTTGATTAATTGGTGGATTGGTGAGGGATTTATCACTGCGAATGAATCTAAGACGGCCGAGGAGGCTGGAGAAGGCATTTTTAAGAGACTTTTGGAGTTGGAACTTATTCAACCTCACCATGGCACATCTAGCAAGCCACTTCCACTTCCAGTTGTGAATGCTTGTACAGTGCATCCCTGGACCCGCTTCATGTTGGTTTCTCTGGCAAAAAAAGCTGAGTTCTTGAACTTCAGTCCATCAGGGGTACCGTTTCTTATATCAAGATCATGGCGGGCATGCTTAGTTTCAGGTAATCGAAGTCTTTCAGACGTTAATCAGAGTTCCTTTGGTGCTAATGCCGTAAGAGTAGATAAACTGTTAACTGTGTTCAATTTGAATGACAAATATCTTAATCTTGAATCTGAATTCTTTAGAAAGTTGGAAAAGGTTGAGGTTATTCAGCTGGGAAGATGGGGATATTCACCCAAGTATCACATTGAAGTGGTAAATGAAGATTTCTTGAATGCTTTGGGAGCTCAAAGGCACCTGAAGTATCTTAGCCTCCGAGGAATATCTAGAATAACAGTACTTCCAAAGTTTGTCATTAAGCTCATGAGTCTTGAAATTCTTGATCTTAAAGCCTGTCACAATTTAGAGGAAATGCCTTCTGATATTGGGTCGATGAGAAAACTCACACATCTTAATGTATCCGACTGTCCATTGCTCGAAAGCATGCCAAAGGGGATTGAAAAGCTCACAGATTTACAAGTGCTAAAGGGTTTCATTATTGGAAATTCAAAGCAGACTCTATTCACGGTATCTGACCTTGTGAAGATGAAAAAGTTGAGGCGCCTTAGTATATATGTAGGGAATGAAGCAGAGGTCAAAAAGGAGGACTTCAAGAAGTTGGGGGAGATTCAATCTCTTCGATGTCTAACTGTGACATGGGGGATGAAGTCTACGGACTCAAAACAACTATCTGTCATGACAGAGCTGTCATTTCCACCTTGCTTAGAAAAACTGGCTCTGAGAGGTATCCGTTTGCAAAGTCCACCACAGGAACTAAAGCCCAGCAAGCTGCTCATGTTGAAAAGGCTCTATATTTCGGGAGGAAAACTTGATAGGTTGAATTTTGAAGAGGCCACTAAATGGAGAGTAGAAGTTTTGCGGCTGAAATACCTTAAAGACTTCAAGATAGATAGGAAGAAATTGCTTTCAAATTTTCCTAACCTGATTTACTTGGAAGTCAAGTGTGACGAGATAACAGTAGAAAATCAGAATCAGAAAGATAAATCCAGTTATGAGGTGAAATATAAGGAGGATTTTGTGTTCTCAAAAAGAGAGATTGAGAAAGACAATGGATAAAAATGGAGGAGTTAAGATCATTCGACGCTTTTAAGTTTCAACAATCCCTCCTGTTTGCGAGTATTCATAGCATGGGGATGCCCGCCTCTATGTCTGTTCTGGTTCAATCATTTTGTTGATCGCGGCTCCATACTTATTTTCATTGCTTTCTGGAACACACTGTCAAATCTTAATTTCATTGCTCTCTGGAACATACTGTCAAATCTGTTGTTGTGACATACCCTTATACATTAAAGCAATAATCTTTTCTCCTTTGAAGCTATTCAATATCTGGTGAAGGCTGTGTAAGCATAGCGATATGGCCTGTATATGGAACAGTTACTTCTTCATACGGATAGGTGTGGTGGAAATAGAAATTTTTATGCAAAGCTATAGCAGTTTAAATCTGCTTAGAATAACATTGAGCCTTGGTTCACATGTTTTCCTTTTATGAGAGTCTGAATCCATTTTCTCGTTAATTTTTCAGGATTTGTAATCAGGAAAGAAGTTGAATGAACTCAGTAAAGAGCTTTTTTCTTTCTAGAAAAACTGTAAGCAAGTTCGTTGTCTAATCCTTGTATTCTACCTATTTGTAATATGTTTTTTAGATTCAATGCTCATAGCAGTATGACAAAAGCTTCTTTGCACATGAATCGAAATTAATCTTTAACACATTTTTGGAAATCACATTGCGTCCTGATCATCTCCATGGTCTCTTCCAAGTGGCAAAGCTTGTTTACTTTCCATAATGGATTTGTTTTAAGTTTAATATCTATTCTTTTCTAGACAGGAAAGTGCCAGCCCAAAAAGAAACGAAAAAATATAGAAAACAAAATTTGAATATACGATCAAGATGGTTACATGAGAGTTATACGGTCAAAATTTATATTAAATGCATCAACTGATCAAATACGCCATCTGCCAAACCACCTGAAAGATCCAGCTGTTTAATCAGTCCAACTGATGGAACATCAGGTGCCTCAATATTCCAGTGAATTAAATCCTTTTGCCTCAGCAAATGCTAAAAAACGTGTCCCCCATGACTTAACTCAAGCAAGTCACAACCGAGACTTGTCTTCTAAACATTCCCCAGCTCTAAGGAATAATCTGAAATTAATATGCTGGAGGATAAGAACAAGATTGACGAGCCTCAATGTATGACCCATGTAAAGTAGGATATGACAAATTGAAAGGGTTAAATGGCATATGAGGGATGTATATCTTTTATATAGGCATCTCCTTAATCTTCCAAAGATGGTGTGATACAATTTTGCCTTCATTTAATCACATTGTAGTTGTAG
The DNA here is from genome assembly GCA_025531925.1 of Erythroxylum plowmanianum. Lineage (NCBI taxonomy): Eukaryota > Viridiplantae > Streptophyta > Magnoliopsida > Malpighiales > Erythroxylaceae > Erythroxylum > Erythroxylum plowmanianum. The sequence continues at coordinate 34,685,218 of JANVCQ010000004.1, forward strand.
CTTTAGAAATGTTGATGGGTTAAATGTGTGATCGTATATCTTTTGCAGGTTCACCCTATGATTGAAGGAAATTGTGGCGGTTCAGTTCAATAAGAAAAGTGAATGTAGTATATTCTCATTTTTCCAAGCAAACAGAGGCATGTTTTTGCAATTTTCCCTGTGTAGAATTTGATATTTGCTTTAATTAAGGATTTTTTAATTAGCTTAGAAAGATTCTTTTCTCCATATTCTAATTTCAACAGCCATCCATCCTCCTTTTGCTACATTAAGAAATCAATAAGCACTTAGTAATGTCTGCATCTTATATACAAGCACCTAGTAATGCAAATAATTTTTCAATGCGTTTAGTAAATAAGGATGATTTTTGTTTTTTTTTGTATTTAGAAGACCGAAATAAGTTGAAAAGTGGAGTGCCCTCTTTGTCTTCATTGTATCTTATGCTCCCTCTTTTGATATTTTAACACTTATTATTATTGTCAAGTTCACTAGAAGCTTGTCTTTCTCTTTCCCCTTTTCCATTGTTTTCTTTTTTTTCTTCTTCTTGATAAACTTCCCAATCTTTTCTTGTGCTTTATCATTGTCAAAGATGCGAGGGGGGATCACAAAACAAGGGGCTCAAAAAGGACATGGCTTTGTTTCTTTCTACAATTAACAGGTTGTTACACTTCACAAGGTTGATAGAAGAGATTTTGGTTACGGATCATATTTTTCTTTCGCTATAATGGACCGACATTACCATAATGGCATGTCACTCGAAGAAGCTATTTATTTGGTTGACAAATGCATAATGGAGATTTGATCTAGACTATTCATTGTACCGCTAAACTTTTTGATCAAGATAGTTGATAAAGATGGAGCAAGGAAATATGCATGGCGTGAATATGTCAAGGAGGTTGCTTCTGCCTAAAGGTTGTTTTGTTATACGTCCTTTTTCCCGGATGTTTAATTTACAAAAAGTTTATGAATGCAATACTAATTTGCCATTTGGATACTGATTGGATTTGTTATGTAGAAACAAAAAACTATCATTTATTATAATCACCTGAAGCAGCTCACTAACCAATATTTTTCCTCTTATACCGATACAAAACATGTCACCAAGGCATGGAGGAATAACCATACTTCTCGTTACAAATACAAACTCCCAAATTGTCAAAATAAACAATTGTTGTGCCTATCAATCAAAAATGAATTTTTAATTAATTAATACAATTATTAGTATAATTTAACGTTAACATCAAATGCAATAATTGAAATTAAGAAATAAATTTTAAAAAGTGGATATTAACAGTAAAACTTTGTTTATTTATTTTTGCATGAATGACTTAAAATGAAAACTCAAATCATTATTGTATTAATAGCAAATTACAAAAACACAATATTGATATATTCATTACAAATACTACAAAAGTACTATAATGATGATAATTGTAAACGATAACTGTGTTATTCATAGAAACACTTGCTGCGTGTCATTTCCAAAGCAATCTCTAACTATGATTTCCCAGCTATCTAACTTGTTTTTGTGTTTCTTTGTTGTCCGATTTTCATATATTTCAAAGCTTTTTTTCCCTTCTCACAAAGCAAATTAACTTTGTTCTCACATTTGGTAGGGCAAAGAAGTAGAAGATGAGTAACAAGATGATTTGAAACATTTACAAAAAACAGGATTGTGAAGAATCTAGTGTCGCTCTAAGAACACACCAGTGACAGAGGAAGAAAGGTAAGATTTTGACAAATTTCAAGTATCTTCTCATGTAAGTTTCGCTTTCTTTTTTCATTTGTAGATTTTATTACTTGTGTTTTATTATCATTCCCTCTCTATATCTCTATCTCTAAATAATTCTTGAGGGAATGGCTCAGCAAACCCGAAACTAACTTTTTGTGAATGGCCCCTTTGATGTCTGCCTCTTTTGAAGTCTCTATAATATGAATATGTTGCTGATCCATTTACGTTTTGGAAGACATCATTTTGTTAATTTACTTTTATTACTAATTTTAATGTGGAGAGGTAGAAACTACTTTAGTGCTTGCCTCTGGTGGTTCTTAAACTCAAGATAGTCTTTATGTTTTCATTAAAGGTAAGTTTTGAAGATATTTTGATTGATTTGATGCATGGATGTCATTCCTTTCTAACTTCTTTTGTTTTTGTTTATACATCTATGTGACTAATAATTAATGTATATTGTAAAGGTTGAGTTGCTTAACATTGCAGATTAGTTAATTTGAATTATAAACATTTCATTCTAAGTTTACTGGTGATAATATTGACATATGGTTGGTATAAGGAATTTTAAAGCATATTATTCATTTATTGGGAAGAATTTACAATTTTTTTCATGTGTGTGTTAGAGAGAAGATGAGAACATGTAATTGCATAATGTGAAACCTTTCATTCTCCAACCACTTTTTCTGTTATAGGAATTAAATAAGGTATGCAGAGCAAACAAAAATACCTCACAGTAGTTTGTGAACACTTCTTTTTTGTTGTGATAATAATTTCATATGAAAACAAAGCAATAATGATACTTTGTTTGTGAATTTCACAGGTGTGGAAATGGAAGGTAGATCTACTTCATACTGTCGATTAGAATATGAACATGAGAAGGAGCAGCATAAGAATGATATTGGCATTGGCAATAGAGTAGTAATATGAATTTAATTGATTTGGTTGGCAATGAGAGTAGTAATATGAATTCAACTGATTTGGTGCATTTGAATTGTGAGGAGAATTTGAACAAAGTCCAATCATCTATTCCAAGAAGGTTAATACCGAATATTGGTATGGAGTTTGAGACGGAAGAACAAGCTTATCAATTTTATTTAATGTATGCCAAACATGTCGGTTTTGGAATAAGAAAGAGCAAAAGTCACAAAGATAAATCTGATAAATTGATTTGTAGGCTTTTTTGTTGTAGTGCTGAAGGTAAAAGGATGCCTGATAAAAGAGATGTATATGTAAAAGCTCCATATTCAGAAGCAAGATTTAGTTGTGAGGCAATAATGAAAGTTAATGGTGTGAAAACTGGAAAATTTCAAGTGATTCAATTTGTCGAGGATCATAATCACTATCTTTCAAGTCCTAACAAAACACATTTGCATAGAAGTAACAAAAAGATATCTTCTGCTGCAGCAATGTAAATTCAAATGGCTAATGATGTGAGAATTCTACCAAAAGTATGGTGAGACAAGTAGGTGGGAGAAATAATCTTGGTTTTATTATGGAGGATTACAAGAATTATTTAAGATCCAAAAGAACAAGAGATATGAAAAAGGGAGATACAGGTGGCGTGTTAGAATATTTGTATAAAATGCAATGTGAAGATCCTAATTTCTTTTATTTTATTCAAGTGGATGAAGATGATTTGATAACTAATATATTTTGGTTAGATGCAAAGATCAGGAATGATTACTTAGACTTTGGTGATGTTGTTTACTTCGATATTAGTTACAAGAAAATGGTGAGGGTTGTCCACTTTTTTTGTTTGTAGGTGTGAACCATCATAAGCAAACAACAGTTTTTGGTATTGCACTACTATACGGTGAGATTGCTCTTACATTTGAGTGGTTGTTCGACACATTTGTTAAAGCCATATTTGAGAAAAAACCTACAAATAAGCTTACTAATCAAGATGCGGTGATGGCAAAGGCATTAACTTCAAAATGGCCTGAAACTCATCATCGACTTTGTATTTGGCACATTTATCAAAATGTCACAATCAATTTGAGTGGTGTTTTTTCTCAGTTTAAAGAATTTTCGCGAGATTTCAACTCATGCATATATGACTTTGAAGAAGAAGAAAAAGATTTTTTTAATGCATGGAATGAGATGCTACAAAAATATAAACTTTAAGATAATGACTTGGTTGAAACGTATGTTTCATATAAAGCAAAAAGGGGCTTTGGTTTATGGACGCCAAATATTTTGTGCAGACATAACTACCACCCAATGAAGTGAGAACATAAATAGCATTGTAAAAAGGTACGTGAGTTATTAGCATAACTTTTTACAATTTTGTAATTACTTCTAGAGGCTTTTTGATGATCGTTGATTTGATGAGTTACAATCTAATTTTAGAAATAATGAGCACTCTAGCATTGTCAAAACCTTTTCAAATTTTAAAGCATGTAGCTAGTGTCTACACGCCAAAAGTGTTTAAATGTTTTCAAGATCAATGGAATCATTCTCATGATTCTAGTTTTCGTCTTTCCAGTGAAGATGGTACAGTTACAAAATATGAGATCACTCTTATAGGGAAGAGCTACTCTAATATGCTCACTTATGATTCAGCAAATGATGAAGTCCATTGTAGTTGTCGAAAGTTTGAGTTTATTGGATTTTTATGTTCTCATGTTTTGAAGGTTTTTAACTTGAAAAACATTTTGAAAATATCGAGTCAGTATATTTTGAAAAGATAGAAATGGAAAACAAAAAAATGATACCTTGATAGTAAAAGCTCCACTATCAATGAAAGCGAATTGGATCCTAAATGGTTGTCAAGTATAAGGTACAAAGAATTGTGTGCATTAAGCATGTGATTAGTTCCAAGAGCAACAGAGAGGAGAGATACTTGTAAAATTGTGAAAGATTGCTTCTCAACATGTTAAAGATGGTTGATGAGATATTGCAAGGTAAAGAATTAGTTGATGAAGAGAACCTAATATCACAAGATGAAGAGTTGACCCAATGGTAAAATCCTGAAATGAATATGTTCAATCAACCTGACATTAATTTTGGTGAAAGGAATAAGATTAGAGGTTTCAAAATAAAGACAAAACCTACATCAAGTCAGAGATTGAAGGGTGGATTAGAGAAAAGTTTAAGGAAAAGAAAATATGTTAAAGAATGCAAGACTTCAGCAAATATGGCATACTCGACACCCATACCCCTTTCCAATACTCAAGTTCTATTTTTGTTGATTTTATGTTTTTAAACCTTTAGTGTATATAATTTATATTATGATAATTTCAAGTATTTTTTTGTTTAAATATTCTATTCAAAATTTTGAAAAAAATTCCCAACATACCTGTATTATGTCCACCTTACAACATCTCATATTACATCAAGATCAAGTTAGCTTTTAGTCTTTAAAAATGTCGCATGCTGTTTTACTTATTTTGAACAATTTTTCCTTTTTTTGTTATGACAAATAGCAAATGCAATCACTTGCTATTTCGATGGATTTTATAAGTATGGTTTACACTCATCAGAGAATGACTGGAGACTTTGGAGCACATTCTTAGGTTATATTTGTAATATTGTCTTTTGGGCATATATTTTAATGATTTCAAGTTTCTATTTATGTACTACTTGGTTATGACATATACCAAATGCAACCAATTGGTGTTTCTATGGGTAACATAAGTGTGGTGTACACTCATCATCATTCTGGAACAAATTCTCAGGTATTATTTGTAATATTTTCTTTTTGTAATTTGTTATTAATCTTCTAATGATTTATCATTTTAGGCCATTGATACAGAAACAAGTAAAAAAAGTTATACTACTATTATCCCACCTTCAATGAGCATGACTGATTTATTTATGGTAATTTATTTAAGTTTTTAATTTTAATTATTGCATTTCATTTTAATGTTACATTTTATTAATAATTACGTTTCATGTTAGTGTTACATTTTATTAATAATTGTATTAATTAATTAAAATTCATTTTGATTGATAGGCACATCAAACATTTGGTTTTGACAATTTGGGAGTTGGAATCAAACCAAACAATTTGGAAGTTAGTATTTGTAATGAGAATTGTGGTTGTTCTCTCCTATAAATTGGTGAAAGTTTTCTATTTGTAAATAAGGAGTCAAATTCTAATGTAATTTTAGCTCAAACTGCGAATCTTATTGTTAGCAGGGAGAAGGTCATTCATTTAGTGCAGAATGTGAAGACAACATGTTGTTATATGTTATTGTGTTTATTATTATTCTAGGATTTTGAGGTTAATTAAACGACCATGCATGAAGTCACAACCGTGACTTAAATTGAATGTTTAATTCAACGTCACATTCATAAATTAATCCAATTTCCACCCAATTTCATTCAATTCATATTTATTTAAATGGCAACCAATTTCAGCATATAAAAACAACTACAATCAAACTAAATTCAACACAACATTTCCACCTCTTTTACTCAAGCAAAACAAACAATGCTAAATATAAAATAAATAATGTAATCAACAATTTTCCCAACATTTCTCTCACTTTTACTCAAGCAAAAAACTACTAGACTATAAAAATAAATAATGTAAACGACAATTTTCTCAAATAATAGTAAAAGATATCAATGATTATTTCAATAAACATAACTTAAGGATTTGAAATTCATAATACTCTATGAACAAGCTATTCTTTGCATATTTAGCCAAAATTAACAAGCACTTCAATTGAAAGAACCATCAAACAAGTGTGATAGATACTCACTCCACTCTTCATCCTCTCAAGCATTTAAAAGTGGGATATGTATTCATTCATCATTCATTTCATGTAAGGCATCTACCATAAGTTTGCTTACTAATCTGATCTCCACCACTCATATCAAACATAAGCATCAATCCGAAGGTGTTTATTTACGTTGTAATGGGCCGAGCTAAGGATACAAAAAAGGAAAATTGTAGTTTAAAACCACAACAAAAATTAAGCATTTAAAATAATACAAAAGAATGACCATAAAACAGTCAGTTCTTTCTTCTCATTTAACAAAATTAACACTTTCCATTTTTTTTCTCTCCTCTTCTTTTCATTTTCTAGTTATCTTCTCTTCCTTCCTTTTCTTTTCTATTTTTTCTTCTTTTCCTCCCTTTTTTTATTTCTTTCTTCATATTTTTTACTATATTTTTCATTTATTTATTTTTTATGATTATAAAATGAGGAAATCAAGGGAAGAGAAATATAGAGGAGAAGTAAACTCTCCACAACCATACCTATCCCTAACACTATAGCCAACTATACGTTATGATTCCCCACACTTATTCCCTAAACCCAATTACACCCATTCAAATGCTCAATTTGCCTTATGGTAGGTATAACAAAGACAATAAATAATCAAACTCAAGGCTCATATTTGGGTTTAAAGAAAGAAAAGATGTCATGTTAAGCTCAAAGGGATTTACTAAAGGTAACATTATGGTGGCCTTTTAAGCAAAAGGACTAAATCCTAATTGCCTTCATCATTTCAATATTTGCATAAGATTATGTAATCTCAACTAGTATTGCCAAGCAAGTTCTAGGGTTCTTTAATTATGTGAAAACACTCTCAACAAAAAATTATAGAATTTGGTGTTTAATATTTCAAAAAGGCTCAAAATCTTACCAAATAAAAGGTGTCATTCATCTATCACAACAAGCTAATGTCTTTTAACTGAAATCAAGTCAATTAGTCTAAGCATGCAAGCATACTCATTCACTCATGTTATGCATTTCTATCCTAGATTGAGTTCATTTAATATTCATGCATCTCTAACTACTAAATGGGAAAACAAACACACAAGACACAAATAATCATTTTTTTTCTTTTGTTCTAAACTAATACTCCCGTAGCACTTGAACATCACTTTGCCCTCGATGTGATAAGAAAATGAAAGATGGATCTAAGAGGCAAAAGAATGAAAGCAAGG
>JANVCQ010000004.1:34712516-34733841 GCA_025531925.1 Erythroxylum plowmanianum
ACTCACCAACCCTTTAGGAATAACTTTCCTAACTTCAGAGCAAAACAAAGCTCTGGTTTTTCTCTCTCTGATTTTCTGTGTGTTTTGTTGTGTATTCAGTTCTTCATCTCCTGCCTATTTATAGACAGGAGGCGTGGGATACTTGGCGAACTTCTCTTCAATGTTGGTAGGCGTCAACTTTTCAATAAATACTGCAGGCGGCTTCAACAAAAGCAATTGCGACTTGGACTGCCGCAATGTTAGAATGGAGTCCCTCCATGTAAGAGGGACCCATCTCCAACACATATATTCTCATTATAAATAATTTCATTTATTTAAGTAAAAAAATTTATCCAATTTTATGATATTGTTGGGTAAACTTCTATTTTGTAGTCTTAATCTTCTTTAAATTACTTAACAATATATTTTAATCATTCATATGATTTGATATTTAAAACTCACTGTTTTTGTGTTTTTCATAAATAATGATATCGATCAACATTATATTGGATGTATTTACAAACTATTAAGCTATAATTCATTATTAAAAGGAAAAAGAAAACTAAGCTCTACTAATAAAATGTAAATTACGATTTCCCAAAAACAAAACAAAAAAGAGAATCACAAGACCCAACTGAATTCCATCCAACCCAAAAAAGATGATAATGCTCATTTAAGATCCTACGGTAAATTTATCAAATTATACACCAAAATGTACAAAGAAAAGGCATCCACAATTTATAATGTAGTGGACAAACCGACCTAAGCATTGACCAGTTTAAATATTTCCATGATAGATAGTGCCTGCCAAGTGGCTTAATTTCAGCCACATAACTTTCCTTTTTCCTAATTTCTATTTTTACACAAGGAAAATTAGGATAAATGATTGGTGGAGGTATTGCCACGTGTAAAGAAAAGAGTGATCGAGAGAATCTACTGTCTTGGACGGAGATGATGGCTTTTGGTCGGTCAGATCAATCCTTTTTTGCTCGTCAATATAGAGAAGCTGTGGGACCTACGTGGCAATGTATTGGCCACTTATATGCTCTTCCAAAGGACAAAACGACCTCGTGTCGGTTTCTTTTTTGTCTGATTTGGTGTCTTGTGTTTATGCCACGTGTCCGTACTCTTGGAAAGCGCACGCACAATACTCGTAAAGAAGATGCTATCCATAGGAGATAGAGGTTCTAGGTGATGAATCGATCTAAAAGGCTGGAAACGAAGGACACAATCTTCTTAATTTTAGTGAGTTAAAGGAAACAAACATTGTCTTGTCGGAATTATAGACAATAAATCAGAAAGCAATTACCCAATTATGTGATGAAACTCCAAACTTAGAAAAGGAACGGTACAAACTACGACTCTTGAAAGTAAAGGAAACTGGTTTAGATGCTCAAAGACAAAGTTAGATGAACATGTGTTGTCAAGGTGGTCTATCTATAGTGTACGAGCATTATTTCTTGGAATCCAATGCATTACGTTTCCAACTTTTCAACTCTGGAACATACTGGTACAATCCATTTAGAGCTAGCCTAATCAAGACAAGCCGGTGTTAGGTGGGGTCGCAGAAAGTGGAAGAAAACCATTTTTCATAGAGTTTGGTCGGCGAAGGAAGCCAAGATGATTTAACACTCACTTAGTACTACCTGATATAAATACCTCCTTACAATGTAATATCGTATCATCGCAAAACAGCACTCAAAGCAGCTTCTTTTGCATAGATTATCTGAAAAAACAAGTCTCCTATACCTCTTGTTGGTACAAGTTTGTATGGCGAGGGACATTGAAGTTGGTGGTCGGAGTGGTGAATACATTGACAAGGACTACCATGACCCCCCACCGGCACCGTTGGTCGATCCGGAGGAGCTAACCAAGTGGTCCTTTTACAGGGCTGCCATTGCCGAGTTCATCGCCACCTTATTGTTTTTGTACATCACGGTTTTGACTGTGATTGGTTACAAGAGTCAGACTGACCCTGCCAAGAACACCGATCAATGTGGCGGTGTTGGCATTCTCGGCATTGCTTGGGCCTTCAGCGGCATGATCTTCGTTCTCGTGTACTGCACTGCCGGTATCTCAGGTCTGTAAAAATCACAAGTAACCATCTGATTAACATTCATAAAAACATTTGTATCTCGTCAGAACAACTGCTTTGTAGGGAAGATGATTAAAGATTTGAAATTTACGATGTTAAGAACAAGTGCTGATTTGGGTTGTAAATGTTTTCTTGGATTCAGGTGGGCACATCAATCCGGCTGTCACTTTCGGGTTGTTTTTGGCCAGGAAGGTGTCTCTGGTAAGAGCCATTGTGTACATGGTGGCCCAGTGCTTGGGGGCGATATGTGGGTGTGGGCTGGTGAAGGCATTTCAAAAAGCTTATTACAATAGATACGGTGGTGGAGCCAACGAGCTGAGTGATGGGTACAGCAAAGGCACTGGATTGGGGGCTGAGATTATTGGTACCTTTGTTCTTGTCTACACTGTTTTCTCTGCCACTGATCCCAAGAGAAATGCCAGAGACTCCCACGTTCCTGTGAGAGCTCTATCTGTTTGAAGCTGACGATACTTCTAATTTACAATAATTTTAAACTTAATTTTTTCTGTTTCTTGTAATAGGTCTTGGCACCACTTCCAATTGGATTTGCTGTGTTCATGGTTCATTTGGCCACTATTCCAGTTACTGGCACAGGTATCAATCCAGCCAGAAGTTTTGGAGCTGCAGTGATCTACAACCAGGAGAAGGCGTGGGACGACCATGTATGTATCTTGACTTTGAATCCTGCTTTATAATTTGGTATTTTTGTATGTGCTCAAACCTTGTTGTTGATGCTTTTGGTTCAGTGGATCTTCTGGGTTGGACCTTTCATTGGTGCTGCTATTGCTGCATTCTATCACCAACACATCCTGAGAGCAGGTGCTGTCAAGGCTATTTCGTCCTTCAGGAGCAATTAATTCCAGAAGCCAAAAGTGCTATATGTTCAGACCTTTTCAAATTTGTACATTGTATGTGCTTGTCCTGGTTAAGATGCCAATTGTGTCACCTCATAATGCTTCAGCACTGCTTTTTTATGGTACTGAAATGTTGTCATCTCCTGGTGTTTTCTTCTTCCAATTTCTTGCAGTCATGTAATGATCATGATCTTGTGAAATCTTAAGAGCAAGTCCTGTGTGTTGTTTTTATCCCCATCACATCGTCTTCCTCTTTTAGAACCTATACATTACTTAACCAATAATATCTGAAACTTAAAACACAAAATATTTGGATAGAAATCCAACCACTCACCAGATGATTACCTTAACAGATTGACTATGTAGCATCCTCAATGCACTCTTTTAGTTTGAGGTGGGCAGAGGAAAGTTATTACTCTTATTCCACTAGTCCACGGACCAAACTTTGATGTAATCTTTTACTGTGAGAGAGCCAAACTCTAGGAAGGGAAATGAGATTCTTTGTCCAATATTACTATGTCTTATTCTGTCTCATAGAATCTCAGCTATTTATTTTGCGGGATCCACACAGGACCCACGCGGGACTTACATAAATAAATGGCTGAGATTCATTGGACAGAATAAAACAGGGTAACATTGGACAGGAGATCTGGACTCGAAGGGAGATGAGATCCTCTGTCCAATATTACTCTGTCTTATTCTGTCTCATAGAATCTCAGCTATTTATTTCGCGGGATTCACACGGGACCCTCGCGGGACTTACATAAATAAATGACTGAGATTCATTGGACAGAATAAAATAGGGTAATATTGGACAGGAGATCTGGACTCCTAAGAAGGATCCCCACAATTAATTCTTGTTTCTTCGAAATATAGACCAATCATGTCAGATTGGTCTAATCTAAATTGCCTAAGTTTTCAAGTTTTCTTGACTATCTTCTAAAACTTAATCCTACTTACATTTTTGGTCAGTTAAAATCTATTATCTTATAATTAAAGCGGAATTACAAATTAAGTGTTACATATTTTTAGGCATTTATAATTTATTGTCTATTTTTAAATTTTTTAAATGGTTTTAAATTTTAAAAGGTTAGACAATTCAATTTGAAGATTTCTTATATTAATGATTTACTCATGTTTGTGAGTGACTTAGGTGAAAATTAATATTTAAAATAATTATTTGATTCTTTATTTTTGTCAACATAGTTTTTAGGTGATTGATAATTATGTGTTCCAAACAGAATTGTTTATTTGATGTTTAAAAAGTATGTCAAAAAAAGGTTCACATAATATCTTTAATGTATAATCTTTATTTACCATGTCAGTTTTATAAGTAAAATAATCTTTTGATTTGAGTTGTCTGATTTTTAAAATTTGAACATTTAATTGAGGGTTAAATTTTACTAGATCTCTCCTATGATTTGGGGGGGTTTTTTTTCACTTTAGTCTCTGATTTTTGAAAACCATCATTTGTGCTCCTAAGATTTGGTTTTTATTATATCACTTTTGTTAGAAAATGAAAACTGAAAAACAACCATCATTTGACTTTTATTAGAACTGAAAAACAACCATCATTTGACTTTTATTAGTGTTACATGGCAAACATTTGTTATGATTGTATCAAATAACACACGATATCATATGAGGTAGCCAAACCACATGAAGTCATGTGGAGTGCAATGTCATATTTATGTATGAACAACTTGGCAATTATCAGGAAATTAAGAAACCTTTTCATCCTAAATTCATCTTAGGGCTTGGGAGTTCTTAGCAGTTGTCAAGACTTTAGGAGATGGCCTTTATAATTAATTAGTGTGAGGTAAACAAAGTTACAAATTCAATTTGTTTACCTTATCTTAGAAAACATTGGTAGGTCATTGGAAATGATTAAATGGGTGAATGATTATTGAGGTAGAATTGAGTTAGCGTGGAATTAATTCTTGACAGAAGTATGATTATTTGGGTGGAATTGAGTTAGTGGTTATATGAAAATTAAAAGGAAAAATGTTTTACGCCTATTATATGTTTGATGAAAAACCAAAAAATAATTCAGTATAATTTTGTTTAGGGATGTATATACAGAGGTGTTACAATTTGAAAATGGTTCACACATAATTTTCGAAGATTTTTTTCAAGATTATTAGTCTATGGAAATGGTTCACACATCAATTTTTGGACAACTATGTTTAATATACTTAATGCCTAAATTTGCTCTAGTTACAACCTTATTACTTAGAAGAATTTGTTAATAAGGTTTGAGATACACGCTCGTGTGACAGTGTACACGCCCATGTAAGAAATATGCACAACCACGTAAGGGACTGCATAAGGGATTGTAAACGTGTAAAGCTTTAAGGACGTTTTTGCCTATGTGAAGATATATGCCACTTATACAGTTGTGTCTCATGATTGTGTAAGTTGTTGGAAATGTGTAAATATGTGATTTTGAGTTGTTTTTGAGATACATTGTCACTCACATGTTCCTATGACTGATCGTGTATATCCTAAAAATTCTAATGTCACACCATAAAAGGCAATTATAAAGAGAAAAAAAGAGGTAATTAAAGTTAGAGTTAGAGATGAAATTTAGAGTTGGAGGGTCAAATTATGAACCTAGGACAATGAAAACAAAAAGATTACTTCATAGATCCGATTGAGAGCAACCTTTCATAAAAGTTTCAAAAGGATTTTATATATATATATATATATATATATATATTCTTCTGTTTTTAATTATTCTTCTAAAATTTGGATGTTTGTTTTGTTTTCTATATTTAGAAATTAAGTTGGTTTGGTGCCTAGATATAATCAACTCTAAGTTAGGACGAATATTATGATTTGATGTTTTATTTAATAATGTTTGATTGATTGATTCATTATGATTTTTTATACATTTTTATTATTGAATTAATATATTCAGGATATTAGTTTAACGTTTGATTTCATATGATTTAAATTGATAACCTTTTGTATGAATAGATATATAATAATTGGAAGAAATTGCATGCGAACCTAAAAATAAATTAACATAAATTCTCTGAATTAGAGTCAACCTTAATAGTGAAATTCACAAATTGAGTAATACAATCTTATGTTTCTAATTAGAAAGAGGTTTCAGTTAATCAATCGAGAGTTAGTTATTAATAGTCTTAATATAGATGTTAACATAAGATAGGAATTTCTACAGTCAAATGAGATAGATGTTAACATAAGATAGGAATTTATATGGTCAAATGATCAATAACTAAATTACCTAATAAGGGTTATTTCTGAAGAAATATTAGGAGGATTCATTACCTAGGTATTACTTATTTGATAATGATTAATATTTGTGTTAGTTGTGTTCTTATTCATTATTGTGTTGAATTTTAGTTTAGTTTAATTTTAACTATACCATCATCTTATTCTTCAGTTAGATAATAAAAAAGAGATTATTACTAGTACTTGTTGTCCTTTTGAGATTAACTCTACTTGTTAATCCTAACTAAAACTACACTGCGTACTTGCGATTTTAAAAAATAAAACTTATAACATATTAATGAGGTTGTCTATAAGCTCATTAATATAAAAGATAATGCACATTGAGCTATCCAAAGGGTCCTCAATATAAAAGACAATATACATGGAGCTGTCTCAAAGGTCATAAATATATAGGAGCATATGTTATACACATCAATGTAACCCAATTAGTGGTATGCCTCTATATCTAAAGGTTCTAAGTTCAACCTTACTTCTTATATTTTTGGCTAGTCCAGCTCCATATGCTAGTAAACTTGTTAAAATCTCAGATCTTTTAACTTGATTATTGGTAACCTTTCTCTTCATTTTAGTTTATTGAATTGGTGCATTAACTTTGTTTTGCGATGCATTAACTATTACACTTTCTTGAGAAAAACATATGTAATTCACTATACATGAAAAATAAAGATGATATTGTATGAGAAAGCTTACCATTATTATAGATTGATAGTGGACCATGTCATATGACTTAATGAATGACATCTTACATGTTTTGAAATTATGTCCAACATTTTTGCATTTCTTGTAGGTGACATTTCATATAGTTCTAGTTGATAGAGTACACTTCTTACCTTCACTAGCTTCTCTTTTTTCTTTTTTCCTTTGGTCTTCCTGCTTTTTTCGTATAGGTGAGAGGTTTGAAAGTGTGTCCATATCCTTCCCTAAATACTGACCAAAGCTTTTTACCTATACTAGGTTTACGCTTTTCTATTAACACCTCATGTGTGTCTCTTTAGTGTATTACTCTATGTATATATGCCTCTAGATCTCCTCTCTCTAAAATGATTGGTAAAATGGTATAGAGATAAGAGATCCCAGTCAAATCATATTTCTTATAACTTTAATAATTTATTATGGGGCTCACTATATGATGGTCATTCATATAGTATTCAACTTTAAATTTTCCATCACCTACGAAAGAGTCAAATAAGTAGTATCATTTATTTTAAGGTTCACTACATTATGGTCATTTACATATTGTTCAACTTCAAATTTTCTGTCACCTGTAAAATGACCCAAATAAATAGAAGCCTCTTTTTTATTTTTCTCTAATTTTTATATAACGTTAGGACATATATTATCATTGTATAAAACCATTCCCTATTTCTTTTTTTATGGAATCTAAGTATGTTAAATTTGTTTTATCCTTTGAATTCCTCAAGTATGAATTAAAACAATATGTAGTGTTATTTGATAGTAAATTACTCTTATAGTTTACATTAAAGCATATTTGCACCATTAATTTTTTGGAATTTTGTAACTAGATATGTACCTCCTTGATTATGCTCTATAGTTTGGTCAAATTAGTTGACATTTAATATAAAAGGTAGCTTTTAATATTTGTTGATTTACCTTTTGTATGTCAATTATGAGCACCCATGAACAACTATTGCCAATTTCATCAAGTAAACAACCTAGAAATCATTTTTATTTAGATACTTTCCAATGATTATTGTCAATATTCCACCATATTTTGTGTTGAACTAAAGAAGGTTCCAATCAATATTTTAATCATAACATGAATTCTACTAATGAATTTTCTATCTTGATGAGAATTCTTATAAGAACAAGATAAATCCATGTATAACTAAAGAAGATACATCGTGAAGATGAAAAAAGAAAAGATAATGTTTGCAACATATAAAGTGCATATCAAGTCAAAAATAAAAGAAGATTAAGGCATATCAAGGTCCTTTTCTAGTTTATAATATTAATTGTAATCTTACTTTATTATTTTGGTAATCTTAACAACTCACCATGTGTAAATATTTTATATCACTTTATTGCATGAGTCTTTTCATTTATAAAGAGATATTCAAGTTTTGTCTTAAGTGAAAAGCCTCTTGATTTTACAAACACTCTTTAAGGAATATTTTAAAATTTTTTAATCATAATTACATGAAAAAGTCAATTTTGAGCATTTTAAGTTGTTAAAATATGTTTTTAGAGAGATTGTTGAGTAATATAGATTAGTGGTCGACCAATATAAGCTTAAAATGCAATAGGTGAATATGTTGACATATTGGTAGACCAATGTAATAGTGTGGTCAACCAATACCCCTTTAAGGGACACACTAGTTGACCAATATATTTGAGTGGTCAACCAATATCTCAACATATTGTGAATTTGTATATTTACTGCATATCGATCGACCAATATACTACACCGATCGACTAGTGCTTTGCAACTAGCCATTGTAATGACTAGTTTTTTTATCTTATGGCTAGTAGAAATCCCAAATTCCTATAAATACATTTTTTTCTCCTTGGCTTTCTCATCAAAAGTATTTGGGTGTCTTTTACACATATTTTTAAGTGTTTTCTAATCATTTAAGCATTTACTGTCTCATTTTGAGAGAGTGAGCCTTCTTGGTATTATCAAGTTCATAAAGTGAGATATTTTAAGTTGTAAACATTTTTTGGGGTGGTTATATATTGTATTTAGGAGTGTTCTAAGTGGTATTAAAATTCCTCTTCAATATGAAGGAAGATTGTAAAAGGGTTACTCTTGTCAAAAAGAGATTATAAAAGGTTGTTCTTTTCCTTGAAAAAAGAATTAGAGTGGAATTCCAAGATGAGACTTGAGAGTGAACGTAGAAAAGGATAATTTATCAAACCACATTAAATCAATTTGTGTTGTTTCATACCTATCCTCTTTATTATTCATCATGTGATTAATTTGCGTTCTCTTTTCTCTGTCCACTTTAAAATATTATTTAATTATTTGATTAATTTAAACTAAGCAATTTCTTTATTGTTACATATATTGAGCATTGTTAAATTGAGTTTATTTAGTTAGAAAATTTTATTAAATTTTATAGATATCCAATTCACCACTCTCTTAGGCGGCATTATTGATTAACAAGTGACATCAGAGCAATTCTATTAGGCTAGTATTTTAAATAAAATCCTATTGTAAAGATTATAATAGTATATTTAGGAGTATCATCATCATCATTTAACCAAAAGGGATAAAACATTAGTAGAACTCCCTTCTTTGATGGAAATAACTATCTCTATTAAGAAACAATAATGAAATTTTCCTTGATGATTGAAATGCTGATTTGCAGAAAATTGTCTTAAGTGGTCCATTCATTCCTACCAAAATCGTAGATGGTAAAAAAGGTTCCCAAGCTAAAAGAAGAATGTGATCTTTAAGATAAGAGAGTAATTTCCTTTAATAGCAAAGCATTCATATTTTTAGTGTATGCATTAGGAAGAAACAAATTTAATAGTCTCTATGTCTAAAATAACTATGAAATTTGTGATATTTTATAATTTATCCACGTGGGAACAAATCAAGTAAAATAGTGCAAAGTTAGCATGTTAGCACACTAATATAAATTGTTTCAAAGGAAGCATGATGAAAACATATCTAGGATATACACTAGACTTATTGATTATTATTAATGCTCTCAAAGATCTCAAAAATATCTACATTGACATTGAAATGGTAAGAAAGTTGTTGAGGTCACTTCTAAAAACATGCGAAGCTAAAATTATAACCATATAAGAAGCTAAAGATCTAACATGACTATTAAAAGAGCTTGTTGGGTCTTTCTTTGTATACAATATAAGGCTCCAAGAGACACAAGAAGAAATGATGATTTCAAACAAAAAAATACCTTTTAAAGTCTCAAACAAAGAATCAAGTGAAGAGGAAGACAAATTAATTAGTAAAGCGATGAAGAAGAAATTACCTTAATCATTAGAAAATTCAAGAAATTCTTAATAAAGAAGAACTCTTTAAAAAGAAAAGATTTCAAGGGTGGTGAGATAGATTCAAAATGCAAATCAAATAATATTATTTATTTTGAATGGAAGAAACCTAGACACATGAAGTCTTAATGCCCTTTCCTCAAAGAAAATGAAAAATATGAGAGAAATGATAAGAAGGAGAAAAGAAGGCATTTAAAGGTTCCACTTGGGATGACACAAGTGATTCTGAAAATGAGCATTCAAAAAGAGATGTAGCTCACATGTGCTTCATGGCCAAAAATGATGATGAGATCCTCTCTAAATCTAAATCTTATGATAAAGTTAATAATGTCAGTTTGAAATATAATGAACAAGCTGAGAGCTTTAAAGTTATGTGTATGAAAAAAAAAACTATTGTCTAAACTCAAAAAGGCTCAAAAGAATCTAGATGTGTGCATGATTGAGAATGAAAAGATAAAGAGAAAATTATATAGTAGCAAGGCATCTAAAAATGTGGCCATTATTGATAGTCATGACTTAGATTAATTAAAGCATTGAAAAAGGAGGTTGACACCCTTAAGGGCTTGTTATCCAAGTTTACAAAAAGAAGTGAAAAACTCAAAAACATGTTAAGAGCTTAAAAGAGTTCATATAATGAGCATGGAATTTGAAATAATTAGGAGTGTTCCTAATACTAAAATTACTTTTGTTAAATGAAAGCATTTATATAGTGAAGAATCATTTCCTAAAATACAAATAAGCTTAGAGCATCCACATCTAAGCATATACATAAAATTTATGCACATGACATATCCACTAGGACTCGCCCTAAAAACAAACCTCATGCTTTCATATAGGAGTCATAAACTATATCTAGA
Source organism: Erythroxylum plowmanianum (assembly GCA_025531925.1). Taxonomy (NCBI): domain Eukaryota; kingdom Viridiplantae; phylum Streptophyta; class Magnoliopsida; order Malpighiales; family Erythroxylaceae; genus Erythroxylum; species Erythroxylum plowmanianum. The sequence goes on from JANVCQ010000004.1 coordinate 34,723,541, forward strand.
ACCTAACATTGAGTTTAAAAAAAGTAGGCACAACTTCTATACAAAAACAATGCCTTTGTCATTAATTTCAATTTTATTTTTCCCTAAATCAACATTTTTGGGAACCTTTCATGTGCTCATATTATATAATTCTTCTTTTATACCACATTCAATATATCTTATGTAATTTCTTCAGTTGAATACCCTAACTCACTTAAATATATTAAATTGTTATCTTTATATGTTAGATCTTCTAAGTCATTGGATACTTAGTGGGTGCTATAGTGGCTATTTTAGTGGGTGCTTCAACGTGTGACTTAGTGGATGCTTTATTGGCTTCTTCAATGGGTACTGCAATGGATGCTTCAATAGTGGTAAAGTGTCTACTTCATTGTATATGAATAGGTATAATTAACATATGTCATTAGGTATGTAAATTTTGAGATATTTTTCCCATTTAAATACACTTTAATTGTATTGATCTTTTCCCAATTATTTGTATCAATATCTTTACATCATATTATCATGTTGTAGTGGCCTCAAAATATTTTCAAATGATTCGTGTGAGAATTTATACATAAATTTTCATTCTTTGTTATACCCTAACTTCTTAGCATTGAGCATGAAATCAATTAAGGTTATCTCATCTATTAAAATAGTATTATCCCCCCACCTTTATATTTCATATCTAGTTTAAACTTAAAACATCCATCAAAAAAATACTGCAACCTAATTCTAAGGTCAAGTGCAACAACCATTTTTAACAAATACCTACAATAACATTATAACATTATGTTAAGAAACAAAGAAAAAGTGTAATGAAGAACAATCCAAAATGATATGACTTGATCCTAAATTACAAACAACCTAAGTTATAACATTATAACATTCTATAAGCCAAAAGAGAACCTAAGTTATCCAAAATTTATGAAAATGATTTGATCCTAAATTATAAACAATCAACAACTCAGATTTCAACCAATAATACATATTAAAGAACAATCTAATATGTCATGAAGTTGGAATGCCAACCTAAATCAAGTCATTTAGATTCTAAGAAAATAGTGCTCATAGCTGTTAACCTAACACCACCAGCTTTAATAGCTAGTTATATAGAAATATTTGAAAACAAAATATAAATCAAATTCACGTTAATAAAAAACAAATAGAAAACCAACTTGACAACCTAGTAGTTTAGTACCTTTAAAGTAGAGTAACAAAGGGATAGATGGCTAGTCTCTTTCTTTGTGTTACAATACAATATGTAAAAACAACTAATGAAAAGAATGAGAATAATGAATTGAAATCTTAACATAAAACCCCTAATTAGAAATCCTAACCAAAAAATCATAAATTGTAAACCTTAGTTGAAAACTCCTTAATGAAAGCCCTTGATCAAAGACCCTAATAGAAAACCCCTAATTAAAAACTTAGTAGAAACCTTAAATTGCAAAGCCTAATTGGAAAACTAAATTGAAAACTCTAAATTAGAAAACCCTAAATTGAATGCCTCTTACAAAAAACTCCTAATAGAATACTTTTTTATCACAAACCCTAAATTAAATACTTTAACTAAAAATCTCTAATTAAAAACCCTAATAGAAAACCTTAATTACAAACCCAAAATTGAAAATTAATAGAAAATCATAATTAAAACCCTAAATTAGCACTCCTAGTCCATCTTCTATAACTTACTCTAAACTTTGTAAATTCATCTTAAAGAAACTTTACCATATGGACTTGGATCTATTAACTAAGCTTGTGGTTGATAAAAAGATTGATGATGTTGTTTTTGGTATAAATGGTATGAAAGCACTAAGACCCGATGGTTTGAATGGATATTTCTTCCAATGGTCTTGGAATATCACAGGCCAAAATGTTAAGAAGGCAGTTCAAGAATTCTCCTTAAGTGGTGTACTCCTCAAAGAAATCAACAAAACCTTCTTATATTTGATCCTTAAAGGTCCTAATCCCTCTTGTTTTGGAGACTTTAGACCTATTGCCTGTACCAACTTTCTCTACAAAATCATCTCCAAAATCCTTGCAACTAGATTGAAAAAGTTATAACTCTAATCAATGACAATAAGGGTGATTACTTGTGTAATAGGCATAATAGTGATAATGTTCTAATTGTGCAAGAACATTAAAAAGGTTACTCCATATCCAATTCCACCCCTAATTGCACTATCAAATTTGATTTTCACAAAGCCTTTGATAGTGTAAGTTAGGATTTCCTATGGAAGATGCTAAACGCTTATGGTTTTCCTAATGTTTTCATTTAATGGTTAAAGGAATGCATTTCTTCTATAATCCTAACTATGTTTTTTAATGGTAGCCCCGCAGGTTATTTCAAGGTTGCAAGAGGCCTCAAACAAGGGGATCACCTCTCCCCCTATCTCTTTATTCCAAGCGTGGAGACTCTAAACCCAATTATCAAGTAAGAAATGGTACGCAACCCCAACATTAAGTTCCATTTTAGATGCAAGAAATTTGGTTTAAATAACCTATGTTTTGCAAATGATCTCCTTTTATTTTGTAGGGCTACAATGGATTCCATTCAAAAATTTATGAAGGCTCTAGAAATTTTTAAAAGATTATCTAAATTGCATATCAATTTAAGCAAACGTCACTTCCTAATTTCTAAAGGAGCTACTACATTAGAGTCTCATATTGCAACAATTACTAGAATGCACACTAAATCTCCTCCACTACTATATTTGGGCCTACTTGTTTCTACAAGAAGATTCAACTTTATTGATTGCTTACCTCTCATAAAAAATTCAAAAAAGAATCAAATCTTGGATGAATAAGTTTCTATCCTATGTGGGTAAATTGTAGCTTATTAAATATGTTCTCAACTTACTTTACGTATACTGGAGCTCTCATATTTTCCTATCTAAAAACATCATCAAAACAATTGAAAGGTTGTTCAAAAGATTTCCTATGGAGCCATTCAAATGGTGCCAAAGGGGTAGCTAAAATCAAATGATCTAGCTTATGTTTTCCCAAAGAAGAAGGAGGACTTGGTATCTCTTTAGTTAAAACTACCAATCATGCACTAATCTTTAAAAGATTCTAGTAGATACTAGAGGATGATAATTCACTATGGCTAAAATGGTTACATTCATACTTCATCAAGGGCAGTTGTATATGGGAAACAAACAAAAACACCTCAAATTCTTACTTACTTCCTGAACAAGTTATTGAAGCTGAGGGATATGGTCCAAGCTAATGTTTCTTGCAAAATTGGCAATAGGAATCTAATTTCCTTATGGTTTGATAATTGGTCTAGCCAAGACTAACCTTTTCACTCGTAGAACACATCAAGGAACTCACTAATCCTACCTCTTCACACTAAGATCAACTCACTGATCAATGGTAATTCCCTGACAACTTAAGACACCTACAACCTATCTACCCCCTAATCCAACTGTTCCTGATACTTTCTACTAAAAAGATCAACCTATCTATAAATTATCCAACAAATTCATCAATGATCTACTAGGAAGAAGATATCATGCGGTTGATTAGTACAAGATTGTATGGAGTATGGTATTAAGACCCAAAATTTCTTTCCTTTTGTGGCTCACCATCAAAAACAGTCTCAACACTACTAACAGTTCGATACCTGCAAGTTGACAAAACATGTCCTTAGTGTTTAGTATATGAGGAATCAAGAGATCACTTGTTTTTCAAGTGATCTTTTACTAATAAATTATGCGAAATTGTTACAAAGAAATTCCTCTAGTCTGCTCCAGGGAATACTCTCACAAATACCATACAATGGCTTTCAACCCAGACCGCTCTTCCAAAACCTATCAAGCTAATATTCACACTAGCTTTAGGACTTTGTACGCACCATTTGGAAATAAAGAAACTCTAGAGGATTGCAAATAAGATCTCCTCACTAGAGTGTCTCATTACAGAAATCATCAATGGGATTAGGGATTTGGTATTACTGAGAAATATTGGCCAAAACTATTGTTTGAATATGTTGTCTTCTCTAAACATTTAACTTAACTCTTTTTATCACTTGCACCTATTGCTTAGTAAGCATTTGCAAGGAGGTTTTTGTAACATGAGTAAGGTACCCTCTTAAGCATTACAATTTGGTAGTAACACATTTCTTTACTCATGATATTCCATTTTATTTTTCAGAAAAAACCCTTAACAGAAAATTTAAAATTACAAAACTTTATAGAAAAACCGTAATTGAAGATTAAAAATTTATATCCCTATTTAAAACACTAATAACAAATCCCTAAAATGCAAACCACAATTTCACAAACTAATAAGATGTAGAAACATAATTATATAAAATTCCTGCTCTTCCCTAATGCGTAAGGATTCTTCATATATTTGTAAGAAGTTGATTATTTTTCTCCTGTCTTCATACGATGTCGTGCATATGATTAACACGAAGTTGCACTCCCTATGATGTCTGGTTTAGCTATCCCACTCTACGTTTTGTGTTACAAGGAATAACTATGACAGATGTTGTACCACGTAATACCTAATATTCTTACATGGTATCGTTTCCCCGTTGTCCATTAAGTTTTCTAACAAAGAATCATGCCATAGAGTATGGAAAAGAAATCCAAAGGGATTAATGATAATTTTAAAAATCAAAGATTAAAGTGAAAAATGTTCAAATTATAGAAGATTTAATATAACTAAAACTTATAAAAGGTAGTTATTAAAATAAAAATCTTTAAAAATTGAAAATTTGCAATATATGTTCCTAATTAGAAGTAATCAGCAGTACCATAAAGTTCCAATTAGGAGAAGAGACATAATTGTATGGTTAATGACCTTTCCTTGATTTCCTCATGAAAAGGAAAGATCTTCTCCTTGATTTCTTCATGGAAAGAAGTGAGAGGGATTTCTTTGAAATTTTTTAAATAATATATTAAAAATATATAATTTTACAAGTTATTAATACTATGAAGAGTGTACATCATGTCCTAATAATAGCAATTAATGACTGGGAATTTTCATTAATTATTCATCAACTTCGCAAAACAGTAAGATAATGTCTTCTTACTTAAAACCGAGGGTGACTTATGTCACCTTCGAATTGCTTTCAAAACCACAAATAATGTATCGAACATGTCATTAACTTAATGCAGGATAGTGAGCCTATACCTCCGTTTTTCTGATGCAACTCTCAGCTTCCTATCGAAAGCCACCACAAGTATATATGGTGCCTTAGTTTCCATGAAGACTTGCACAACTTTTTTTCTCAGCCATGTTGAAACTAGTTTCTCTTCTTATTACATTCTTAACGTTGATAAGCCAAACCGAGTGTATGAACACATCTGACTCTTCTGTACCAGCACCAGGAGCTGATGAATATAACGAACTTCTCTCTCCGGAACTTGCTTCTCCTTCACCCGTTGTCCAAGCTCTAGATGACGACTATGCTTCAGATAAGGCCACAGGGCCTGCATCATCAATATCAATGCCACCTCGGGCATTTCCAGCAGATGTTGTGAAAGGGTCTGCTACACCTGCTGAGTCCGCTGGTTATGATGATGTGAATGGGGTTATAGAAGAACGCCAAACTTATTATCATTCTTCTTCTGAAGACCTGAGGAGAGCAACAGGGATGGTGTTCGGAGTAATAATAGGTGTTTGTGCAGTTGGATTGGGTAGGCTTGTGTACAACCTCAAGAAGAAGAAGAATAAAAAGGACAAACTAAGATCAGAATATGAAGCTCTGCAAATGAAAGAATTGACCAACTAAGGATCTGCTTTTCCGCAATTGAACTTGAAGTGCTACCTACTTCAACAATTCTTGAATTATGCATTGCTTAGGTTATACTATTATAATTTATCGATATTGTATTTATATTATCCATAATTAGATTTTTGTAGGTGATTTATAATTGAACTGTATTGGGAAAGAAAATAATAAAGTAATTTAATTTCAATAAAAAATGATCAATCCATATATTATATATATACATAATTTTAATCATTATAAATAAATATTATTATTTATATAAATAAAAATAAAGTTTTAAAGTTATTTGTTATATATATATATATATATATATATCGAACCGTAAATTAAATCTGTAAGGCAAGAGGTTTAAATTTTAAAAAGTTCAAGCGATATTAGATTGTTATAAAATTAATTCAACATTGAATAAAATTGAAATTTTTGAAAAATGATTAGAAAAAGTCCTTATTCATTAAAAATTTTAAAATTTCTTCCTTCAACCTTTCATTCTTTCTATATGTTTTCACCCTTTTTTATACATCACTTCGTAAGCTTCGTAAATATTCTTCCTTTTGTCATCTAAACCACTTTCATCACTGTCATAATCTAATATTAAACCTTGACCTTATCTGTCTCTGTTTTTCTCAAAATTTTCTAATTTATCCTATTTTTGTCTTCAATTACTTCCTTCTTAGTTATTGTTCGGCATGCAATTGAATTTTTTCTATATAAAGCAACTGACACAGCACCATTTACAATTTCTTCTTCACTACTATATTCATTTTCGGACTCGTTCTCACTTCAAGTGCTAATAAAAGATTTCCTTTTTCTCTTCTTCAAGGTATTAGCATATTCTACTTGCATATGTCCAAAGTCCTAACACTTATGCCATTGAATTCTCCTCATATTTCTTTCACCGTTTTTAATTCTAGCTTATTGTTTGAAGTTGTTGTTCGATGAGCTTCCACAATTTTGCCTAAACTCAAGTATGTCCTTTTTCATTTTATTCATCCACTTGCTGAAATTTTGTGTCAATAAAACCAGATCTTCATTCTTGTCGAGCTCATCTTTTATATCATTCACACATTTTCCATTTTCTGCTTGTAATGTCAATCCTTTGCTTCTTTCTTGTTTACCCCTTAGTAGATTCATTTCAAAATTTGTAAAAATTTCAATTACCTTTTCCAATGATAGATCATTGATGTCGTAAGCCTCCTCTATCGCTACAATTTTCATAATAAATCTCAGAGGTAGTGATCTCACCGTCTTCTTTATTAGTTTGAAATTAGAATATTTCTTCCCAAGTTGATGTGCCCGATTCACTATATCACACAATCTTTCATGAAAATCCCCTATAGTCTCATTTTCATTCATCTTTAGTTCTTTAAACCTTACAACTAACATTTGAAGTTTTGACATTATTACAAATTTGGACCCTTCATGAATTGTAAAATATCCCACACTTCTTTAACTTACTCACAGGTTGATATTATTGAGAAGCGTCCTTCATCAACAACACTAAAAATTGCATGCATTGCTTGTGAGTTTCCAAGTGCCCTCTATTCTTCAGCTCTTGTCCATTCAGATGACTCTTTTAAAACTGCCTCACCCTTATCATCAGTAATCATCCGATGCATCCACCCGTGTACTACCGAATGCCAAGCTTTTGTACCTTGAGCCTAGATGAAAACTCTCATCCAAGATTTCCATGCAGGATAGTTAGAGTCATCCAATAGTGATGGCCTAGTGATCGATGCATCCTCTTTTGTAGCCATGTTTGCGAAACTCAAATCTACACCAATTTGTTATACCAAGTCCTAATTTGGTGACCTTGCTCTAATACCAATTGAAAAAAAATCAAAAGAGGGATTGTTTCACAAACTTTCCAATTTGTTTTTGACAAACATAAAAATAAAAAAAAATTAAATGTACAAAAGATAAACAAAACCGAGATTTGTTAACGCAGTTCAACCAACATTGCTTACGTCTATGGGACCCTCACCCAGCTTAATCACTTTCATGAAAGTTCAATAGATTTACAGAAGGGCTTTCAATGCCAACTCACTCAATCCTTAAAACTATCTCTCAACTTCACTTCTAGTGAAAGATTTTTACATCCAATAATATGACAGACTCGTGTTAACCTCAACAAAGGATTTATCTCAACAATCTATTAATTGAAAGAAAATAAATAAAAGACTCAAATATTTGAAAATTTTATAGAAAAATCTGAACACATTTAAGATTGAAATAGAACAACTTTCCTATGGGTTTTGCTCCTTAATAAGAGATTTGAAAGTTGTTCACATAAATTCAGTAAGCCACTCTATAAGGATAATAGTCCAGCATTAGCAATTCTCATATGATCAAAATAGAGCAGTGAATCTCCCACTCTGAAAACACGTGTTGCACCTTTTAATTGTCATCAATCAAGCAAGAAGGACACCACCAACGAACACCTAACAAAATACCCCACATCTAGATGTTAACACCATCGTATAGCACATCCACACCTTCAGTAATAACCCATCAATCTACACACTACACAATCCATTCACAAAGCTCACTCAAAGACTCAACCGTGCCTTACCAAAAACTAGAAAACCACAAGATCACTTCAGTTATTTCAACAGAAAAACACAATTAGCACACACGTCAAAGAGCCAACAATCGCCATCAATTGACACACTTAAGATATATACGATAAAGACCCAAATTCTACACACAAACCCTTTTTTACTCTGCATAAAATCTAGCAGTAACCTTGACAATTACAAACATGATATGCCATAATTTCTCATATGATAGACTTCTATTTAGTGTAGGATTCTTTCACAACTATAAGTGTAACAACAATATCTTTTTGAATCCAAGTCCAATTAATATTTTATATGTCCAATTAATAAACAAAATCTCAAAACTAAATAAAAAGATATATACATTTTATTTATTAATTGGACATATAAGATATTAATAGTATATATCTTAACATTTACAATTAATTCAAAAATGTTATTAGAATAATTTTAAAGATTTTGTCTGCTGGATATTGTGATAGCGTGATTCAAGTCGAATGTTTGGGGCTAAAATATAGTTCTCTAATGACCAGTGCTTTATGACGATAAAGAACTAATACAAAAGTTTGGGTTTTGTGAAATTTTAATAACTTGAAATTGATGCTGCATGACTAAAGGCCAAGTTCCACATTAATTGAAAATTTTAAAATCTAATAAACTATTACAATATTAATATTAGCTAGAACTTACTAATTAAACAATTAAGAATCATTTCCCTAAGAACTTCACATTTGTTTATATATAATATAAATTATATATATATATAAATCTAGCAATTATAAAGTCATATTTAAGTTATCTCTTCTTTTCTATTCTTAGCTTCTACTTAATAACTTTAGTATTGATAGGTTTCCTCTATCATATTTTTTAGTGAATTGACAAAATAATAGTAGTAGTAACATTAGCTAGAAAATGTGATATATTATAGAGACCACCCAAATATATGAGAAGAAAATAGCTGATCTAGTGAAACAATAAAAAAATGCATAACTTCATCCCAAAATATCGAAGCATCAAATAAATAAAGTAAAACTAAATATAATATTTTCTCTAAGAAAAGTAAAACTTACCCTAATAGCACAAAGCAAATGTTTGGCTGAACAACAACACTTACAAAAAAAAAACAATTTGAAAAAAGACATAAACCAAGTCAAAGTAAGAAACAATTAACATGGGAAAAAATATATCTGCGTTTTCTCCATTATTCATTGTGCATCTCTGAGTCTATATGTGTATGCATGTGTGTGTGAGATGGAGAGATAGAGAGATTCAAGAAAAGTGATTTTGACATAACTTATTCATGAAGAAAGCATACTATGTAACATAATTTGTGGAAAGTGGATTATAAATAGACACTAAAATGATCATAACAGAGTTGGTATTTTGGTGCATGTCACACACATTATTCCTTTTTTGAACTTCATTAAACACATAAAATTACTAAATTGATAAAAAGTATAATTAGTTTGCAAATATATTACGAAGCAAAAGCTAGGAACTTACGAATACTGGATAAATGAAGCTCAAAACGCTTGTTTACAAAAACAAGGAGGATCCGGTGAACTCAACGTATGGGTCATTATAGTTTGAGCTTAACCAACATCTTTAAATATATTCACTACTGAACATTTGTATACGTAGACAACAAAAAGCCCACTTCTTGATTGATTGATAAATAATAAAAAAATAATAATGTCCTATCATTTAAAATCAAACCAATCTAATCCTGACACTTACTAAGTCATTTATATAAGACGGTTTTAAATTGGTGGCGACCCACAAATTTTTATTGTATCATTATCAAAGACCTATAAATAATTAATCATTTTCTTTTTACTATTTTCTTTAACAGAGTATCTTTGTTTATGTCCATCAAGGTCCCACATTTAATAAATACCTATTAATAAAATTTTACTTGTTGATTCTATTTTAATGCATTTATTAACTTAGTAAGTGGGGTTCATTCACCTTCAACTTCAAGTGAGGAAGCAGGATAGCCTGTAAATCCTTATGAACAGCAA
>JANVCQ010000004.1:34758648-34769118 GCA_025531925.1 Erythroxylum plowmanianum
CATCAATATGATTATCCTCGTCACTTTGCACCATTAAGTTTAATATATCTGGTGCACAACGATCCCTAGTAGACCTTCTAAGAGGCTCATGTTCAATAGGTTTTTCCTCTACTTGATCTTATTGTTGCACTAGTTCTTAGACAGGTTCATTAATCGATCCATTCTCCTCAACAGTTGGGGCTGGTATGCTATGTGTTAATTTCAAGACATCAAGTAAAGGCTACTCAGCATGCATCTGATGCTTTTGTGCTTTTGTTGATTCGTCAGAATCTTGAATTTCATCAAGATCTATTTCTATACCATGACTTCCTTCATTAAGGAACTCCCTTTCTAAAAAGGTAAGGTTACATTTCTAGCTACAAACACTTTATGTTCAAAATGGTGATAGAAATAGTATCTTATAGTTTCCTTGGGATAGCCAACAAATATACACTTGTCAGACCTCATTTCAAGGTTACCTGGTAGCAATCTCTTGACATAACCTGGACAACCCTAAACTTTTAAATGTTTTAGGTTAGGTTTATGTCCTTTCCACATCTCATATAGAGTTTTAGTGACTACTTTAGTGAAAACTTTGTTTAATAAATAGGCAGCGGCTTCTAAAACATATCCCCATAAGAAGATAAGAAGATCAGTGAACCCCCATCATGGATCTCGCCATATCCAATAAGGTTCGATTTCTCCTTTCTAAAACACCATTATGTTGTGGTAGTCCTAGAGAAGTTCATTGAGATAAGATTCCATCTTGCCTTAGATAATCAACAAAGTCATTATTAAGATACTCACCACCATGGTCAGATCTTAGTATCTTTATACTCTTGCCAGTTTGTTTTTCAACTTCACTACGAAATCTTTTGAATATTTTAAATGATTTAGACTTGTGTTTCATTAGATACAGAAATTCATATCTTGACATATCTTCAAATAAGTGATAAAATAAGAATATTGACCTTTAGCTTGAACTTTCATAAGCCCATATACATCAATATGTATGAGTCCTAAAAGTTCACTAGCTCTCTTTCCAGTTCCAGTAAAAAGAGATTTGGTTATTTTACTTTTGAGACAAAATTCACAAGTTTCATATAATTCATAATCATATTGACCAAGGCATCCTTCCTTGTGCAACTTGTTTACTCTTTTCTCACCAATATGACCAAGTCTACAATGCCAAAGGTAAGTTTGATTTGTTTAATTATCTCTCTTTCTTTTTTTGACCAGAAACATTCATAATTGGATAAACAACTATTTCAAGTAAGACATAAAGACCATATTGTAAATAACCACTTATATATAATTCATCACCAAGAAATATATTACACTGTTATTCTTAAATCCACGCTTGTTTAATGATGAAATGAAAACAATATTTGAAACAAATTTAGGAACATAATAACAATCTTCTAATAATAAAGTCTTTCCCATAGACATAACAAGAGAAATAGTTCCTACAGCTAGGGCAGCAACACTTGCTCCATTCCCAACTCGTAGCTTAACCTCTCCCTTCTTCAATCTCCTACTATTCCTTAAACCCTGCAATATATTGCAGATGTTAAAGCTACTACCAGTACCTAATACCTATTTAGCATAATCAATAGTAGTTAAAGAAATCACGAAAAAAAATTTAATAAATGTCCCATCTTATTTCTTGTCTTTTAAAGTAGCCAAATACTCTAGACATTTCCTCTTGCAATGTCCCTTCTTTGTACAAAAGAAACATTCAGCATCCTTTTGGTCAACTTTATTCTCCTTACCTTTGGATTTGTTCCAAACACCCTTGGGTGCAAGATGATTTTTCTTAGGCTTCTTTTTCCCTTCCACTTACACTTAGAAGAGTTACCAACCAGGTTCACAGACCCTGACACTTTCACCTTCTCAGACGATGCTACTTGATTTTCATAATCGATCAACAAGTTGAGCATTTCGTAAAAATCACAATCCATCTTATTCATGTTAAAGTTAACAATGAACGGTGAAAAATATCAGTAAGAGATTGTAAGATCAAATCTCTTGACAACTCTTTCCCTAGTGAACACCCTAACTTCTCAAATTGTTCTATAAAATCAATCATCTTAAGAACATAAGGTCCTACAAGAGATTTGAGCTTCAGTGTAGACTTGAATAGAGAGTTAGATAACTGGTATCTAGCAGTCCTACTTTGTAACCCATACATGTTCTTAAGATGCTCAATGATCTGTGGAGGATTCATACCTTCATACTGCCTTTGGAGTTCAGAACTCATTGATGCCTGAATAATACAACTGGCATTAATACTTTGTTCATTGTACTTAAAATATGCATCCAATGCATTAGCATCATCAATTCCCTCAGGAGGCACTTCCTTCATGGGTTTATCGATCACATCAATAAGTTTTTCTTGCATGAGAACAATTATCAAATTGCAGTACCAATCATCAAAACTGTTACCCGCTATCTTGTTAACATAAAGAATGCTTTACAGTGATATAATAGACATTTTGAGAAATCTAATAAAAAAAGAAAATACCAAAGTAAGAACACAATCATATACTTTATCTAAATGATATAACATTTTTAAAACATGAATGAGTCCCTTGGTTGTTAAGTCGTTACTCATGCATAATTAAAGAGTGATAAACTTCCTATTTTATCATATAAAAGTTAATAGTAGGCTTAATACTATATAGTCCGCTGGTTGTCAGGTCGTTCCTATTAGTATAGTTTAATTTATCCATCCAAGTGACGAAGAATTAATTAATATTATACTCCCGAGGTAGTCTAGGCCAAAAGTATAAAATTAAATAATTTTTCCTCATACATGCATCATATGCAATAGAAAATATTATTTATCTATAACTTCAAATCACCTAGTTAGCAGGTCATTCCTTGTAAACAAAAATAAATATTATTATCTTTTTGGGTGAAAATTCTTTTTGATAAAATATCATATATTATATCAAAATAAACTCAATAATTTTAAAGGGTCAAGATTTTATGTTATTAAATCATGTTATTAAATCAATTTTTAATAACATTAGTGATCATATCACATGTTCAGACAAAAACGTTCGTATAAGAAAGTTGTATTTATTTGCTACACGTACGGAAAAATAAAAGAGTCTTATTGTGCTCATCTCTTTGTTGTGGTTTTAAACGTAAAATAAAAAGCAAAAACAAAGCAAGGTGACCTGTCACCATCTGACATACTCCTTTTTTTATTTTCGTTTTTTTAATTTATGATAACAATTAGCAAAAAATTAAAAGTATGTCAAAAGCTTTTAATAAGTTTACCATGCACATCTATCCAAATGCTTTTAAAAAGTTTTCAAACCATGCATTCTCGGTTAAAGGTTTTGGTTTAAAGCTTTTAACCAAAACCTTTTAAAACAACCTATGCGTACAATATCTATTAAATGCATTTAATGAATTTACTGTACACAACTTTTATGGACAACATTTGTCAAATGCTTAGGTAATGAGTTTTCCGTTTTTCTGTGAAACCAATTTCACAATGGATGTAAAAATATTCTCATGTTTTCATGTGTTAAAACAAATAACACGACAAAATACACAATTCATTGATCATTTTTCAAATATGATGTGAAAGCAATATTAACTCTAATACTAATTAAAGAATCGCAGACGCAGCGGAAATAAAAATTCAATTTTATATTTATCTATTGCGTTTAGCAAACATATATAGTAAGAACATGCAAAAATAAATACCTGAAATTTATGAGGATTAATTGATACTGAATTTTAAAATACGAAGTCTCTATATATTTTACACCGATAAATATGTCCCGCTTTCAACATTTGATATAGCTATGGTTAAATTTGAAGAACCCTTTCTTCAAGAATGGAGAAAATAATTTTCTAAACTTTTCTTTTGTTTCATTTTTACGTACTAAAAACAAAAATGCAAGAGTATATCTATATATCACTCTTTTCTTTGTTGTTGTTTACACGTACTAAATTGATCAATATTCATATATCACTCTTCTCTTCGTTTTTCATGCATGTACTAAAAAATGAAAACGTATATATAACTTCTCCTTCGCTTTGTTTATATTTAAACGTTGTGATTTTAAAACTTGAAAACCATTACCTTACACATCCTTTCGTTTTGGATTTATTTTGTAAAAATAAAACAAAACCACCAAATGTAAGGTCACCATCTAACGCCTTCTTTGCTTTTTTAAATAATTATTATTTTATTTTATTTTATTCATTTATTTTGTACAAGAGAATTTTCAACATTAATTATATTTTTTGTGCTAACAAAAAATATAATAATATGCCATATAGATTATTTAATAAATTATCTCATAATAAATTGAATAATTATAAACTGGAAATATTACACTTGGAAGTGTGTGACCACATAAGTTCATCACTAAGTTAATAGTAATTAATTCAATTAATTACTAATTAAGGTTGACATTTAACAACACTCATCAACGACTGGATACTGTGAAGTAACAATCTTACAAAGACAAAACCTGGTTAAGTATAATGTATTATTACCTTCCATAATTACAACTCCGGATTATCCTAAAGTATGGTTTAACTGTCAAACCTTATTAGATAACTCCTTTTCCTCACTCATTTAATTGCACATAGAGCTCAAATCCATTACCTAGATTCGATGGATTCTATCTTGACTCACCACTAATCAGATAGGTATTTAATTATATCTAATAATCATTCAACTATCATTTTTATATACTAGGTGTCTGACATCAAAACATAATAAGTGATTTATTGATTATTATGATGATCTCAGATCAAAGGAAAAATATGCATTTAAATCCTTATAAGAATATCTCACTTGATAGTTATAAGTAATATTTAACCATTAGGAATGCTCAATTTGGTCAGTTTAATGATGATATATTTATATGCATCACTATATATGTAACTTAATAAATAAGATCTACTAATATCGATCTAATAGATACTATTACATACATATTGATCTACCAGATCATTAAAGTCCTTATTTAATGATCTTATGAGCAAGAACATTTTTAGATTAAACTCTAAAGACTTGACTCTCATTATCATAATTTCCATTACGATGACAAGTATATAAATGTAATCAAAGACTTATCGTATTAGAATAAAAAGCAATAAAAATAATATGATAATATAATCATTTGCCAAGTTATTAAACAAAGTTAATAATTATAAAATAAAAAATGTTCAATCTATTACATAACGATTAGGTCATGGACTTAATTTCAACAGATAGAGTGTTTCAACCCTGTGTCACTTAATCTTGTTCATACATTTGTATGGATCCTATATAAATGTATGGATGAGATTTAATAGAACAGAGTAGGAACTGGTCAACTGGTCCAAAGGATCTGATCCCGAAATATGTACATATAACATTAGATTTCATTAAATGTAGTATTATTTCCTTGTTTAGTAATACTAAAAAATGACTAAAAATTTAAACTTGTTAAGCCTATTTAATTGTTAAAACTTTGAATTGTTCAATTTTAAGTTTGATTTTCAACTTTTTAGTTCGATTTATTTTAATAATCCTTATTGTTAAAAATATATTAGTTTATTAATTAATTGATTAATTTTCATAAATTAATCAATTTTTATAAATCAAAATAAATTCTAAGTATTTTTTATTAATATCTTTTTTAATTAAATTTCAAATTATTCAATTGGCAAATACAATATCTTTTAATTATATTTCAAATTCTGTAATTTTACTTAATCTTTAAGTAATTTTATTACAGTTTAATACTGGTTAAATCTTTTAAATTTTAAATATCTTATCTTCCTAGTTTATTTTTCAGTCCGATTTTTAAAACATTAATATAAAATTTTTAATTCTTATTAGATACAAATATTACTCATATCTTATGTGCATCCGGCTATTTTTGAGAGTTGACACATTTTTTCCACATTTCAATACAATGACAAGTAACTTTCTATACTTGTATACATTTAGGAAAGCTTTTTACGTTACTAAGATCAACTATGCCTAATTGATACATTCGAGTAGACCGAATTTTATATTTGACTAAATGGGATAGCATTCTACGTATATGTGAGTTTGGTATAAAGTCAACTTTTCTTGAGCTACAGAAAAGATTAAAAGTGTATGTCCGCATTACGTAACTCACCATGTGCATATGCTTATTACGAGCTGATTAACCACTACCTAATGCGTTGAATTGAAAGCCTTTGAAACTTAGAATAGCCTCGTTGTCCGAACTTTATCATGCAATTATATTTTATATTTTGAATAATAAATTAAATAGTATAAAACTATTAAAATTTTTAATTTAATACTAAACTCATTAAAATTTTAAAACTTGTATAAATCAATTCAATATTTTATTTTTTGTTAATATGATATGTCTAATAAATTTCACGTACATGTCCATCTATCATTTACATTGATAAAATTAATATTTTGACTTAATTTTAGAGGGTGAGTCTTTGTGCTACTAATAAAGTTGCTACTTTTTGTCCATAAAATTAAAGGTTTAAATCACATAAACAGTGTCTTTGTAAAAATTACAAAGAGAAAGTTGCATACATTATGACCCTCTTTAGGATCCCGTCGGGGAGTTTTATGTACCGGATATGTTGACTTTAATATTTTACCTTAATTTATACAAAATTTAAAACGTTAAATTTTTAAAAATTTTGATGAAAATCTCAAAAATTAAACATTTTAAATCTATTATTATTTTATATTTATATGAGATGAGATGCCAAATAATGTGAAAAAGTTCTATATAATTAATAAGATTATCTTTTATGGAATTAAATCAAAACCCATCACCTAGATGTTACTCCACTAGCTACCACCTTATTTTATTTATATATTATTTCGTTATCATTGAAAAAAAAACATATTTTCTTACATAAGTATTGACAAAACTTAGAATTAAAATTTCTTCAAAACCATGTTTGAAGTCTTTATCAATTAAAAACTGCCGCCATCAGACCAGAGCATTTTTCAATCCCGTAATCAAAATGTCCAGAATAGGCTTTCCTAGGACCAAACAATTGTCTAGAAGTCCAGTTATAGTCCAACATTGACTATCTGTTTGAATTATCACATGCCAAACACATGTTACTATCTTCATTATGAATGTTACCATGTTCACATATGACAAAACTTTGGTCAGTAGACTTCGAGGATTTTCAAGTTTATGTCTTGAAAAAAGACCATTTCTCTAGTATTTCATCGCACTTTTCATAGTAGTAGTATAACTTCATATATCATAATTCAAAGCAATTTCTTATTTTCTTTTAATGTTATACATAACAATAATAACAACAATAACGATGTTAATAACGACAATATTCAATCAGAGTCCCACTGAGATGCGGGATTTAAAGAAATCCAATAATATACAACCTTATTCGTACCTAGCAGAGAGATTGTTTCTAATAAACCTACGTATATATAATGCAAAACAAAGATAGTACAAAAATATAAATAAATACATATAAATAAAAAATGCAAATATTCAATATAATACTGTATATATAGAGCACAATAAAGGTTAATAATAATAAATTAAATAATTAAATAAACACACAAACGAGAAAAAGGAAAATATAATAGTAAATCAAATCAGCCATGTTAAAATGTAATTAGATTAAGTAAGATATTGCCTATACTAAAAAACTAAGAGGTAAGAAATACATATTCACACAAAAAATTACTAGAAAGAAAATGTCTAAAAAACTTAAGAGAACGAGAATGATCTTTTTATGCGAGATCCTTTATCTGTTTACTAGTACGCTAAAATTTTTTATTTCAGTTTATATCTTTGGTAAATTCTAACAAAGTCATATTATTCTTAATCACTTCTCTCCAATTCTTCTTAGGAATTCCGTTTTTATTTTTTCCTCTTAAAGTTCATATGTACTATTTTCTCGCATCTTTTCACTAGAATATCAGGGTTTTTTCTTTTTAACATGTTCGAACTACCTAAGCCTTATTTCTTTCAATTTTTTATTAATACCCTTTACCTTTAATTTGTCTCTTATTATCTTTTCTAATAAGATTACACATCAAACGTTATATCTTCATCTTCGTCACCATTAGCCTATGGCTATACACCTATTTAATGAGTCAACACTCTGCTTCATATAATAAAATTTATCTTATCTTTGAGCAATGTTATACATAACAAATTAACAAGAAATAGTAGCAGAAAAAGTATATAATTTGCCTTTATTTTGAACGAGCATGGGTTTGTAATTTGTATTTCTTTTTTAGTTCATAAATTTCCTAATAAGTTGAATAAAATATACGTATTCAAATTCCTAGTTAAGCACATTTAGATTTTTACATAAAAGTTTAAATTCATCAATTCATCGCAAGTTGAATAAAATTATACAACTTACATTTGTAATTATTTACTTTATTAATTTTTTATCAAATTCATCTTTTTTTAATCAATTTTTAAAATTTTGTAAGCTTTATATATATAATATTAAAACACAGCCCCACACAACACGCAATTAATCGTGGATCAAATTCTGCGAAAAGCCCAACAACAAAGAGCACAAACATTAACTTATGGTAGCGAGAAAAGGGAAACATGTCCTAAACCCTAAAATGGCTTAAACGACGTTACGTGGCCCATTGGCACTGGCTGGCTTTCAAGGGCTCTTTTTTTTTTTTTTGACAAAAAGAAAACCACTAGTACAAACTACATAATAATAGAAGGAAACAGATTCTCGATAAATTCTCTAGTAGGATCAGGTGGCACCCAATGAATGTGGTAGCAAAATAAGTCCCTCTGTCGGCCAATTGCTCAACATAACGAGGAAGCCAGTCGACATATCTGTTGCTCTCTTGATAAACATATCAATGAACAATAATTCAATTCCTAATAAGTATCAGATGAATGCTTCGATCTATAAAGTTGAGACTTGAGAGTCCTAGATTAGTGGTCAGAGAAAGAGAGGATATCAAACACCATCTTAAAGTCGATCTCCAGTTTGATACGACGAAATCCCTGATTTTACGTTACAGAAAGCTCGATAAAAACTCTTCAGAGCTCCGCTGTCATCGCTGACACGGGCTCTCTTTTAGTTATCTGCCAACTGTAACTGTCCCTACATGCTGGGAAAGAAGTTGAAGGATTGAACTGCTCTGTCCTCGGGCAACAGAACTGTCTCCTGAGGTTTCATCTCATTTTCGGCTCTCCCGTCACGTCAACTAGGATGAGACCCATCTGATGTGAGGTGTTATTTTCATGTTTGGTTGGGCTCTACATGACAATAGTAAAGGGTTTTCTTCTTTGGTCATGAGCCCCTTAAGATAGTGAAATGAGAGTTGCATAGCTGTAGCTTAAAGAGATGATGACACAGTGCAGTGTAGGTGATGCCTGAAACAACAAGGCGTCAAGTCCCCCCCCCCCCCACAAAAACAAAAGAGAACAAAACACTTTTATTAAGTTAAATTAGTCAAAAGGATTGATGAAGGGACCAACCCACCACTCCAAAGGCATATTCACTTGCATATTGTTCACTCAATGTGCTTATTGAAACAAAATTTGAAATTCTTTTAATGGGAGAATTTGTAATTGTTCTATAATTAAAAAACTCAAACAATTTCACCGATTCGATTGAAAAGATCTTATACCTTTTAATTTTTTAGTTCGATTTATTTTAATAACTCTTGTTATTAAAAATTTATTAATTTATTAATTATCCTGTAAATTTTCGTAGATTAGTAATACTTTTTTCATTTAAACTTTAAAATTTTCGATGAATAAGCAAAATCTCTTTTAACCATATTTTAAATCTTTAAAATTTATTCAATATTTAACCGACTTTTCAACAATATAATACAAATTAAATTTTTAAAATTTTAAACTTTTCATCTTCTCAACTTAAATTAAAGTTTTCAAAACATAAATTGTTAAACCCAGTTCACACGTATCCTTAAGTTGGAACGCAATTTATAGAAAGTTGGTCCATATGATGAGTGATATGTCTTCACTTTTTGCCTTTTGGTGCTAACCCACAAGGCAAGAATAATATTTTAGGTGTTAGGCGAATGCCTCGAGGAAGTGTTCTGCTTGTGGCCTTTTGGCTTCTTTGCCCAATCACAATGCAAGGCATCAAAAAGTAACATCTGATAGAGACAAGACGAGATATATAAAATTCATTTTTTTCTTATTAAACAGAGAATTATTCTTGCACTCAAAGAAGTGTCGTGTTAATTAAATATTGATTCTTAATCTCCATACTTGTCCTTCCATAATCTTTTTTTTTTTTTTTTTGTCTCCTAGATAGGGCCGTTCTTATAGTTTTATAGGCCCTGGGCGAAATTTAAAAAAAGGATCTCAATAAATTAACAATATACTTAATTTTACATATTTGTATGAAACATAAATGATTCAATTTATAAGTGTACATAATCAAATAAATATTAAATGATCATAACACTAACAAATACATAGAGGATCATAATTTATGAAAAACAATTTC
>JANVCQ010000004.1:34799331-34809820 GCA_025531925.1 Erythroxylum plowmanianum
AAAGACATAAAAATATTGTTTATCCAATTATAATATATTATCAACCATCTTTTTTCATTCCTTGCCTAGCCAATTCCTTTCTTCTCATACCAACTAATCAAAAACCCCTAAAACTATTACGAAACACCAAAAAATATAACATAAATTTAAGAACTTCATATCAATAAGTCAAAATGTTCACATAAAACATATACTCAAATGTTCAAACCATATAATAGTTCTTAATAAGAAAGTGCCTAAATCAATAAGAGTTTAATACTTTAACATGAAAATATTACTAAAGAGACATAATTCAATCCATCCTCCTTACATCTAATATCTTTATAAAAATCCCCTTATAAAGTCGAAAATCATATAAAGCCTTCATTGCTTTTTTGTATTACACATCTTTAATGCCCATGTTATGTAAGAAATTCAAACATTCTATCATTTTATTAATATCTTGATTAACTGATGAAGCAATGGATCCTTTATCTTCAGTGGATGATATTGTCATCATTTTTTTCTCAAGTAAATTCTTTTTGATTGTTCACTAATTGCAAGTAAGGACTTTTTAAAAAATACTATATGTTTTTTTTTTGCCTTTTTCTTCTTAGGAGATTTCTTCTTCTTTTTTATTTTTTTCTTACAAAGAGAACTTGCAAATTGATCTTCTTTTTTATTGAAAGAACAAATTTCATAAACTTCAGTTCTGTGTTCCTCTTTTATATTGTTTGATGGAGATTTAGTTGACGGATGTACATATAAACCATTTGTAGTAGTATTTCAAAAAAAATGTCACAAGTATGAAAATTCATTACCTTCTTTTTTTCTTAAATTTATGAGTCATTTTATCCATCTATGATAATGAAAAGTGCACATAAGAAAAATTATAATAGGATATATCAATAAGTGAAGAAATATTTTACCTTCAATAAAATTTTCCAAATTTTATATGTAGTAATAACTTCGTCGGTGAAGGAACAATTCATATTTCTTTAATAAATTCTTGAAGTTCTTCAATTTAGTCCTCAATGCATTATTTATGGATTCAATTTCATATCAATATATTCTTTATGAATTTTATTCGAAAACTTGTCTTAATATTCATCTAACTAGAAAAAGATAGTAGTTGTTCAATTTTCCTTCTTCAAGTCTTCAACTAACAATGAGAGTAATGCATCTTTATTGCATCATTCCCTATACCATCCTTTTCATTTATTTTAACATAATTATTTGAATCATTCATATTATCTGAATCTATCGTCACTAAAAGTAATTAAATGTGAGTGTTAATAGCAAAATTGTCTTAAGGAATAATTTACAGTATATTTTTTTGTGAGAAGTGTGTAATTCTTCTTTTTAGAGATTAATTCGAAGCCTGACCTCACTTTAATAGAATTAAAATATTATATTATCTATAAAGAAATTACAAAGTATGTGATTTCTAAATACAAACTTGAGTAGGAGTTATTTTATAGATAGGGCTTAGACAAAGCACCAACAAAATGGATTCAATAACAAATACTTAAGTTTATTTTTAATATGGTCCTAGAATGATGTTGCATTGTTTACATCGAACGATTTACTATCGAATGAGGAGCTAGGAAGTTTTATATAGACTATCTGCTCCCATTTTTACTAAGACATCAAGCTAGGTTTGATCAAGTCATAAGGTTCCTGTATATTGAAACGAGGAGAATAAGATCTTGTACAATTTTGTATATCTTATGCAATGGAATGCCTTGTCTTGCTTTACAGAATATTTTTATTTCTCTATTGATTTTTACACTGCTTTAGTTAATATACTGTGTTATTGAATGATGTTTACTTAGACTTATAAGCGTAACTACTAAAGAATCAAACACTATGATTGACATTTTTGTTTAGACCCAACCTAGTCCAACCCAAAATAAACATGATCAACTTGACTTAAAATCAATGAATTCATCCTGATTTGACTAAGCTTTGTGCTAAGTTTAGGCTTTAATTTTTTTTTGAGCTTTAGGTTAGGCTCAAACTTGGGTGTCTCTGCCCAACCTAACCTGAAGCCCAATTATATCATTAGGGTGTCAATAGGTGAAAAAATAAAAAAACGATGTTATTTTTGATGTTTGAGTTGGGCCATAAGCGGACTAAAGCTTAGCCTGGTATGGCCAAACAATTTTGACATGTGATCCGCTTGTGACTTGCTCAATTTGGGTCAAAATTAAGCCGAACCGAGCAAGCCAAGTTAAAATTGACATTCTTATGAATCATTCATTAGTTACATAAATATAGATAAAATGACGTTATTTTACAGGATGAGCTGAATCATTTTGTCCATGTTGAAAAAAAACTTCGTTATGCTTTTTCTTAAGCAAAACGATGTCGTTATAATATAGAAAATAAACTCTTATATGTCACAGATCCTCTATTCCAAACTCCTAGACTCCTCTACTGTCTTCTCCAGTCACACAAAGTCTCCTCCATTCATCCCTCTTCAAATCCTCCATTCTAGGTAGCCAGACTCCTTTTATGTCTTCTCCAATCATAGAGACTCCTTCATTCCTCCTCCCTTCAGATCCTCCATTGTAGACAATTAGACTCCTCTAATTCTATCTCTAATGTCCTTCTTATCTTCAATAGAGTTGGTCTTTCCTAGTCTCTCTCACTTTTGCTTAGGTAACTCCATGCATTTTTTTACTTTCCTTTATCATCTTTTTGTGAAAATTTCAGTTGGTATACCATAAGGGAAATGGATGCACCATTTAATGAATAAAAGTGTTACCAATGTGAGCTAACTTCTAGTTTCTATCTTGTATAACTTTAGTAGAGAACTGAATGACTAAAATATAATGCAAGTAATGCTTTAGACCAAATTGTAGAAAACATTAAAAAAAACTCTTATGACTACCATCTTATTTTTGACCATATGTCATTTTAGTTGAATGATGAACCTATAAGTAGTAGGTGAATATGAGATTTATCCTTTATCCTTATCACTTATTACTTAAACAATATGAACCTTTACCTTGGTTAAAATAACACTTTTATTTCACATTATATTAATAAAACTATAAGTAAAACTCATAATGCAGTGGCATCGATATGCAAATAAATTTATAGTTCTCAATTTTTTTAAATTTTAGACTTACTGATTGATTTCTTATGATAACTTTTGAAAGTAGCAGTAGATTAAAGAAAGGAAATAGATGCAATTTAACATTTGTATTTTACACCAAGTAAACACATGAATAGGAGCAGAGGAATTGAATACCTTTCATGCAAAATGTGGATTTACATAAATGTTTAGTGGTGCTTAAAAGATTTATTTTGCAATACACGAACTGATAGTAAAAAAGTGTCATTGCAATGTAATCATTGGTACAGTTGTCTCATTGTTATTTTAAAAATGTTTATTTAACATTAAGGTCTCATTTAGAAATGTGTAATGTAATGAAGGATTTAGAATTAAAAAAGGGGGGAAAGGGATAGAAAGCTAGAATTAGAATAGGAATATAATGACTTATTATATGAATTTGGTATAGGATTAAACAAAGTTAATAGTTATGCTAGTATTTGGTATCAAATATTAGGAATGATAATGAAATTTTTTTACTCATATTTAGTTCTTATATGATCTATTTTGTATTGTATAAATAACTCATAAAAATTTTAATAATTTATAAAATTGTTAATTAATAATTGTTATGATAAGAATATAAGTATCAATGAAACAATGTAATCATCAATATCCTGATAATAACTTGGTAATATTCTAATAACATCTCTTATCTCTTATTCCTGATGTTTGATTCCAACTTATATCCACACCCCTATTAGGAATAAAATCCAAGATTATTTAGAATTCATTCTAACTTTGTGTGGTTACCAAACAAGACATAAGTATTTATTAGTGGTTACCAATCAAGATCTAAGTATATTGTATGCCACATAGGGCATAGCTACACACCCTATTACAAAGCTACCATTTATTTAAGCTGATAAATCTAACTTTGGAAATACATGTGGAATTTATTACTTAGATTTGACACTAATTTATCTATGTTTTGTAGGTCTATGCTAGCTCTTGAAAGTTTAAATATTGCACTTGCTTTTATCAAGTGTTTAGTTTATTTAAAACCCCAAACCACATTTTTTGGATGCCTTGAGCTTCTCCAAATGTTCAGTATAAATGATTAATGTGTTAACCCTAACTTATCAATATTTTGAACTTGAAGGTTCCTCTTTTCCTGCTATAAATTTGATTTCTCCTAATCTCTTTCAATACAGTTTCCTTGCGGATTGCTAACCATAAAATAAATATTTCTACCTCTTTATTTGTTAGTTTAGACAGTTCTATTGGTACTTTTCTAATCCTTATGTTATTTGAGTTGTTATTCATTTCTTTATACTCATTAATAAATTTCCTCATATGTAAACAATTGGAAATAGAGATCGATATATATATATATGTGTGTGTGTGTGTGTGTGTGTCCATTAAAATGTATTTATACATGTAAATGTGTATGAATAACTTATATTCTCATTAATATTAGTATGTATACATGTTAATGTTATTAAAGTGTAAAGTATATGAACATAAAATACATCATATTCATATATGTTGATTGTTTCATATGGATAAGCATACTCCTTTAGTAAAGAGTTCTAATTTAGTACTACATAATATACCAACAAAGAGTTATAATCTAGTACCAAGTGAAGAAATAGTTAAAGTTGAAGGCAACTAATAACTGAGAAGTGATGTTAAGAGTTACTTTACCAAGACTAGATCAAAGGATGGAGTTGAAAAGATGGAATGTAAGTATTGTCACTTGATGTTAACTAGGGGTTTCAAAGGTGGAATCTCTCATTTGAAGAGACACATAAAGTCTTGTAATATAAAGAAGATGGTATTAAAAGATCAAACATTATAACTAAGATGATCACTAGTGATGAACAGGTACTCTATATTGTTGACAGTAAAAACTTCTGGATGTTTCTCATCACCTCACTCGTATCAAAATTTAAGTTTCTAACTCAGAAAACTGTGAAGGACATTTTTAAGATTTACGGTGATCAAAAGAAAGAAATATTGAAGATGTTGTTGAGTATTCACAAAGGGGTAGCCATCACACTAGATATGTAGATGGTTAATAACCAAATGAAGGATTATATGGTGGTAATGGCATACTACATTGACGATGACTAAATTTTATGTTGTTGATTACTAAGGTAAATTATATTCTTTAATATTGTTATCATTTATTTATTATTTTATAACTGATACTTGTTCTTGTTTTTAAATAGTAGGTTAATTTATATGGCAGCATTGCATACAAGTGAAAGGTTGATAGTTATGATGATAGAGTTATTAATGGATTGGAACATTGACACCAAGCTCTTAACTATAACTATTGACAATTGTAACCAAACGATGCAATAATAGAAAAATTGAAGAATAAGTTGTGGGGTTTGGAGCTTGTTGATTAGTGGAAGGCTAGTCCATATGTATTGTTCCATATATATTATAAATTTAATTATAAAGGATGGGTTGGAGGTGATAAAGGAAGCAATGGACGCAATTCAAATTAATACAATGCATTAGAGTGCAACACCCAAAAGAGTAGAAAATTTTAAAGAAATTGCACGATAGCTACGCATTGCATGCACAAACAAGATGGTATTTGGATTACCTAACCAGGTGGAATTCAGTATTCAAGATATTGGAGTAAAAAACTAAGTATATTGAGTTGTTCAACAGGTTGAGATAAAGAGATTCTCGGTATACTTACCTACTAACAAAAAAAAAAGATGGCTAAAGCACTTTCTCGAAGTTGGAAATATTTTATAATACTACTAAGTTGTTCTCAAGAACAAGATATCTAACTTTACACATTTGCTTTAGTCGCATATGTGAGATCAAATGAACTTTATATGGTTAGATATTTGATTCCAATAAGGTGATCAAGGTCATGACAGAGCAAATAATAGAGAAACTCAATTCTTATTAGTCTATAATAGGAAAATTTATCGCAGTTATTTCTGTGATGGGCCTAAGATATGAGATGCTATTTTTTATTATTAGAAGTTTTGTGGTGATCAAACTTTAAAACATATTGATATCAATAAACAATTTGCTACAATTAATTTAATAGTTATCGACTGAAATTAGACAAAGATAATGATTGTAGTAGTTAAGTATCAGTATCAGCTTCTAGGAGTTCTTACAGTAGATGGAATTAGACAATTATTTGGAGACATGTGTTATGACGACGGTAAAAAATGTGCAATTCAATGTACTATTATGGTGGAAGCGCATAGAAGTGCTTTTCTATGATGCAAGTAATTGCCCAAGACCTTTTAAGAATTTTAGTTTCTACCATTGCTTCATGGTTTACTTTCAGTACTAACGATTGGATAGTTTGTCTTCATCGTATTTGACTTCATCATAATACTGTGAAAGCCCTTATACATACCCAAGGTTGGTTAACTGATGAAGATATTTAGGGTAAATTCTATTATTTATGATATGTTAGTTTTGTTTATTTTAATAGTTTGTAATAATAAATTATATTAACTTTTTTATATTGTTAAAAGTATGTAGAGTTTCTTCGAAAAAATATTTGATGATCAAGTTATATTTAACCATTAATTATCATATGTTGAATATTCATTTAATAGAATTAATTTATAATTGTTTATAATTTACATAATAATGTTTTTACATGTAGATGAATTGATATGAATTACTGATGATATTGATTATGAAAATTAGCTAGCTCATTTCCTCTACTATTGGTTTGTTTTCTTTAATCTTTACTTATCGATTTACTATTTTTCATATGATTGCTTTAGTCACTTGCCCCCACTGCCACCAACAGATTTCTTTAAAAAAATTTACTTTTTTAAGTTTTGCCCCCACAAAAAAATAAAATTTTACTCCTATTAAAATTTTGCCCCCATTAAAAATAAAATTTTATCTCTATTAAAATTTTGCCCCCACTTAAAAAAATTTTTGGATCCGCCCCTGACTTTAGTCTTTTTGAATTGAAAATATAAATCTTTACTTGTGTGATTTTATGCAGGTTAACAAAGAAAACTTCACATTGTTATGTCTGGCCATTAGCTCAGCTTTACTCTCCACTAGTAATTAATACTTTTTTAAAATCTTTTTTTCGTTTAGCAAATATCACTATGACACTCTTTTATTTTGAAAATAACATGATTTTGATAATAGAATTGTGATATTCGTTGCGCTGACGGACTCATGAAGTCATATTATTCTTTCTTATTTTAAATGGACCAAGTACGAGGATTGAATATTAACTATCATATCTTATTTGTTTAACTATTAAGCTATGTTTTGAGTTGGGCTATTCTCTTTAAGCTATTAAAATTTATTTAACTTTAGCTATTAGGCATAATGAACAACAAAATACCAAGTTTTAAAAATTTTATAGATTGAGGATACAAATAAAGACCATTTTATTATTATATTTAGATAAGTGAAAAGTGAAAAAAAGTTTAATGCCAAATTAATTTTAAGAAATTAATCAAATATATTTTAATTTTTTGTGCCAAAAGCAAGAGATTGGAATTAGCAATATTAATTTAATAAAGAAATGAAATAAATATGAATTCCTTATTAGAGTTGAGATAATTTGAGAAAATGAAACATTTAGAATTTAAAATTTGAACTTAATGCCTAATATTGGGGAATTGGTCCCATTTAGGCAAAACTAACGAGTTGAAAATTTTATTGAAAAAGACACAGATTAAATTTTTTAAGAAAATGAGTCTTAAGATTAAAAAAATATATTTTTTAACATTTTAAACACTTTTTTAACAAACATATTTACCAATTGATAAAATATTTTTTATTGTATATTTCAAATTTACATGAAAAATTCATCAATGTATGTAAAATAATTAACGATAATGTCCGTATTATTTATAAATCATTTAGAACATAAATGATTTATAAATCCAAATTTTTTAAATATTAATTCTCATTTTATTTGAAAAACACTAAATTAAAGAAAAATATTTTTTTGAGAAATTTAAAAAAATTTCATTGAATATTTTGAAAATACACTGGCTATTCTCATGCAAGTAGCCACGTGGCTACACATCACAAATGGACAAAACGATGCCGTAATACGTTAACTGAAGATAACTTAATAAAGTAAAACAAACTTCTCCTTTCTCGAATCTTTGAGCCTATACCCGATTTGGGCTAGTGATGGCGAGAGAGAGGCAATGCTCAGTCAACGGAGGTATGCCCAATGGCTCTCTGGTGGCGTCCGGAGGATCTCCTTTCGACTCGCATCAACGAATCTTGACAGGCATCCTCTTCCTTCAATCTTCTATCAGGGGATTGCATTTTCTATAAGCACTAATCCTTTTCTTCTTCCCCAATGGTAAGATGGGTCTTTCTGAATCTTGATCTATCGTTGTCAGTATGTTGGAGAGCACCAATTAGGTTAGTTCTTTCCATTTTCATACTCTTCACTACTCCTTCTGCAATTTATCTTTTCGGACAGATATATGAAATTAACTTTTGAGTTGCTACTTACCGGATTTGATGATATCTGGCGAGGAGGAGGCTTACCCTTGAGGGGAGTGTTTCAGGTAGGTCTATTCCTTCTGGAGATTCGATTTTCACATTTTTTACTTTTTTTTTTCGTTTTTTCTTTTTAATCTGAACATAATCTTGTGATCTTCCTCTGATCTTCACAGGGAACTTCCTTACAATGGTTGTGGTTCAAGAGCAGAGGATCCTTTTCTCCCCTAAATTCACCTAAGCTGTAGCATCGGTAAGTGTTCTCTTATGAAAGTCTTCTATTATTAGGGCATTTCCAACTCCACCTGATCCGGATTTCGGGGTTGAGAGTTTGAATCCACTAAGAGCAACAACAGTGTTTATTCGGAGTTGAGCGCAAGTAACTCATTTTTGATAACTGCAATGCTTCTTATTCTGTGATTAGATATCTGCATGTGTTGTGCTGTTAAGCTATTGCTGATTTCCTCTTATTGTGAGTAGAGAAGCTTTAGAGAAGTATAGGATGTAGGCTATAATCTCCATATTCTTATCAATCTCCTACTACAATATCGGTTAAATTGGTTGATGATTAGTTGTTCCCGTATACTTGTGGTGGTAAGGTCAATAATAGAACTTAGAGAAGTAGCCTTATCTCTAAATCTTCTACTATTCCTTTCATTCTAAATGCTCTGAGCACATGTAGCAACCGATAGTAACATGATAGCCTTCTCATGTTTAGACTTCTGCAAGTTTGGAATATCTATTAGAACATCTGTAATTCTGTTATAGGAGTAGTCAGGGGAACATAAAATTGAGATCCTTACCCAAACTTCTTTTGAGAAAGAACACTCAAAAGATAGGTGATCTCTAGATTCATCCTCTTGCTTGCCTAGTAATCATATCTTGGAGATGGTTAGGAAGTTCAACCTATCCAAGGTACTTAGTCTGTTCAATATAATGAGCTATAACAAAAAGCTCATATTAGGTCTTAGTACCTTGTTCCAAATTAGTCTATCCTATCCTACAAGATTAGCAGACCTCTCCCTCATTCTTCTTACATCTTTTGTAGTAATCTCTGAAAATGGGATACCCTTCCATAAGTAGATGTCACTTTCCCCTTGGCTAGTGAATTGAGGCAGGGATAACATTCTAATCTCAACTGGGGAAAGGGTCCAATTTCCATTTTTGATCATATCTTGGAGCTTTGCATCCTTAGAGAATTGGATTAGTAGAGATCTAGCTAGCTGATTGTGTATAAGCGGTCCATTCCCTGTCCAATTATCAAACCATAGTGAAATTCTTTCTCCAGTCCTAATTCGACATTGAATATGCTGGAACATGTCTTCCCTCAATCTGAGGAGCTAGTTAAAGAACCAAGTGTAACTGTTTTTAGGTTTGAGAGCCCACAAACTACCTTCTTTTAATATATAGGAGTGAATCCAAATGGATCACATTGTCTGTTTTTCACTTCATAGTCTCCAAATCCTCTTAGAAGTGAGGAGTCTATTTTTGCTGAATAGAGATTCCAGTCCTAGCCCTCCTTCTTCTCTTGGTTGGCAAACTATCTTCCAGCTAACTTTTTCTAATTCTTTGTCTCCAATCCGTTTACCCCAAAGAAACTACATGCTCCATACACTTTTCCACTCAATGATTCATTTTCAAAAAGATCACAGTAACCACACTCAGTCAGTTGTTCAATCACTTATCTGGCCAACTCATTATCACTCATCACAGTAGACGAACTCAACAATGCTGTCAGTTGGGGATCTAACTATCTTAACTATCTCGCTTGCCACTTTTAGAGTAGCCATTACCTTTAGTTCCAATGCTATAACTCAGTTCATTATTTTCGAACCTGTTCACTTATCAGATTTTATCAATCCAATACCCTTTTCGCCAGTAACATGTAGACTAAATCGTGTTCCATTAATACCCCTTTTTATCACTTCTGAGTATATTTTGTCAAGGTGATTTACCATA
>JANVCQ010000004.1:34814835-34825052 GCA_025531925.1 Erythroxylum plowmanianum
TTTAAAGCTTGTTCTTGTGAAATTGGTAGTAAGAATGTTAATGTTGAAGAAAACAACAAATTGGTTCAATTTTTAATAGGGTCAAGGGATGATTATCAAAGTGTGATTAATCAAATCATGTTGTATGATCCTTTGCCTAATATAAGTAAAGCTTATTCCATGGTGCTGATAGTTGAAAAACAGAGAGATGTTTTTGGTTTATCTAGTAATTCGAATGAAATTGGTCAATTAAATTTTACTCTTAATGCGAAATCTAGAGGAAATAGAAAGGGAGATGCAAAGGAGAGTAGCTTCGTGTTTGGATCAGTAATTGGAAAGAGGAGATTCGTTAAAAGGGATGATAAATACTGCACCCACTGTCACGAAGGGGTCACACGGTAGAGACATTGTTTAAAATCCACAGAGAGCTGGATTGGTTTAAGGAGTTAAAACAAAAAAAGAGCAAGATAAAGGGGGTTCCATGTAGCAGTTGCAATTGAGAGTCCTCTTGATATCGAATAAGAGAGCCAAAACGTTGAGACAATTGAAGATGAAACTTAACTCCGTATATTATCCAGACAAGTAAAGGAGCTGATGAAGCTGGTAAAAGGAAAAGGTATGATTGAGGCAAACCATGTAGCATTCGATAGCTACGCAAGTATGAATTCTTTTCACAATGATAATGTTTGCATTGATTATGATCATGGTTCGTGGATAGTAGACTCGGGAGCCTTCACCCATATGACCTTTGACAAAAACAAACTCAAAACCCCCGTAAGCACACATTGCCTTACACCTGTGACTCTTTCAGATGGGTCTTTAACCCTTTGTTAATCAAGTAGGAAACATAAACTTAACCAAGGAAATAATGCTGGAAAATGTCCTTTATATCCCTACATTTCACCACAATTTGTTGTCTGTTTGAAAACTTGTATAGCAAAACAAATTAGCTGTAATTTTTGTGTCCAACAAGGTGTTTTTACAGGACCTCATGACTGATTATGTCGTGCCAACTGTGAAAAAATTGGAGGTGAATACAGGCTCGAACCACACCACCTCTTACCACCAAAAATCAAGAAAGGTCTTTCTTTAAAGTTCTATCTCAATGAAAGTTTTTCTTGTAATGTGATCGATGATTATGGCTTATTACACTCTAGATTCGGTCATGTATCCTCTAAGGTTTTAAAACATTTGAACTTTCGCTGCTTAGAAATACCTAAAAATTTCTTTTGCGAAATATGTCCTTTGACAAAACAAATTAGAAAACCTTTTGGTAAGCATAATATCATAACTACAAAAGCTTTTGAGTTACTACATTTGGACCTTTGGGGCCCCTTCAAAACAAAAAATATTGATGGTTCACCATATTTCCTTATGATTGTTGGTGAATATAGTAGAGTCTTATGGACCTTTTTATTAGGTACTAAAGAATAAGTTCACAAAACTCTTACTATATTCATCACCATGATTGAAAATCATTTTAAACAAACCATTACGACTATAGGAATGGACAATATAACCGAGTTTGTGAACCATTTAAACCAACAATTATTTGAAAACAAAGGTATTTTTCATAAAAAACCTGCATTCATACGCCCTAACAAAATGGGGTTGTTGAACGAAAACATAAACACCTCCTTCAAATCACTCGAGCGCTTATATTCCAAGCTAATTTACCAAAAGAATTTTAAGGGGAAGCTCTTTCAACCGCTACTCATATAATCAATTGCCTAGCAATGAAAGTGTTATCATAGGACACACTTTACAAAAAATTACATAAAAAAGAGCCGACCTACGACCATCTTCGCACCTTTGGGTGTCTATGTTACACCACTCCTCAAAAAGAAAAACTTGACCCACGAGTAACGCAATATTTATTCCTTGGATACTCGACCGATCGAAAGGCTTACAAATTACGAGTAGTTGACACAAAAGAAGTAATTTTTAGTCAAGATGTTGCTTTTTATGAAACCTTATTTCCGTATGAACACACTAACGAAACTTAACATAGCACTAACCCAGTGTTTAACCCATTGTTTGGGCCATCCAACCCAAATGCCTATACCCAAACTCAACTACCCAATTACCCAAACTCAAATACCCAAACCTCATTGACGGATTCAACTAGACCTAACCCGATAGACCAACCCACACCATTACCATCACCAATTACTATCAACATTCAAAATCCCTAAACTGAAACCCTATAGCCATCAAATACCCAAATGACTTCCGATAACATCACTATACCTACCCGATTTAGTACCCGACATCGAAAACCATCACCATACCTTAATGATTACATTGCTAACCTACCAAATCGAGCTCTCAATGCTTCCTCGTAACTCTTCACGAACCACAACAAGCTCATCTTCTCCACTTCCTATAAAACCTTATTGGCTAACTTGTCTACTGACTATGAACCGTTTTCTTATGAAAGTTCTAAACATAACCCGATGGAGGCAGAGTTTGAAGCTTTAGAAAGAAACAGAATCTAGGTATCATCTACGTTACTAGTGGGAAAGAAGGAATTAACCACGAAGTGGGTATACAAAATCAAAAGAAAACTAGACAGACAGATTGAAAGACGGAAAGCACATTTGGTTGTGAAGGGATTCAAGCAGACCCTGGGCATTGACTACTTCGACGTACTCTGTCTTGTTGCGAAGATTACTACAATTCGCACTATTCTTATTGTTTCCACAACAAAGGGGTGGCCTATACACCATATGGATATAAACAACCCTTATCTACATGGAAAAATCGACGAAGAAATTTACATCTCACTAAATCAAGGTTATAATAGAATGTTGTAATCTTTCTTACATGAAAACTTTATCATGTAAATTTAAACACATAATTTATAGGATCTTAGAATCTAATAATTTTTCACAATAGCATAAGCATACCTTGATCCATCATATTTTCGATACTTTCTGAAAAGATAATCTCCAATAATTTTCTATAAGATATTCTTAGATTTTGTTTTCTCACTCTTGGTCTTTGTTCCGTTATTTTCTATATATTGTCTAATGGAGAGATACATGAAAGACTTAATAGGTAGAGAAAGAGAGGAAGTAGTTATCAGTTTAAAATTCAAACGACACCTCTTTTCATTATCCTTATTTTTACGTTCCATCAATGTAAATACATCAAATTATTTATTTTAATTAGACCTAATATCTCTTATTCAAATAACTAATGGGATTTCATATATTTAAATTATTAAACCAAAATATATAGGCCAAATAATGAAATTATCTAATAGTCTTCCACTTGGCCCATATAACTTAATCATGGTTTAACAATATGACATAATATGCATATAATAAAACTTAAATCCCCTTTATTTTCTTTAGGCACAACATTAATCATAATTAAGTAAAAAACTAGAAAGGATCATAGCGGTTGTACATCTTTTAATGTGACATACTTCCTTCTATGCATCATAAAACTAGTTTATAAATTAATATGATCTATTTTGAGATATATCTTAATGGTTCAACAATAATGTCTTTGTAAAAGCTGTTAACATTCACGTAACCATTCATGTATATATACTAATAATAAATAACATGATACAATATCATAAACAATATATATAAATGAGCTCAGAGTATCGAATACATAAAATACATAACATGTTGTTCAATCATGGTACCAAATGACGCCCATTCTTTCGACATGTTTATTAAATGTCTTCGGTGGCAATCCTTTTGTTAATGGATCTACTATC
The DNA here is from genome assembly GCA_025531925.1 of Erythroxylum plowmanianum. Lineage (NCBI taxonomy): Eukaryota > Viridiplantae > Streptophyta > Magnoliopsida > Malpighiales > Erythroxylaceae > Erythroxylum > Erythroxylum plowmanianum. The sequence continues at coordinate 34,818,551 of JANVCQ010000004.1, forward strand.
ATAAAATCAGTGCTAATATGTTCGATTGACACTCTTTGTTTATGAACTTCTTCTTTAACGGCAAAGTATTTGATTTCTATATGTTTAGCACCCTTTGAATACTTGTTGTTTTTCGAAAAGAAGACTATTGCAGAATTATCACAATAAAGTTCCAGCGGCTTGGCAATACTGTTGATAATTCCAAGTCCTAAAATAAAGTTTGTCAACCATAAATTATGAACTGTGACTTCAAAACATGCCATAAACTCAGCTTCTATAGTGGATGCAGCAATGATAGACTGTTTCGCACTCTTCCACGAGATTGCTCCTCCAACTAGCAGAAACAGATAGCCAAATGTTAATTTTCTCGTGTCAACACATCCAACATAATCTAAATCGGAATATCCAATCACTTCAAGACGAACGGATCTTCTATAAGTGAGCATATGATCTTTTGTTCCTTGTAAGTATCTTAAAACTTTCTTTGCAGCTTTCCAATGTTCCAATCCAGGATTATTCTGGTATTTGCCTAGCATTCCAATAGCAAAATTGACGTCTGGCCTAGTACAGGTTTCAACATACATTAAACTCCCAACAATAGATGCATAAGGAATTATTTCCATTTCTGTGCGTTTCAATTCATTCTTTGGGCATTGCTTAAGACTAAATTTGTCTCCTTTTTGAATTGGAATAACACTTGTGGAGCATTTGTCCATATTGAATCTCTCTAAAATCTTTTTGATATATGCTTTCTGAGACAACCTGACATTCCCTGTGATCGATTATAGAATATTTCAATTCCTACCACATAAGATGCCTCATCCATATCTTTCATTTCGAAATTTTTAGAGAGAAACATCTTAGTCTCATGTAACAATCCAAGATCATTAGTATCAAGTAAGATATCATCAACATATAGGACTAGAAATATGAATTTGTTTCCACTGATCTTCAGATATATACACCAATCAACAGCGTTTTCTTTAAAATCAAAAGAAGTAATGGTATCATTAAATTTTAGATACCATTGTCGGGAGGCTTGCTTAAGTCCATATATTGATTTCTTAAGTTTACACCCAACATTTTATTTTCCTTCAACTAGGAAACCCTCATGTTGATCTATATAGATTTATTCCTCTAAATTCTCATTCAGAAAGGCAGTTTTCACATCCATCTGATAGAGCTTTAAATCATAATGAGCTACCATTGCCATAATAATTCTAAATGAATCCTTTTTAGAAATAGGAGAAAATGTCTCATTATAATCAACATCATCCTTTTGAGTATATCCGTTGGCGAAAGTCTAGCTTTATATCTCTCAGTATTACCATTAGAGTCACGTTTGGTCTTAAAGACCCATTTACATTCAACTTTTTTACAACCTTCAGGTAATTCAACAAGATCCCAAACTTGTAAGATCCCATCACTTGTGGGAGGCTGGAATAGTAAATATGAGTGATTAATGAGAGCTTAGAAATGCATTTTTCATGCTTATGCATAATATGACATAAAAATACACGTGAATAGTGAAGATTTTGCACATGAAAATAATTGTACATGCATTCATGAATGATTCCGGGTATAATTGGATTGAGTTGAGATTTTTGGAAATTTTGAGAACTTTGAATTTTATTTATAATGGAAATCTTATTGATTAGTGGAATTGTTGTATTTTTTAATTTTGGTGAAATTAGGGATAAATTTAAAAATTATGAATTTTAGGGAAAATAGGAAAAAGGAATCAACAGAATATTGGAAATAATTGGATTGTAAAGATGAGAGTTGAAGAAATTAGTTCAAAAGAAACTTTGTTAGAGCTTAGACATTAGGAAAGTGACAAGTGTCACTAACTTCGTTGAGAGGCTTTGGTAAATTATTAGAAGTAAGTTATAGTTATCTAAGAGTTGAAAAGGGGCCTTAGGCTCATTAAGGGTAGAAATGGAAGAAAGAAATGTAGTCTTGCTTTTTAAAAAGAGGGAAATATGAATTGATAGAGAGAAAGAGAAGTTAAGAAAGAAAAAGAAGAGAAATTCGGTGGTTGAGAGAAAAGCAAAGAGTTGAGCTAGGGTTTCAGCACTTCTTAGTCTTGAGAGAGATTTTGAAGTGGGTCAAGAAGAGAAAAAGGAAGAGGGAGAGAAGACCTTCAAATTGACCAAAGATCTCTTCATTTGGTGAAAAATCAAGGTAAGATCATTTGAATCTTTTAAAATTTTTGGGAGAGTTTTAGACCATAGAGTTAGGAAATACATGGGTTTAAGTATTCTAGAACTAATTTTAGTGATTTGACGTTATGGGATTTTTTTATTTGAAACCCCTATTAAGTTAAGGTTTGAGAGTTGAATGAAGTCAAACTAGTAGCTGAATGGTTATGCTCAGGATTTTCCAAATTTGCACAGTGCAAACTTTCAAGTCTTCCTTAGGGCTAAATTTTGTATTATGACTTCAGGGAAAAATCTAGTTTAATCTAGGGTAAGTTAGAAAAAAGTTGTCTTCTGGAAAGCTTGTTATTTTTTAGCTTTCTAATGGTATATAATATGAAATTTTAGACATCGGAATCAAAAATTATGGTCTTTATGAGTGGAGATGTTCAGGACTGTAATCTACTTTGTCTTAGGTTGACTTCTGCTTCATCTTAAGTTGACCATCTGCTTCGTCTTAGGTTGACTTCTGTTTCGTCTTAAGTTGACCATTTGCTTCATCTTAAGTTGATTTCTACTTCATCTTAAGTTGACCATTTGCTTCATCTTAAGTTGACTTCTGCTTCGTCTTAAGTTGATCATCTGCTTCATCTTAAGTTGACTTCTGCTTCGTCTTAAGTTGACCATCTGCTTCTTCTTAGGTTGACTTTCTGCTTTGTCTTATGTTGACTGAAACTTCTTCTGGTCGCTGTTCGTTTCGTATTGTCTGGTCCAATTTTGACCCCTTATATGATAGAATTTGTCTTCAAGGTTTTCATAAAAGTTGTAGATCTTGAAGTCCTCTTCAAAACCATCAAAATTAACACCTTGATCCGATACCTATAGAGAAAGTTATACTAGTTGCCCCAAAATAGGCTCAATATAATTGATGACAGAACCTTGTTTGATTCTTTCAGCCTTAACTTTGCCATCTAACCTCCAAATGGAGTGATTCTTGGACCAATAGATTCCTAACACATTGAAAATTGGTAGCATTATGAATTGATTTAGAAAAGTTTGGTTAAAAGAAAGTGAGGGAATCTGGTGAAATTTTATGAACTGGTGTTATTTCACTGAACATGTTTAGCTATTTCGGTTATAGCTAGACTTATAGGTTTCTAAATGAGATGATTTTTAATATGGAGTAAACTAGAGATATAGCCTTACAAATTATCTGAAGAAGTCAAATTGTGATTCAGTCTCTAATATGTTTAATTTCTAGAAGGAATTTGTGTATAGTATACTGTTTTGGATAAGAGCAATCCGAAAATGTTTGAGGCATATCTTCCAAATTATTGAACCAAATTGAGTGATTTTGGTGTCAATAGAAACATAAGACATAGAGGAACACTTTTCTAGAAGAGGGTGACCAAATTATATCAATTTCACTCTCTGATTTAATGTGAACAGTAGACCCGAAAGAGTGTCTTGGAAAAATCTGAAAGTAAGCCAATGAGAAATGAATTATGATTTTAATGATTTTAGTGAGGCATAAGCCTAAGTATAAATTGTACTTAGATGAGTTTTGATATGAGAAAGATTTTTGTGAAGAAATTGATGGATAGATACCTGAGATTGTCATGAACATGCATTCTACATAATTCATTTCCTACATGTGCATTATTAAACACTTATAATTATGCAAATTGTGATATGTGTATGCTTTACATAATATAGAGGAAAGAATTGAGCACCATCCTCTGGACGTTGCTGGGATTTCGAGGCAATAGCTTCTGGAGCAAACTGTGAGTAACCTAGATGGTCTCACTTAATTACTTGTTTGCTTAATTTATGTTTTGAATGATAATTGAATGTGTTTAATTTTAGATTTCGGACAGAAGGTCCGATGAATGTGAATGTGGATTGAGATATTGAAATGCTACTTGAAAGTGAACGTGAAGACCTAATTGCTTTATAATGTGAGTAATTATGGTACATGCATTCCATTTATGAATGCATAATTAGATAATGACAGTTGTGACTAGAGTAGTCACTGATTAGAGCTTAAAGCTTAACGAGTGAAAATGAGCCTCGAGCTCAAAAATTATTAAGAGCGTCAGGCTCACAATGTAAAATGAGTCCTGTATCCCCCAGGCAGATAAGGGACAGTTATTAATGAACCCAGTATCCAAAATAGATACGGAACAGTTTAGGCACTTGGTCAAAACAACGTAATAATTAGAAAGTGTCTCATAAGCATTTCATATGCATATTGTTAAGTATGGTTGCTGTAATGAAATGCCAAATTTGCCTATGCTTAAGTGAAAATTTGATACTTATGTAAAGTGAAGTATATGATTATATGTTATTTGAAATGATGTGTTGCATGAATTGAGTGAACCATCAATGATGGTTACCTCATTGAAAACTCATCAAAATTGCAACGTTGTCTTTTTAGGATCGAGAGACGACTTTAGCTACTGAGAGGCTCTACCAGTCGTGTAGATTGTGATTGGCAAGAGAAGTCATGGCTCAAAGGTCGGTCAGCTGGGATTTTTGGATAGATTAGTTAGATTGTATATATTTTCCTCTTTCATGTAGTACTTTTGTATTAGGTTTTGATGATGTACATGTAGAAAATGTTGAAAGACACAATGTAGACATTTGGGTTTTATGAAATGAAATGAGGAAAAAGTTAGTTTTTAAAATATTGTGGTTTTTCTATTGATGCTTAATAAGTGAATATTGATATGATGCCATGCGAAGTGAATGTAATAATCGAACGTAGCTCACCCTTATCATAGGTTATGTACCGGAATGACCTCCGGGTGTCTCGATGTGTACCCTGCGATAAGGGGGTGCTACATTTGGGTGGTATCAGAGCATAGTTTGGCATCTATTGGGACATATAGGATTTTTAAGCATAAAATATCATGAGAAATGCGGATAATGATTGAAGTTATTGTTTGTTATAGGTCATCCGCTCTAGGTGATCAAATTGATCAACCAGCTGACCAAGGATCGGTAGGAGTCGGTAGGGAGTCCTCCGTGTCTCGATTTGACTAGATGCCTCCTAGAGTTCTCCAAAAATAGGAGAGGAGGTATGATAGGCTGTACAAGCAGGGAGCTGTGGACTTCTATGGTAGCACAAACTATGCTGAAGCTGAGAGATGGTTAGAGAGGACAGAAAGGGTATTTGATCAAATGAACTACGAGCCTAATGAGAGGTTCAATTATGCAGTGTCTTTACTGCAGGGCCCAGCTTACCAGTGGTAGAAGACTGTCCCAGGTAGTACTACCAGGCCTTGCCAATTGAAATGGGAAGACTTTCTGAGGGTCTTCAGAGATAATTACGTGCCCATGATCTATTTGGGCATGAAGATGCAGGAGTTCTTGGAATTGAAGCAGGGTAAGATGTTAGTGGCTGAATATGAGGTCCAGTTTAATGAGTTGATGGGTTATGCTACTGCTCTGATCCCTACAGAAGAAGCCAAGTGTAGGAGGTTTGAGAATGGACTCAATATGGAGATCATAATAAGGTTGGCACTTTCAGATCTGGTACTTTCATTGAGTTGAGAGTTGTTTCGATCATAATTGAACAGCTACTGAGAGAGAGACAAGTAGAGACTGGGCAAGGATCCAGTATGAAGAGGTCTAGTGAGAGTCAGAGCAATTCTAGCAAAAGATTCAGTAAGCGTCAGAACAGAGCTTTCAGATCACCTGGTAGATCCAGACAGCCAGGATCTAGGCAGAGGAGTAGATTTTCACAGACTGGCAGTGGAAGGGGCACAGTACAGAATCAGTTTCCAGTATGTGAGCACTATGAGAGGAGGCATGGTGGTGAGTGTTGGACGCTGACTGGAGCTTGCCTCAAATATGGCTCCTTGGACTACCAGATCAGAGATTGTCTTGCTACCTTGGGAGCTCAGTCTAGTGTGAGTGGTTGATCTGGGATTGATGTTACGGTCCAGCAGAGTAGAGGTAGTGGACCTGGACAGAGAGGCCGAGAAGAGGCAGAGTGAGCTTTAGGAGTTCTTCCATAAGGACTAAGAAGTGGCGCAACCGACCGCAATCCCAAACCCGGGTCTATGCTATGACCAAGCAGGAGGCTCAAGACTCACCAGATGTGGTTGCAAATGCACTTCTCACGTATGACTTTAAGGCATTTGCACTGCTAGATCCAGGATCCACACACTTCTTTATCGCACCGCATTTGACATGTAGGCTGCATTGTGATAGGGAGTTGCTACAGCATGGACTAGAGGTGAGTACACCTTTAGGTAGTACTTGTTAGACCCCGAATTTTTTTTATGATGTCATTAAGCATGAATTGTGTTAATTATGTGTTTATGCCTTAGTTTGATTTAAATGGGTAGTATTAGTGCATAATTGAGATTAATTTGAGT
>JANVCQ010000004.1:34877673-34888228 GCA_025531925.1 Erythroxylum plowmanianum
ACATATGCCGGGAAATGTCATGAATGCATGTACAATCATGTGCATATACAAAAATTACAATGTATGCATATATGGAGACCATATTATGCATGAACGTGCCGAGACTAGTTTACACACTCATAACCCGTCCCAAATTACTATTTTACCCTTCCCATCAGTGATGGGATGTTACAATTTTGTCACTAGGCTACACATTGTAGATGGTATTGAAAGACCACTAAAGTTATTTTGTGACAATAAGTCAACATTGCTATATTCTAACAACAATAGGAGCTCAACGAAGTCAAAACATATAGACCTCAAATTCCTGGTTGTCAAAGAAAGAGTTCAAGATGGTCAAATGTCTATTGAAAATATTAGGACAAACTCCATGGTTGTGGATTCACTCACTAAAGGATTACCACCAAAGGTCTTTCACAAGTATGTCGCTCATATGGGTGTTGTATCTATTAAAGATATGTCTTTTAGTGGGAGTTTGTTATTTTGAATGATTTTTAGCTATAGACACTTTTATGATTTTGTTGAACTTTAAAGTTTGCTTGGTTGATCTCAATAAAGAATAAGGAATTTGGACCAATTGGAGGTAGGCATGTTAAGGTCACATTACATGTAATTTCAATGCTACACATCCATGCTTGATCTATGTTGTTCAATTATATTGACATAAATGACCATTGATGGGTTTAGTTATGATATGCATATAATGGAAACCATTTTGATCCTTTGTTATTATAATTGATGAACGAGATTGATTAAGATGTATTTGGTAGTGATAGCAAATTTTGAGCTCATAAGGTTATGACATGATATGCAATTAAAGGAGTTATATATATATGGCCCAAGTGGGAGATTGTTGGATTTAATCCAACGTGTGGGTACATATATCTATGAATTAATTGTATATTATGAGCTATCATAAGGTTAAGCCCGATTAAAGTGATCTATTAATTTAATAAAGTATGGACTTTAATGTGTAGAGACCCAATAGTCTGATGGGACAAAATAGAAATAAGACAAACTATATAAATATTAGGGTTATGGTCCCCAAGTCAAATGTACCATTATTTTTTTAATATCCCATCAGTCAAAAAAGTGATGGTTCTTGAGAGAAAGCAGACGTACATATTGACTTGGAAGACAAATAACTACAAGACTTAAGAATCAGGTTGTTCTCATAGGTTTAGGTACGCTGTCGTAATAGATCTAAGTATTCTTGATGATTTGACATGGTTGTTTATATGATTGGCGATGGTTTTCACATAAGGAATTAAATTCTATCATCCCATACCTAGAAGAGCTCAGAAGCAACATTAACATCGCCTTCTTTGAGCTTCTCCATTGCTAATTCAAGATTTGTTTGTCTCTTCCTGAATCAGAAACCACAGTGATGTCGAAATGGAAATTGTTGAAATTAACGTCCTGCTGAAGTTCCAGATACTCTAAGGCCTGGGAGCAGTAACTTACTTGTGTCTTTCATATTTTGATGCAACTTTACAGGGAATACTGCCACCATCGAAGACAATAACTGGGGTTATGTTGTAATGTTTGAGGAGATTGATTCGGTACATAAAATAGTCCAAATATAGTAACTTTTTTTTCACTGCTTGTATTGAGACAAATCTCCATGCTACATGAATAAATTAACCGTGTTCAAAATGATAAAAAAGAACCATAATCGGCCAGCATCATTAACTGAAACCAAAACAATATGAAACGATAACATTTAGAAGCTGGAAAAGTAAAAGGTTCACATTTTATACTTCATTCTAGTTACTTTTCATCATTCACTTCATAAAGTCTTTAGCTTACCTTCAACTTCCAACAAGAAAGTTGAAAGGGGACATTTTATTGGCAGAGATAGCAAAAAAAGTGAGTAGTTTTTCGTTTAAAGAAGAGAGGGACGAAAGGGCTTATCAATATTTTAGTATTCTTGTTAGTTATTCTTTTGTTATTTTAAATGTATGTTTTTAAATCACACATTAACATTATATTATCATTAAAAATTCTTAAGAATTAACCAAACTAAATAATACATATTCTATATATTCTTTATCTATTTTATTCCTAAAAATCATCATTCCATTTCTTATCTATTTATGCTAATCAAACACCTGTAATACTATAAAAAATCTCACACAAAATAGTAATTAGGGAAGTGTTAATTAAGACAGTAAACAATGCTTAATAAGTGACATTCTCCATTTTAAATGTGAATAAATCAAATATTGTTTTAGGGTTAATTACCAAAAAAAAAGTCCAAACTTGCGTCATTTTTTCAATTATAGTGAATTTTAAAAAGTAAGCAATAAAATGTCTTTCAATTTTTTTTCAATTATAGCCCTAACTTCATAAAGTAATAATAAAATGCTCAAACTTTCAAATTTTTTTCAATTTTAGCCCGACGTTAGTGTTTTTTTTAAGTTTGCTAACATGACTTGCTACGTGTTACATAAACCTTAATTATTAATACACTTAAGCCAAAATTAACACAATAAATGAAGATTAATGAAATGACGTAGATTAATCACGTAATTAAATGAAGTTGTTGTATAAAAATGACATAAATCAGATTACGTAGTCCCAACAACCTTACTCTTTGATTTTAGTTTTTTTCTTCATTTTCAGTTTGTTTTCTCAAAGCCCTTACCCTTCAATTTTTGGATTACGTAGCCTCAATGCCATCACAATAGGGGCATCAAGAGAATGAACTAAAAACGAAGAATTTATTGGTGCAGTACATCGTAATGCGAGAGTAGTTTAGGGTATAAGAAGAACAAACAGAAAACAAAAGGTTGAGGGGATCGGGAGAACAACAAATAACGTCAAGCTAGAATTGAAGAAAATTGAAAATTTGAGCATTTTATTGCCACTTTTTGAAGTTCGGGCTAGAATTTAAAAAAATTGAAAGTTTGGGCATTTTATTGCTACTTTTTAAAGTTCGGAGTATAATTAAAAAATAGGCAAAAGTTTAGGCTTTTTTTGGTAATTAACCCATTGTTTTACTACATATGTTCACATGAACTTTAGATGATTTCAATAAATTATATGCCTAGTGCGAAAAAGAACAACATGGTTTGAACTGTCGGGTGATTTATAAAAGAACACAATCATAGTATTGTTGGGTTTTTTAAGCTCCCAATTTATATGGAAAAAGTCCAAGACTAATGAGTAATGTCTTAAGGCCCATTAGAGATTTGCCCTAGCTTTTTAAGCACTGTTAAGGGATAATTTTCATAGTTTTTGGGTGACAATACTGGGTAGAATTTTTTTAGGAATTTTTCAACAAAATTTAACACAGAGTAATCGTGATAAAACGTACAATTGAAATTTGGAAAGTCATCGATCAGCCTAAAATTTTAACTGGAGGTAGTGATATCCTAATCTATATTCTGACCAGTGGAGATCGGATTTTGATGGTTAGATATTTAGTAATAAATTTTGTAAAACTGCTGCTATTTTTTGGTAAAGCTTTTTATAGGCTTTGTTATCAATTTTGGAATTTGGTACTTTCGTTGATTGTTAAAGGCCATATCTCAATTGTATACTTGCTGAATATTGTACTATACTTTTGATTGGTGATAGTGGAGCTTTGAAGCTAGACTTATGAGTACCGTGATTTTTCTTCTTCACATTAGAGGGGTTTTTCATGTAAAATCATTGGTGTTCTTTTGTTTGCATTTTGTATGTTTTGATGCTTATTTTATCTTATGTTGGTTGCTAGATTAATCTTACTTTAACGCTCCTAATATATTCTAGCAAATTGGGGAGGATTCTGTAGTGTGTTATGTTTCTTAGGAAACCCCATTTCCTTCTATAAAAATGGTATCAGAGCAGTTGTTTGATTTGTTAGAATTATGGTGGTTAATACAAGTAGGATAATATCTTTAAATGGAATGAATTATCACAAATGGAAAGGTAAGATGACAAACCTATTATTTGTGAGAAGTATGCATCTACCTGTGTTTGCTTCAGAGAAGTCAAATTCCAAATCTGATGAAGATTGGTAATTTGAGCATGAATAGGTTTGTAGTTATATTAGATAAGGGGTTGAAGATAATGTTTTAAATCATTTTGTTAATGAAACACATGTTAGAACAATGTGGAATAAACTTGAATTGTTGTATGCTTCCAAGACTATGATAAGTTGTTATTACTCAAGTAGTTGATGCAACTGAGATACACTGAAGGTACACCAATCTCTAACCACGTGAATGAGTTTCAAGGTATTTTAGAACAACTGTCTAATGTGGGGGTAAGATTTGATGATGAGATTCTTAGACAGTAGTTGTTGAATACTTAGCCTAATTCATGTGAGACATTTCGGGTTTTAGACACTAATTCAACCTTTAATGGTGTTTTGTCTATGGACTATGCGAAGAGTGAAATTCTCAATGAGAAAGTGAGAAGAAAAATCACGGTCCATCGTCATTGCAGATTAGGTTTTGGTTGCGGAGCAAAGGGGGAAATAGAAAAATAGAAGTCATTGTGATAGAGACAAAAGTAGAAGCAAGTCCAGGTTAAAATATAAAGATGTTGAGTGTCATCATTGTCACAAGAAAGGTCACATTAAGAGGAACTATTACAAGTGGAAGAATGAGAATGAGAGCAATGGTAACAAATCAAGAAAGTCTGAAGATGGTAGTGTTAATCAAGTTTCCACTGCTACAAATGAAGATCTAGTTATTGTTTTTGATGATTGTGACATTAATCTAGTTTCTTCTAATACTAATTGGGTGACTAATACTGGTGTTATGGTCCATGTTACTTCCAGGAGGGTTCATTAAGGTTGGGTAATAATGATGTGTCCAAGGTAGTTAGCGTAGGTGATGTTTGTTTGAAGATGAGTAATGGCTCTAGACTACTCCTTAAAGATGTCAGACATGCTCTGGATGTCCGCTTGAACTTGATTTCCATTGGAAAACTTGATGATGATGATTACAATAACTCTTTAGTGATGGTTGCTAGAACCTTAACAGAGGGTCCCTAGTTATAGCTCGAGGAAAGAAGTTGAGTACAAATTTGTATTTAATACAAGCTTCTATTTCAAATGGCACTGTGAATCTAATGGAGAAATGGAATTCATCAGAGTTTTGGCATAAAAGGATAAGTCACATTAGTACAAAGGGACTTGAAAATTTGACGAAGAAGAATGTTATTCCACAGTTAAAAAGTGCTTGTTCGGAGAAGTGCTCTCAGTATCTTAAAGGAAAGCATAATTGAGTGTCTTTCAAGACTAATCCTCCTCACTGAATTCCAAATGTGTTACATTTTGCATTCAAATGTTTGTGGTCCATTGAAGGTACATTCAATTTCTGGTTCATCTTATTTTGTCACTTTTATTGATGATCATTCCAGGAAATTATGAACTTATGCTTTGAAACAAAGGATCAAGTGCTTGATAAGTTTAAGGAGTTTTAAACTTCAGTTGAAAGGCAAAATGGAAAGAAGTTGAAGTGTATCTGGACTGATAATGGAGGCAAGTATCGAGGACCGTTTGAAGAGTATTGTAGGCAACAGGGAATTTGAAATCAGAAGACACCTCTAAAGACACCTTAGCTGAATGGGTTAGTTGAGATAATGAACAAAACATTGATGGAGAAAGTAAGATGCATGCTTGAAATTTTGAAGCAACCAAAATCCTTTTGGGGTGAGGCTTTGTACACTACACTTACGTGATTAATCTAACTCCTACTATTGCTTTGCAAGGTGATGTTCCAAAAAATACCTAGACTGGTAAAAATACTTCTTATGATCATTTACGGATATTTGGTTGCAAGGTTCATGTTCATGTTCCAAAAGATGAGAGGTCGAAGTTGGATGCTAAAGCTAAATAATGTATTTTTATTGGCTATGGGCAGGATGAGTTTGGTTAAAAGCTTTATGATCTTGTTGAGAATAAGGTTATAAGCAATGTGACATTGTGTTTCACGAAGACCAAACCATTGATGATATTAAGAAGCTAGAGAAGTTTGATTCTTATATTCAGAGTGACCTCACAGATTTTGATCCAGTTCCTATGTCATAATTGGCTACTAGTGTTGGTGGAGGAGTTGAGATTGATATGTTGTATGATGATGTTGTTGATGACCAATATGATGGTGACTTGCATAATCCTATAAATGATGCTGATAATGGTCAATCCGCTACAACATATCCATAAGAAGCCACACTTAGAACGTCTATAAGAGTTAGACAATAGTCTACTAGATATTCTCCAGATAAGTATGTGTTCTTGACTGACCTGGGGGCTGGGGGGGAAGGGTTGAGCCTGAATGCTTTGAAGAAGCTATGAAAAATGTAGACAATCAACAATGGGTTCGTGTTATAGAGGATGAGATGAAGTCTTTGCACGATAATAACACCTTTGAGTTGGTGAAGCTACCAAAAGGTAAAAGGGCTTTAAAGAATAAGTGGATTTACATACTAAAGCAGGAGGAGGGTTCCTCAAAACCAAGATACAAAGCAAGGTTGGTTGTTAAAGGTTTCAGTCAAAATAGAGGAGTTGAATTTGAAGAGATCTTTTCACCTGTGGTTAATATGTCTTCAATAAGTACTATGTTGGGGTTAGTTGCAAGATTTGACTTAAAGATTGAGCAAGTGGATCTGAAGACTGCATTTCTTTATGGTGATTTGGATGAAGAATTTTATATGAACTAACTTGAAGGATTTTTGGTAAAAGGTAAAGAGGATTATGTGTGCATGTTGAAGAAGAGCTTGTATGACTTGAAACAAGCTCCGAGATAATGGTATAAAAAGTTTGAGTCTCTTACGCAATAAGGCTACAAGAAGACCACTGCTAATCATTGTGTGTTTGTACAAAGGTTTGCACATGATGATTTCATTATTTTGTTGCTTTATGTTGATGACATGCTTATTATTAGTCAAAGTGCTTCTAGAATCGCCATATTCAAGTAGGAATTGAGCCAAGTCATTCTTTATGAAGGATTTGGGATCAGCAAAGCAAATTTTTGGTATAATAATTTTGCATGACAGAAAACAAATAAAACTTTGGTTATCACAAGAGAAGCACATTGAGAAGGTGCTTCAAAGATTTCATATGGAGAAGGCTAAAAAGGTTAGCACTCCTCTTGCAACACATTAAGCAGAATCCCTCTACTGATGAAGAGAAGAAGACATGATGAAGGTTCCTTATGCATCTACTATTGGTAGTCTGATGTATACCATGATGTGCACGAGACCTGATATAGCTCATGCAGTTGGTACCATGAGTTGGTTTCTCCCAAAACCTAGGAGAGAACATTGGATTGCAGTGAAGTGGTTTTTGAGATATCTCCTTAGTTCTTTGAGCTTGAAGCTTTGTTTTGCAGGTGGAAAGTTAGTTCTTATTAGTTATATCGATGCTGATATGGCTGGAGATGTTGATACAATGAGATCTAGTTCTAGTTACTTGATTACCTTTGTAGGGGAAGCTATTTCATGACAATCTAAGTTGTAACAATCTTTTGCATCGTCAACCACTAAAGCAGAGTATATTGCAACTCCTGAAGCATGCAAGGAGTTACTGTAGTTGAGGAAGTTTCTAAGGGAACTTGGTCGCTCTCAAGAGAGATATATGTTGCTTTGTGACAGTCAAAGTATGATTCGTCTTAGAAAACATCCTACTTTTCATTCCAAATCTAAGCATATTGATGTGAGGTATCATTGGATATATGATATGTTGGATGAGAAGTTGATTGAACTTAAGAAGGTACATACAGATGATAATAGTGTTGATATGTTGACCGAGTCACTACCAAGATGGAAATTTGAAATATGTTGCTCCCTTGCTGAGATGAGAAGTTCCTCCTCATAGTCGGGAGAGAGAGAGAAAGGGAAGGGGGGTGGATTTGTTGGGTTTTTTGGGCTCCCAACTTATGTGGAAAAAGTCCAAGATGTCATATACTTGAGTTTACCAAATTCTCCTATTTGAACCCACACTCTCTTTACACCTATTTGAATTTAATATCTCCTCTTGATGTCTTATTATATAATGTATAAATTGCTCTTAAATTTTAACAACTTTTTGAATCATATCAATCTTTTTTAGTGAAAAGTGATGCCTAAAATGTGGAATAATGTTCAATGGTGACAACAAATTAAAGTAATATGCCTTTTCATCAAAATTTTCTTTCTTTTTTAAATGTTATCACCATAACTAGTTGATCATAAACCTTCTAAGTATCTAATATTAATATCCAACAAAATTAAACAACATTAAAAAAAATTTAAGCTTTTAAAATGCATTAAATCATAAATATCAATCACTTAAAGTTTTAATGTCTCACATTCTCTCACATTAAAACAAAATTTATCTTCAAAACTTATAAGATCGTGAATAATAGATAGCTTATAGTAGGCTTTTAGTCTGAGTTATATCAAAAGAGGAGGGGAGAATAAGAATTGTGATTAAACCTTGATAAGGATATCAAGAGTTCAAAAAGGGAGATTGTAAGATCTCAAGTAAGAGAAGAGTATCACAATCTCATATCAGACAGAAGAGGATAGATGAAAGCTTTTATAAGCCTATTTAAAAGACTATTAATTAAATTTATCGTTAGCTATTCCCGACCTTGTGGTTATCTTAAGTTCAGTTTGAAATCCTTGTCATACTAGTACGGACTTATAGCGAGGGCTTAAAGAGAGAGATCGTAAGATCTCAAATGGAAAAAGAGTATTACAAATTTACAATCTCATATTAGAAAGAAAAGGATAGATGAAAGCTTTCGTAAGCTTATAGAAAAGAATATTAATTAAATTTTTAGCTTGATATTTTTGACCTTGTGTTCTCTTAAGTTCAATTTGGAGTCAAAAGGATAGATGAAAGCTTTCGTAAGCTTATAGAAAAGAATATTAATTAAATTTTTAGCTTGATATTTTTGACCTTGTGTTCTCTTAAGTTCAATTTGGAGTCATTGTTGGACCAATATGGACTTAAAGTGTTACATTTTTTATAATTATTTATGCTTATTTTACTTTATAAATAATTATTCTATATATTTATAAAACATAAATTTATAAATAATATAATAATAGATATTCAATAGTAGCATTGAATCAAAAAAATTAATGAGATAGGAAAAGTTACTCGGTACTTATGATGAGTCTTGCAAGTCGATTGTAAAAGAAAAATTAACCAGCACTAGTGTTAAGTATAGTAGATTGATAAAATATAAAAATTTACATTGATGTTAAGTTCAACAAACCTATATTATAGAAAGAAAAAAAAAGTATCATCATTATTACTGTGTATAGCAATTGATAAGATAAGAAAAAATAATTAATAATTATAAATTAACAATAAAAATAAACAATATTATAAACTATAAAAAAAATAAAAAATTAATCTTCTAACTTATTATTACTATTATTAGATAATAAATAAAATTTTCATGAATATATAATTTACTATTATATAAAACTAGTAAATATATTATAACTATTAATAAAATATGATAAACAGTGTTCATTAATTATTGATAAAATAAAATTTTATTATATATTAATTGTATTATATTATTTAATATAATTAATACAAACATGGTAAATTAATGAAAACTAAAGTTTATAAATTTTATTAACAATAACAAAATAATCAAATTATTATTATTTACTTAGAGAAAATAAATCATAACTAAAATTGATAATCTTATTTATTTATCATCATCATCAATACCCAATTGAAGCCCCATTGAGGTGCGGAGTCTAGGGTGGGTGATAATCTTATCTTATTTATTAAATTATTAAATAATGGAATAAAATTGTAATAAAATTAATAATTTATCTCCATATTAAATTGATTAATGTATTAGTAAATATTAATAAATTATTAATTATTAATAAAATAATTTTTGATTTAATAATATGTAAATATGGCAATCTTAAATAAAATACTATTATTACCAGTAAAAAATGATTAAGTTAATTATTAATTATTCATAAATATTCTTCATAAAGTATGAATGATAAATAAAAGGAAAAATTAATTATTTTATTTATTAGTACTATTACGTAAAAATAGAAATTTATTAAAGTACCCAATTTATGATCATATTAAACTAAGCGTTCAATTCAAAATCATAATTTGCTTTTGGTAAAATCATCAATATATATAAATAGACCTAATGTAAATCAATTCCTTAAAACCCCCTAGCTAACTAACTAAAATCATCATCACGCTCATAATTGTGTATATATAGATAATAAAGAAGCTTTAATTACAATAATGGTTGATTACATATATATTTTAAGTGAAGTATCTGATGAATCCATGACTTAAACTAAGACAAGAAACTTGATTCAACTAATCGACAATACATTCTAACGGGAAGTGTATCCATGCCAACTAACACAAAAGTGAATCCTTAATATATATGTTCAAGGTTTATTCGAAAAGAGAGAGAGAGATAATTTTACAAAAACACAATTGGACAACGAAGATCAGTAACTCCGTAAAAACTTATGCTTATTGAATAGGAATTGGTTCTGCATTCCATTTCCCAGCAAAACAGTGATTGGGGAAGTGTTAAGTAAGACAGTAAACAATGCTTGACAAGTA
>JANVCQ010000004.1:34895190-34909782 GCA_025531925.1 Erythroxylum plowmanianum
ATTTACATATGTGCGGTACAGGTTTTTGGTACTGAGTCCTACCACCTATGTCGGTTTTTTCTTATAATTAACTAAGCACATTTTGATTTGCACCTTAATTTTCTTAATCCTGCTTGATTATATTCTGTATTAAATTAATTATGAAATAATTGACTTAAACCCTTCTTAATACCAAGCCCCTATACTTAGAATTAAAGGATTTATAAAAATGAGAAAATTAAGAACTCTCATCTAAGTACGATTTCTATTATTTCAATAACGAATTCTGATTATAGTAAATTGATTGTTTAGCTCTTTTTGTAGCTACTGAGCTATCTAATGGGTCAAGTAAACTTTGCTGACGACGGAATCTCTAGTACTACTAAATTTATGGTAAGAACAACATATTTATGGACCCATTTCACATGTTGGAGGCAGCACTTTGACCTGATAAGAAAAAAAGAATCTTGACAAGTAGGAGTGGCCTAAATGATTTCAGCTCATCACTTAAGGCTCTTCCTTTCAAGAAGTTTTGAGTTCGAATCATGTTAAAGAAAGAGAAATAGGAAATGTTCCTGTTGATGATCCTCTAGCCCCCTGATCGGATTAATTACAGACATCTTGCTTCTAATAGCAGTGGGAGAGTTGGAACTACTAGAGAATCTGAGAGCTAATGAGAATCTAATGCTGAGCAGGGCCAATGGTCAATCATCAATTAAACAATCAAGTATGTGAAGATTCCTTATATGCAGAAGTGTACAACATCAGCTAAACAATCAAGTATGTGAAGACTCCTTATGCGCAGAAGTATACAGGTTACGTAAGAACTTAAAGAATTTTAGAGTTTCAAGTTTACATCCTCTAAGGCTTTTGGGGTGGGGTCTTAGAAGCTTAGGATTAGTCTGGCTAAGCTTAAACCCCTAAGACTCCACCCCAATGTAAGCCGAGAGAGATATGTAATCGAACAAAAAAAATTTTAATATAACACTGTAGACAACCCTCGAGATAGTAGTTACTAGACATCTGTAAGACTCTCGATAGTAAATACTGAAAATGGGAAGAAGGTTATTTCGGCCTACACATACATCATTCAAATATTACTGAACCGAAGAGAAGAGGCCTAGGAGCTTTGGTTTCATCGAGCATAAGCTATTCTTCTTTCTTCGAATAAATGATTAGGGTACGTACCATCACTTCACTGGCCTGAAAAATTGCTGAAACAAATAATTATTATAAAGTCATATCATCACGGCAGAGCTCAACCAATATTTCACGATATCAATCCATGGAGACGGCGATTACGTGAATGCTGAATGATATGCTTGCTTGCTTTCTGCACCTTGAAGCTGTTTTCCAATACTGCACAAACAGAACTCAATTATGACTGCCAGCTCTAACTAGCATGCATCTCCATTCTTAATGACATCAACTTATGAATTAATCTAGTCTTTATCACATTTTCTGATTATTGTTGTCATCATTCATCGACAAGCCACCGTCATAGTACTAGCTTGTCTTCGAACAAATTAACATGATTCCTCCTCGTGCCAAGGAAAATGTCAATGGAAGATTGTTGCAATTATATACGTGGCATAATATAAGGGTATAAGAATAGTACTCAGACAAGTTATAGGCGGCTGACAACATGCAATTGCCATCCTTTCCTGTCTGGTTTCAAATCGTGAACCCACCTTTACTGAGAAATTAATATTGTAATTATGATATTAAATATTATCGTAAATTCATCATAATTATAGTGTAATTTATGATTACGATGCAATGTAACCCGCAATTTATAATTTAAAATCTTAATTATAAGATAAAGACGAACATAAATAAACATTATAAAAAAAAATTGTGTGAAGAGACCCCGCACGTTTGTTTGTTGATGTCTTAGTCTAATTAACTTGACTTTGATCCTACTCATATGGTTTCATTTTCATCTTCCATATATAATTCATTCAATAATGATAAAGAAAAGGTCATAATCTAACACGATATACTAATTTTCTAGTTTTGGCTTCATGCATTTGGAGTTTCCTTCAAGGCAATTGGTGCCTTTTCTTATTCGTTACCCAATTGGGTATCCAAAGCTTGATCTCTCTCCCTCAAACACACATCACACGAACAGATACAAAATTGTGTGCCCATTACACACAAACATGCTCTTGCGTGTTGTTCACAGAAAAACATCATTTGTGCGTTGGGCACATATGTCTTAATGGAAGCCCTTAGGTAGCCAGCCAATTCCGAGGTGAGGTAGAGAATTATAGCGAGTTCATAGTATACCAACAACGAAACAACATGCAGCCGAATCCCGCATAACACGTCGGCCTTATTATGTTCTTGGAGTCTAGCACGGAAGAATCAGTCAGGCAAGGATCAAAAGAACCCAACAAAAGCATCTATACCAAAATATTCACCATCTTCTCCATATGATATTATAATCAGGATGCCTAATTGATTAAATCAATGTAATGTAATTTACATAAACTTGTAAAATTAAAATATTGTTTGCACATCAATCAAGCTGTAGTTTGATTGGAAATCTTTTATTGATAAACTAATGCTATCATGCTCTAGTCCTCGAGAAGACTCACCTTGTCATTAGACTGCTACTTTACAATTATATTTACAGATACAGAAGATTGATTTAAATATATGTTACCACATATCTTTACATATTTCAAGGGTTATTAAGAAAAAATGTTAGATTTTTTTAGCACAACTAATTACTTTTTTATTTCATAATAGGCAGGTCAAATAGAGACCTATAAACCCTTAGTTATATTTGCTATTCTTTTATGTGCTTGATATTTTCAAAAGGTTTATTGCTTATGGTATATTGGTATGACTATTATGTAGGGTTATAAGAGCATCTTGATGATGGGACCCAAACTTTTGACTAATTAATTTATGTTTCTCTTGTTATCATTTAAATTAAACTAGTGGAAGAGGTAGGAAAATTTAACTGAAAAATGTAAATTGAAGATTTCAAGGTTTTAGAAAAATTCCTAAATTCTATTTGCATGAAATCCCATAATTGTTTGATGTTTCTTGTGATAAAGTCAATAAGTTGGTTGATTAACTTCACCAGATGTTAATTAAATTTGTGACTTATTATTGATTAAATCATATTTTCTTGTGAATAATTTGCAACATTGCTAAACAAGTATAAAAAGTGAGTTGTTAACCGAAAGTGTGACTTGTTATTGATTAAATCATATATTTATTATTTTCGGATGTCCCTGTCCTTTCACTATACCTTTTCATATTTATGAGATTTTTGTTAATTTAATTCAAGCTAAGGTTGGGGAAGATTTAAAGGATTATAAGACTCACCTTGGCTGAACATAGTCATAGACATGATCATGGTATAGCTTGTCTTTCTTTATAGATGTAAGAGACTAGATATGGCCTCACATATGAGTATTTTTTTAGCCCATGTTCTTCTTTGAATATAAGAATTAGAGTTCTAATAAAAAATATGGCTTGACGCACGATTATGTGTCAGCCTGTGTCGCTTTAAAAAAATAAAGACTGGAAGAAAGAATATAACATAACAAAATATAACTCATGTTAGTTAATATTAAAGTTTTATTATAAAGTACAGTTATGTCCCAAACCGTGTTCTCTACCAAAATGCTAATCTTCGTGATTAATAAGGAATGTTTTAAACAATTTTAGTTTGTTTTGTGTACTTTTGATTATTGAGAGCCATTAGTACTTTTAACCATTGGTCTTCATTGAACTTTAAACTTATCAAAAAAAATCTTTCTTTGTGGCATTCTCAAATCCTATATGAACTTGATTATTAATTCTTTATAATCAATAAATCAGTCCTTATATATCTTATTTAGTTTTTTGGAATGATTAAGCTTGTTCATGGGTCCTCTAGAATTTTAATTCCTACGTATGTTTACATCAATTGTTATTAAAGTACGGTTCTAAATTAGATGTAGTTGTCCTTTTATTTCTCATATCGTTTAGAAATTCTTATTTATTTTTTATCTCAAATTTTTTATGACATCATATTCTTTGTATTACACTTTCTTCTTATTCTAAAGTTTTAAACAATAAGCAAATTTGATCATCATTTTGCTTAGGGTTCTTCTTATTGTGATATAGTTTCTCTTAGTCCAATCCCTTATTTCGTACCTTTCATATTAGATTGTTCCAAACCCCAATATATGGTTTATTTTCTAATGAAATCTATGTAGTTGTAATATAAAAAAAAGAAAAGGAAAAGAAAGAAAGTTTTGTAGGTATGATTACACAAAAAAGTGACACAAATACAATTTGAATTCTTAATCTATGATTTATTTCTTTCTTATGCCCATATTTCTTTGGGTTTTTAGATTGTACAAGGATGAAATTTTTGCTTGAGTTTTCTTAGTTCCTTAAAGAACTTGTAAAGGAAGCAAAGAGTGGTAAAAGGCAAGAGATTGTGAGATTAGTCTCTAGAAAAGCCAATTATAAAGTGAAATATGAGTGGTTGGACATATTTTGATAGTATACATATGAAGAAGTAAGAAACTTTTTTTACTATTTTTTTATTTTCAATCTAAAGGTATGTTAATATACAAGGAAGATAAGAACAAAACACCTTTTATGCAGGCTATGCAACAACAATTTATGGGGGTGAGCATGATGTATGATGAGGTTGAATACATTTTAGAGAAGCAGCTAAATTACAAAGAAGATGGCAACCCTAAGCTCCTAATGAGGGGAGGCATAACAGGGGTAACATAATAACCCCAATGGAAGGTGATGAAGAGGATGATGATTTAAGTGCTGTTGATGTTGATCTAACATTTAAGACTTAAGGGGGTAGATTTTGGCCTAAGTGAGGAGTTCAACATGATTAGGAGTTTAGGAGGGATTAAAGTTTGAGATGGGGTGGATGATAATGTTGTCAATATAAAGATGGCCATACTACCGTCCTTTAAAGGTAAAAATGATCTCAAAACTTATTTATGATAGGAGACAAATATATAATTAATCTTTAATTATAATAGTTACTCTAATGATAAGAAGGTAAAATTGGTTGTGGTAGAGTTTATTGGTTATGCCATTATTTAGTAAGATGAACTGATGGATAAAAAGAGAAAGAATCATAAGTGAGACATAGAGACTTGGAATCAATTTAAAGTTGTTATTAAAAAGAGATTTGTGTCAAGCCATTATTTTAGGGATTTGTGTCAAGCCTAAGCCAATATAAAGGAGGATAGAAAAGCAGTTATGGTGAGATTCTTAAATGAGTTTAATAGAGTTATAGCCAATGTGGTAAAGTTATAACACTATATAGAGCTAGAAGAGATGGTGCATATGACTATGAAAGTAGAGAGACAATTAAAACAAAAAGGAGTATCCAAGTATCCCACCACCGGTACTAGTAAGTTTTGGAGGTCTGATTGGAAAAAAGATGATAGGGTCCCTTTTAATGTAAAAGTTAAGCCATCTAAAGTTGCAAGGGATATTTACAATAAGGGTAAAGATTATATTGATTTTCAACCCTCTTGAAATAGATATAGTAAATATTTTTATTTGGGAATGATACATATGGTATCATAATTTTCAAATAAGAGGGTTATGGTCATAAGAAATGATGAAGAGATCGAGATTGCAAGTGATCAAATGAAAAGAAAACACCATCACTTAAATATTCTAGTAATGACAGTATCGAGTATGTTGTTGAAGGTGAAATGATTTTATTACTCAGTGAGCATTAAGTCTTTAGATTTAGAAGGATGAGTTAGAGTAGTAAAGTGAGAACATCTTCTATACTAGATACCAAATTCATAACAAAGTATATAGTATATGGAGGGAGTTATACTATTGTAGTTAATAGTACTCTTATGGAAAAGTTAGGTTTGCCTACTATCAATCATCTAAAGCCATATAAACTTTAGTGGCTTAATATATATGGGGAGATCAAAATAAACAAACATGTGTTGGTTTCATTTTTTTATTGAGATGTCTAAAGATGAAGTCCTAGATGATGTATTACAGTTGGTCACATATTACTAAAAAGACGATAGAAATATGATTAAAAGTGGTATATGAAAGTTTAAAGAATAGATATACCTTTATGAAGGACGATAAACCCATTACCTTTTACCTTTTACACCTCTATAGGTATATGAGGATCAATTAAAGTTGAAAAGAGAGAATTAAGAAAAATGAGAGAGAAAAAAGGAGAGTGAAAGTGAAAGCTCAAAATAGAGGGAGATAGTTATAGAAAAAAGAGATAGAAGATAATGATATTTCAAAACAAAAAGAAATAGTAGTGAGAAATAAAGCAAGTGGGTTGCTATATAAAAAGGAGTGATATTAAGAATACTTCTTATACTAACCAAGAAAGCTTATCTCAATGTCGAACTGCTTGATATGTCTCTTATTAATGTTGTTATTTCATTGTTATGAGAGCATAAGGATATACTAAAAGGGGTGTTCCTAATGGGTTACCATTCATTAGAGGGATTAAACATCAAATCAATTTCGTATCAAGGTTGTAACTGCGAAAAGACCCTATTATAAAGATGACCATACTACCCTCTTTTAAAGGTGAAAATGATCCCAAAACTTATTTAGAGTAGGAGAAAAAGATATAATTAATCTTTAATTGAAATAATTAGTTTAAAAATAAGAAGGAAAAATTGGTTGTAGTAGAATTTATTGGTTATGAATTTATTTGTTAAGATTTATTAGTGAATAATAAGAGGAGGAATCATAAGTGAGCTATAGAAACTTGAAATAAATTTGAAGCTCTTATGAGAAGGAGATTTGTGCCAAGCCATTATTATAGAGGTTTGTATCAAAGGTTGTAATCATGATTCAAGCTAATATAGAGGAGGATAGAAAAGCAACTATGGTAAGGTTCTTAAATGAGTTTACTAAAGTTATAGTGAATGTGGAAGAGTTACAACACTATGTAGAGATGATGGAGAGATGTTCAAATAAAAGGGTTATGGTTATGAGAGATGATGGAGATATGGAGATTGGAGATTGCAAGTGACTCAAATGAAATGAAATCATCATCACTTAAATATTCTAGTGATGACGGTATTTAATACGTTATTGAAGGTGAAATGCTTATTAATTGGAGAGCATTAAAGCTTCAAATCTAGCAGGATAAGCTAGACTAGAAAAGTGAGAGCATCTTTTATACTAGGTACCATATTCATCATTAAAGTATATAATATGACTATTAATGGAGGGAGCTATGCTGTTATAATTAATATTACTTAAGGAAAAGTTAGGTTTGCCTATTATCAAGCATCTAAAGCCATATAAACTTCAGTGGCTTAATGAATGTGGGGAGATCAAATTGAATAAACATGTGTTGGTTTCATTTTTTATTAGATTGTATAAAGATGAAGTCTTGTGTGAAGAAGCATCTACATAAGTTGGTTATATATTACCAGGAAGATTATGGAAATATGATTAAAAGTAGTATATGAAAGTTTAAAAAATAGATATACCTTTATGAAGGATGATAAACCCATTACCTTAATTCCTTTTACACCTTTATAGATACAAGAGGAAAAATTAAAGTTGAAAAGAGAGAATGAAGAAAAAAGAAAGAAATGAAAGGAGAATGAGAATGAGAGTGAAAGCTCAAATTAAAGGGAGTTGGTTATAGCAAAAAAGATAATGATAACTTAAAATAAAAAGAATTAGTAACGAGGAAAAGAAAAGCAAGTGGACCGCTATATAAAAAGGAATGATATTAAGAATACTTTTTATATTGACTAGGAAAGCTTATTTCAATGTCAAAGAGCTTGACTTGTCTCTTACTAGTGTTGTCATTTCATTTTTCTAAGAGTATGAGAATGTAGTAATTGCTGATCTTCCTAATGGATTACCATCCATTAAAGGGATCAAACATCAAATTAATTTTCGTATTAGGGGTTGTAATTCCTAATAGACCCTCTTATAGGAAAAATCTTAAAGAGACAAAAGAGCTTTAAAGACAAGTGTAGGAGTTGATGGCTAAAGGGTACATGAAAGAAAGCATAAGTCCTTATATAGTCCTAATGAATCTAGTGGTTAAAAAGGATGATACTTAAAAATTTTGTGTCGATTACAAAGTACTAATAACATTATAGTAAAGTATCAACTTCTCATTCCTAAATTAGATGATATGCTTGATGAATTATATGGTTCTTTCCTATTTTTTAAAATTAATTTAAAAGGTGGGTATCACCACATTAGAATGAAAGAAGGTGATCAATTAAAAATTGCATTTATAACCAAACATAGGTTGTATGAATGGTTAGTTATGACATTTGATCTTACTAATATATCTAGCACTTCTATGATATTAATAAATCACGTATTATATACATATAAAGCCAAATTTATAATTGTTTGCTTTAACATTCTAGTATATAATAAATATTTAAATAGCACATTTTTCACTTAAGATGTGTGCTTAATGTGTTAAAGAAAAGAACATTTGTATGCTAACATTAAAAAGTGTACTTTTTGTATGGAAAAGATTGTGCTTCTTAATTTTCTAGATTGAAATAAAAATTAACCTAAAATATCTATGCCCTCTTTAAAGGCACACAAGTATATCTAATTAAACAACTATCACCTCTTAATGTGTAATTTAGAATATTCAAATTCATTAAAGATAGTTAATCTATTTGATTGTCACAATAGTCTAGGATACTTATGATTTCTAGAGTTAAAGTATTTATTCTCCTAGTGCACGTATCCTATTTTACCTCTGGGTCCTTTATACAATCCTTAAGAATGAATATATGATGACCATTCACAAACTCAGTAATTAAGAACGAAAAAATATATATTTAACTAAACAAATAATCAAATTAGATATTAAATAATCAAAAGATCCATCCCAAGCTACATTCCTAATGCTAACAAGGGTTTTAACTACTAAATATAAAGAAAACAAAACTAAAACAAGGCAATCTTAATATAATAAAAAGGTAGAAAGAACTAGAAGAATTGTCAATGTCTGCTCTAATTTTTCTTCAAATCCTTTCCTGATGCTAATATAAAACTAAAATATTAACAAAGAAGGTTGTCATTAGCCTCCTAAGTCCCTTACAACGAACCTTAATGATAGTATTTATAGGTACAATTACAAAATAGAGTCCTAATGTGTTTGAAATTGTGATTTAACTTGTCCTTTTGAAAATTATGTAGAAAAATTGGCTCTGGACCAACATTCACACCATCGCTGGTCTTATTTTGATATTGTTACTTATCATAAGGCAATGTGTAATCTGTGTCTAACACCAAGTTGTAACCGACATTGGTCTTATTTTGTTTCTCACTTATACGTGCCTCTTGATCAACTAAATATGTAAATATACAGAGTCAATTATAATAAGTTATTAAACTAGAGTAATCCCGAATATCTATCCCATATGGAACTATATTACTATGTATATTAATCCTAGCTAAACAAAAACAACAAAATAAATAAGATTTAGGAATATAATTAAATTATTAAACTAGCAAAAACAAGAAACTAAGAAAATCAAGAAGACAAATGTTAGGGCTTCAAAGTTTACTTGTGTGGAATTTCAATTATCAAACATGATTGATTATATAGGTTAAAATAACAATTAACCTAAAGTATCTATACTTTTTGTCAAGGCGCACATATATATCTAATTAAGTTAATATCACCTTTTGATGTACAATTCATCCCAATCAAATTCATTAAGTATAGTTAATCTATTTGGATATCACTAAAGTCTAGGATATTATCATTTTCTAATGAAAAAGTATTTATTCTCCTAGTGTACAGATCATACTTCACCTATTGGTCATTCATATAGTCCTTATGATTGAATCTATAGTAATCAAGTATAAATCAGAGATTAAGAGCAAAGAGAATAAATGCAATGAAAAAATCAAATCATATGTTAATAATCAACAAGATTGTCACAAACTACATCCTTAACCTTAAACAATGTTTTAACTACTAAACATAATAAAAATAAAACTAAAACTAAAACTAAACAATCTTAATATAAAGGAAAGAAAGGGAAGAAGGAACTAGAAGAATTATTATAGGCTCCTCCATATCTTGTCCTAAATCCCTCACTAATGCGAAGAAAACCTAAAAGTGAAACCTTAATGATAAAGGATGCTACCATATGCCTCCATAGTCCCCTTTAACAAACCCTAATGAAAGTACCTATATGCTAAGGTCATATAAAAGAGTTATAAGGTGATTAAAATTTTAATTTCATATATACTTACAATGTTTTTTATGAGAACTGACACATGTTACACTTCAAGATTGATGTAAATTTTATTATAGAATTCTCAAGTGAAATATGATGATTTTGGCATTGGTTTCACTTTATGTCTGCAGTTGTTTGAGTTCTAATTATTTTATAAAGTTCTAACCCTTTAACTTAGCTTTCAAGTTTTTCTAGAAAAACCTTAATCAGACAGTTATAAAGAAAATGCCTAAATTTGTGATTTTTCTTCAAAATCACAACCTATAAAATAATGAACCAAACATAAGAGAATATTATACAATTTCATATAGAACATGCCATAGAAGTGCTAAGTAACAACTGACTTAACTTGTTCAAATATGTAAATTTGGACCTATATCCTATTTCCTTGGCATATCTAGTGGCCCATTTTTACTAAATTCTCCACTTTTCAACATCTTCAAGATATAGTTGATCTCTTATGTCTTTTACAAAGTTATTTTCCATCTTTTTATATTTTGAATGACTCTAAAATACGCTCAATTGGACAACGATAGGGAAAGTTGTACCCAAATCTAAGTTACCCTTTCAAAATCATCACCTATAAGATAATGAACTAAACATAGGAAAACATCATAAGATCCGTATTAAACATGTTACAAAGATGCCAAATACTAAGGAATTTAACCCCAAAAATCATGTCAACTATAAACCTATAAAATTTTTTCACACTTAAACATATCTTGTCTTCAACCAATCAACAACATTTAAACTTTAACTACTAACTTAACAAATAAAATAAGAACCAATTCTACTTTCGTAGATGTACAGTGACATTTAACATATGCCATAAGCCTTTAAACCTTTAGGTGTACCTAGTGGATGATTTATAGCCTCTTGAGAGTTTACTTAAATATTACCCACAAACATTAACCTAAACATTTAACAATACAAGATATACATATTCAATCTTTAATCCAACTGCAAAAACTTAAGCACATAATACTTCTTAAGTGGACCACTATACAAACAAGACAAGATAACGCTATTCTACCTCCTTCATCAACTTTAAACACTTCAATTTGACATGCCTCACTAGGTATCACTCATTCACATAAGTGTTTAAGATTTTTGTGAGGTACTATTATCATCTTCTTCTTCTTAAGAAAGTGAACTTACCATAAGGTTAACATTCATCTAATCTCTACTTCTTAAATAAATATACACAAGAAAAGATCAAAAGGACTTTGAGTAGAGCTATAACTGAGCCAAAGAGTTAAGTAGACTACAAAAGAAAGGGATTAGGAGAAACAAAATATGCACAATTAGTAAAGTAATAACAAATAAATCAATTCTCACATCTCTAACTCCCTATATTCGTGCAACCGCGTCTTTTCCATCACTCTTCTCAATCATAATAATCCATGCCAATCAATTTTCAAAACTTCATTTTCCCTCTCTTTTTTGTCTATTTTTAATTTTTAATTTTTTAATTGACTTGAGATTCCCATTTTTACATTACCTCTTTCATATACTTTATCAATTCCCCCACACTTATTTTCTTACATCCTATTTCCAAAAATATCAAAACATAAGTAAAAACTCTACTAATCATGAATTAGGGAGTAAATACTTATTTTTCTTTTTAGGCTAAAGATTTTTTAAAAAAGAGTTACCAAGAAAAAGCTTAAATTTCATATAAGGCTCAAAATGGCTCGCTAATGGATTAATGTATAAAGGATAGGTAGCTAGATTCAAACTTAATTTTTAATATTTGTACACATCTTACATGTAATCTAAAAAAAGATGAAAGTGAAGATATAGAAATTTAAAATATAAGAAAGATTCTATATATGAAAGAAAAATGTTACATAAAGGTCCAAATTCTCACAGGATACTCAACTCAAATTAATGTACAATCACATAACAAATTCAATTTCGTAGTGTCCATAAAATTATGATTTGCATATTATTCACTTAATTATATTATACTTCTAATTTTTTCCAGTTCTTCTCAACTCAATATCATGTATAAACTTATATCATAATCTTAAAGCTACTAGCGAGAACCTAAAAACATAACCTAAAATGAAAGCTAAAAAACAATAAATTTATTTATGTTTTAAATTAGTGCAACTAGATCAAACTCGATAACCCCACACACACTTAGAGCAATATTATCCTCAATATTGTGCATCAGAAGTAACGTAATAATGTAATTCAAAAAACTCCCAAAACACCTATATAGTTAAAATGGAACTTTCCCATTAAGAAATGCTCTACCATACTTAAAATCTATACAACATTCAATATTGGTAGAGGATCATAAGTAATAAAAATTAAATTGCATTTAGATATTCAATATTCTTTTTTCAAACGAAATAATAAAAATAAAAGACTATTAAATGACCTCTGAATTGACTTACCTAGTAGCGATATGAACAATCCTTCCTTTATCAAAAGAATTCAGGTTCCTTCTCTTCTCTCTACCTACCCATGGTATATAATTTAAAACATCATAAACTTAACTACATGTAAACATATGTGTA
This sequence comes from Erythroxylum plowmanianum, assembly GCA_025531925.1. Classification (NCBI taxonomy): domain Eukaryota; kingdom Viridiplantae; phylum Streptophyta; class Magnoliopsida; order Malpighiales; family Erythroxylaceae; genus Erythroxylum; species Erythroxylum plowmanianum. The sequence goes on from JANVCQ010000004.1 coordinate 34,907,930, forward strand.
GAGCTAAAATCACGAGGACGAAGGAGGTGATAGTGGGAAGCATTATAAATAAGCCCACATAGGATCCAATTTGGAGCATATACATGTATTTTGTCCATGAAGTCTATCAATTGATGATGTCACTTATTACATTGTTACCGTTTTCAGCATAACAATTATCCTAATTTCCTCTCCTTGTTCATCAACATCTTCAACTTATCTCACTTTTTAACCTTGATTTTTTGTACAATGTATCAAGTTTATGTAGATTAATCCACCTATTATTCTTCCAATCATAACCAACAATTTTATCTTATTATATTGATATAATTTCTCTCCAATCTTCATAACTACTACATTGAAGAGGTAGATCATCAGTTTCACTCATTATTTCTATAATAGCTAACTAATTAATATTAGATTCATTAAATTTTTATCTTATAACCTATGTCGAACCACATTACTGAGGGAGTGTAGCATTAATGATGACAATCGTACTAGTGGTATCTTGTCTAAACTATTACAGAGCATATCTATAATGCAATTTGATTTAACTCATTAGACTGAAGTTGAAACTTGTGCACTAGTCAGGGTTATATGGTCAAATGCACATAAGAAGTGCATCAATCTAACAAAATAAATGATACCCAATTCAAAACTATGCAATGCATCCCTTTGACTCCACCCATTATGACTTGATGGCTTTTCTTTGTGAAAGCTTAACCTCTTATCCTCCAATGGCTACCTGAGATGCTCTTTAGTTTGGACAAAAGAGTATCAGACCAAGAGTTTCTGCTTAGACTTCTCCTTTATATTGATATAAAACTCTTTACCATCTTTAGGTGATAGCTCCTCATAAATTCAACAAGTCATCATGTTGTAAGCTTTAGAGCATGTTCCAAATCTTAAAAACCCTATCAATATTTAGAATTATGATCTTTTCCACGAACATATTGTTGTTATTCCTCTTGTTATACTATTTCTTGTTCTCCTGATTTATGAACCTCAAAATGTCCTCTAAAGGGTTAGTAAAGGACTCTAACTCCTCTTGGTCTTTATCTTGGAAGAGCCATCCTTTCAACACACTAAAATAACTATGCTAACATTTTATCATGCTTCACAAACTCCACTCCATAAACTCACACCATAACAACACTTCTTTCATAGTTCCAACAATCATACAAATCATAGTGTCTAACACAATATATCATAATCAATACAAACTCCACAATTTCATAAAAGTAGTAATATTATCCATAACTTTTCTCCATTTAAGCTCATTACTAAACTTCAATGTACTACTAATACGAAATTAGAGAGATTAACTTACCTGTATAGTATAGAATTTAAAATATGTGCCCAATATCTCCTAAATCCCTGAACACCATTTCCAATATGTGTCCTTTTAATGAGAAAGTATGATAAAAGGTGAATAAGTTGGTATTCTATGTGTTTTATGTTTTATAGAAGGATTTGGTGTTTAGAGGGTTAGATTTTACATTCGAAGTCGATAATTAGGTGAAAATAAGGGAATTTAGACATTAAGTGGTGGTAGAGAAGAAGGAAGTAAGATTTTAGGTTGGAAAAACTTAGAGTTTTAACTTTTGTTGTTGGGCCCGGGCCCCGGATCCCTATCCCCGAGGTGGCCCCTCGGGTCGCGCCCGCGTTGGGCATCCCAAAACGTCGGACCCGATCCTAACATCCATGCATAATTCGATTAACACATGCATTATCGCACACAAATATCATACATACAAATCATTCGAACTATGAATCAAATACCCCATAACCCGAGGGGCTTCATACCATAACAAGAAATAAATTCAACAAGCATTCACCGACATACATAATACAGAATACATCTAAATCCAAAA